>JAVXUP010001214.1:0-263451 GCA_033070095.1 Escallonia herrerae
TAATGATGATGAGCAAATTTGATATTTATACACGCTAATGGAAAAGAATCTAATGGTGCCGAGGACCTTAACTTCAGGGCTAGTATTAAAATGGGCTTGGATTGGGGTTGTTCACAACCTGAACGAGGAAATTCAGCTACAGAATAAAGAGGAACCAAATCCATAGGTCGTTCACAAGTGCCTTAAAGTGAAAGATTAAGGGATTCTAGAACATTCGTTTGCCACTTACCTCGGCCCAACACCTGCATTGCTTGAAAGAAACACATAACCCTACTTCGATCAAAGTCAAACAAGAAGAGAAACGACCACCAACGCTGACATTCAACATGAATTTTCATTGACATGTCCGCTTGTACATGTATCACTCGGGCGGACAATAAACTAGACAAGTGAATTTGTTGCCATAAGAGCAATAATTTTTGTTCCTGAAATCCATTTTCCTCTATAGTTAGAAGAATAAAGTTTGCGTTGGCTGCGAACCATCGATAGAATGCAATTCTACGATCACCGTAGTTTCATTGCCGCAAATGAGGTTGCCACGTCCATTGCATCCTCCAAGTGTGAAATATCAGTTCCCTGTCACGAAAAGACAAAAAGAAGCTCTTCAAGCATTGCGTGATATTAAAAGTTAATCGGGCGGGAATACTGAGTGGCCATAATCCATCATGGAGAAAAATCAAGGGCATGGGGCTCAGTGGAAATTTGCTAACCTGGCCTTGAGCGAGACCACCTTTTCCTCCGCCACCCTTCCCTTTTAAAGGTTCTAAAGCTGCCTTCAACCAATCCAAGACTTTTAGCTGCTTGCTCTTGTCCCCTTTCTCCGGTACCCCAGCACAGACCAAGGTCTTATTTGCAGTTTCATCTTTGCTAAACACCATCACTGCCATCCCCTGCTTGTCCGCCACAACCAAAATCCAAACAAAATGAGATGACAATCGGAAAAGATGTAGCGCCAAATTAAGATTACTTGGAAAGAAGAAGCTGCAGCTAACCTTCTGCTCCATAACTTTAACAACTGCCTCACGGATAGCCGCAGTGTCTGAACCGACACTGACATGTGAGACGCAGAAGGCCTTTCCATCAGAGGAAGCAACTTCCGCCATTTCAGTAGCAACTTTGACAGCTTTCTGTATGTTCTCCTCCGCAATCTTCTTTTTCGCCTTTATTACTTGATTCTGATGAAACCCAGGATTTCAATATGATCTTCTACTCATAGTGCAACAAGAGAAATCTCATTCTGTATATAGGAGTACCTGAAGTACGGATAACTTGGCCTTAAGATCAGCTTTCTTCGCTGTTGAAATTGATGCAGATTCCACACGACCATTTAAGGAAGTTACTTTCTGAAATGGCAAAGAGTAATTTAATGGAACACGAACTAATTGAAGAGAGACTTCAAAAAGAAAGAGAGAGACGCTAAACTGAGTGAAAACAAAAGCGAAACCTTTTAGACAACATAATAATATTACTGAACAACTAGTAGAAGCAGTGATGACACGCACACACCCCGCGCGCGGCAGGGGCGGGGGGGGTGTTTATGTATTTGTCAAAAGGTATTGGCAGGAATTAAACCGCTGAGAAATGGAGAATTGGCTCTTACCTCAACCTGGTATATTGGCACGGTAATACATCTTTAGGCCAAATTATATACTGATAACTCTAAATAACAAGGACGGGAAGAAGAAAAACTTCAAAACCTTAGGAATTGGCAATAAAAAGAGGTTAAACACTCGGTAACTAGACTCTATAATCAACTAATATAGGTAGTCAACAAGGATGTATGTTGCATAGAGAGCACGGGGAAACAAGAGTACCACACTAGCACTAGTCTACAGACCCTACATATATAAAAAACAGACCTACAGATGCTGTTCTTTTGGAGATAAACCGATATATGTGCTATATCCCAAACAAAAATGCAGAAGTTCAATTGTAAAGTACTCATTTGTAACTATACAAATTAAATAGCCACCTGCTCCAGCAAGCTTCCGCCTGTCTTGGATGCTTCATTTACTTCCTGCTCAAGATCAAATGCCAATTCTGCGGCCTTTATAGCAACTCCAGTCGTGACAGCAGTAACCCTTCGGATTCCCTTAGCAATTCCCTCCTCGGATACAAGTGCAAATGCCTCGGCCTCTCGTGTATTTGATATATGGGTCCCTAGGCATCCAGATCAATTGCTTAATTATTATGGAGTAATAAAAGCTACAATAAGAGGTGCTCAAAAGAAGAAAAAGACATACCTCCACAAAGTTCTGCAGATATAGATAGCCATGCTTCATTCTCTGGATCAGCCAAGAGATCCTCCACTTTTTGACCAATTGCAACAACCCTAACTGGGTCAGGGTAGACCTGTAATCAAAGAGAGAATATCCAGATATAAATGTGGAGAAGCTTTGGAAGCTCAGCAGTCTTTAATTATCTATTAAGCCAACTTCAAATAAATGATGAGAAGCTTACTTCTCCAAAGACAGCTCGTAGACCATTTACACGCTTTGCATCAGTTAGGGTTACCTCCTTAGCAAAGACGCCCAATTCATCCTTGATTTGCTTATTTACAATGGACTCAATTTTTCTCAGCTCATCAGGTTTGACAGGCTTCCCTGTTCAGATGCCAGGGTCATTGAAGTTGCCATCGGGACCGTACACACGCAGAAAAACAAATGATAAGCTTACCATGAGAGAAGTCAAATCGCAATTTTTCAGGAAGAACAATTGATCCCTTCTGGTCAACATGATTACCAAGTACTTCCTGCACTCATTTTACAAAATATTTGAAGATTCAAGACCAGAAAGAACTACAAGAAACTGTGGGACCATATCGGTTTTAACATTACCCTCAAAGCAAAATTTAACATGTGTGTACATGTATGGTTTGGGGCAATGAGCTTACGTCTGTCATAGTCAACCTGTTTAAGCCATTGAAATATAACAAAACATTAATACAGAGATAGGAAGCAAGTACACCAATGCAGGTAAATATTGTCAGCTTACACTTTTAACTTACCTTGCAAATGACTTTATCACACACACTGAATCTGCCACTCTCTCCAGTAAAATAACCGATATGAACAACAAACCCTCCATAAAGTTGAACGTTACAAACTTGGAATGATCCAGAGGGACCTTCTAGTAATCCAGTATCAAATATCTACAAACCCCAAGAACTCATCAGATTTGCATAAGCACACAAATGCAAATAATCTTTATGTACAATTGCAGGAATATCTCAAGTATGTATGGCTATGATGCAAGACAAATTATACGAGATCTATATCCTTAAAGAAAATGTACTATATGATTCATCCAGCAAGATCTAATTCATATAAACCTGCAGTTTTTCCAAGTAAGAAAGGAAATAGCACAGGATTAGCTATGCACAAAAATAACGTAACTGAACGGGCTATTGTGAGTAGTTTGTCTGTGCACCTAATAGGTTCCCAACTTCCAAAGCCAATGATATGAAGAACCAGCAAAACGACCTTGCACTACACCAACGTTAAGGGCCGTATGGTCTTTGTAATGCTACCTACAAGGCCCAACTCACAAGGGCATAGTAGATAGAACAAAATGGAAACATCAATACAACTCTTTAGGACATGGAACAAGAACAAAGCCCCTCCCCAGCGCTGAAACAATTTAATAAGATCAGGTGCCCTTGCCACTCTAGACCAAGTGCTAGGCCACTATGGCATCCTCGGTCGTTGCAATTACACTTTTCAGTACCACTCTTGGTAAAAAGAAATGTAATCTTACGGAAAATCTGTCCAGAAACAAACCATTTATCCAATCTGTCTAGAAACAAACCCTTCATCCCAGAAGGTGTGGAATCTTTCCACACCTTCAAGAGAGAGCCACTCCAACCACCTCTTCTCCCACCATAGTTCCATCTATAGCTCTCTTCAAACTTCTTGTTACTTCGGACTGGTTAAATAAAATTTCACTCCCTAACCACCATTTGTCACACAACCTAACTTTATTCCTGCCACACAACATATCTATCCGGTCTTTTTTCAAGCAACTGGGATAGTAAACAACAATTAATCAGTTACAATATTCACCGATGTCACAAGGTCAACGCCAGAAAGTGTTTAGTATTAGTTTAAGATTAACCAGAAAACCTTTTACCTATTCTTTCAATTGTAGTTTAGTCATGCCATTAATTCCTAACATACATAAGCATATGCCAACTTTAAGGACGTCCATGTAGTGGGAATCACTGGGAAATTAATTAGTATAATAACATACACTTGTCCATCGAAGTTTTCTTTAACCACCTGTATTCAAATAGACATTACCAATTCTATAATCATGCTAAAGAGCATACCAACCTGACCCCCTTGCTCGGCATAAAAACTTGTACTTTCTAGAACAATACCAACTTCGGCACCACCAACAGCACTTTCCAAGAACTCACTCCCCATGTATATAGCTTTTATCTCAGTTTTGTAATCCTGAAACAACAAGCAAATTAATTAATGTCAATAGGAGACGGAAATCCAAGTAGATCTGTGATCCCATACAGAAATTAAATAGTGGACACAGAATAGTATTTGTTGATTAAAAGTTTGAATAGCATTACACACAACTCCAACATCCATGATTACCAAGTTCTGACAAGCATGGATTTCAGTAATTCCTGTCCATTCATTGAAGAAAAAGGTTTGCCCTTTCGGGAATCCAAAAAGGTGGGGAAAAAAAAGAAAAAATGAGAAGCGAAGCAATATAAACTGTAAGGCCTGAGATTGATTCAGCCAACCATCTAAATTTAGGTTGAGCTGAAAATGATCTGCCTATTGACAATTAGCTACCTTAAGATCATCACAAAAATAATGAACAATAAAGCTGGAGATGGGTTCTCCTAAAGAAATTGAAATATACCCAAACAGCAGCAATTTGCGCCTTCCTCAACCTTATATGTACAAATATTTATTGTCATTGGAAAAATCACGTACACCCGGTAATAAAGGAACCCTAGAAATTTGATACCTCTTATAGATCTGCCTTTTAAAGTGATTTAAATGAAGGAGAAAAACACGAACAATCTTTCAAAACAACTGTTTTCATATTTCTGGAAATAAAAGGAAACAAGGATTTGTTAGCAACATCATTCATTAACAAGGACCCAAAATATATGCACAATCAGGAAACAGACGACATATAACTTCTATATAACTTTAAAAGAACTCTAAGATAATCAGCCCTTCTGTATGCCTTTTGTACAACTTCTATCCAAGTGCCTGTAGGAGATATTGGCAGTTTTAACCGTCATATGTTTCGGAGATGGCATGAAAAACACATTACAACTAGAATCCAACTATAACTTCTCACTCAATATTTACCAAATGACATGAGAACAAACCTGAAACCAAGTAAACTTGAATGTGTCGATAGTTGTTTTAACCCCTCTCTTGTTCAATGTTGAGGTAGCATCAGCATCCATGGCAATAGTACCACCAGCATGCTGTCAACAAATTATGCTAGCGCATTACAAGACGTCATGACGGATCTCAACTTCAAAATTATTTTCTTTGCAAGCTCATGGAAAAGCTACCCCTATCATGGAAATTGCCACTTATAGTTAAAGCATATGCAACTGCTCTTACAGTAAACTGACAGAAGAATGACGCAAAACTTGCTACCTTATTCGGTGCACTCCTCGATCTGTCCCTTGCCTCATTCATAGCGGAGTTAAAACCCTCAACATCAACCACGAGGTGAATTTCTTCTGCCATAAGCTGGTGGAGAATTTCATGAGTACTTGAACTATACGATAAAACTGTTGGTAACAAAATAATAAGTTCTACAGTCACCTGAGTCAGATCTAGTGGAAAGCCATAAGTATCCCACAAGACAAATGCATCCTGCAAAATGCGTGATAGAAAGAAAAAATCGGATAATCAGAATTCTTAAAATACCACGATATCATACATAAAAAGGTAAACATGGCTTCCTAATCATTATTGTGTCAGAAAACTCACACTAAATAAGTTACTATGATTCACACAATTCTCAAGAGTAAGGAGAGTTCTGATGCATACAAATAACTGAAACATACTAATTAGAATTGGTATTGTAGGAGCAAGCTAGTCCATAGAAACTTGGGCACAGAGCACTAAGCACATGTAACTTAGAAACATAACAACCGATCACAAAACAACACTTGTTAGAAATGAAAACATAACTCTTTGAATGATATTTATTATACAAAATCCAGAAGAAAAAAAATTAGTCAGTAGGGTATCTAAGTGTATGAAGTAAGAACGCACAAAAAGCCAAACATTTGAACTATTCCAATGGAGTAAACAGCTATAGGTTATAATTCTGTCTACCACCATAACAGAGCAAATAAAGCATCCAAGCACAGATACACAGGAGTAAACAGCTATAGGCTATAACATGAAAAAACTAAACAAGTAGGTAATTGTAAATCTGCATGATCAGAAGACACAAAACCAGATATACTTGCCTGACCGCTAAATATCTTTCCCTCGACATCTAGTGCAGCCCTCTTGAATCTCTCAATTCCCTGAAGAGACAGAAATATTGTCCTCGAAAACATTAGAATTGTTTTTAAACTACTCTCCTCAAAACAAATGGAAATGCACTTTCTCACCGAAGAACAATCTACTAGGAAAAAACACCTATGTTCCTACCTTCAGTGGAAAGGATGCTAAGGATGAATGAGATAATAAATGGTGTTAACAGGACTATGGCAAGGGTTATTGAGCTTTTCCAACCAAAGACACAAAAAGTTTCGAGCAATATTGAGATTCCTTGTAACGATTGATAAAACACTCGGTGATTGAAAGCAGGCTTTTAGGAAACCAACCACATTGCTGTGATTAATCATAGAGGTTGAAAGCATGTTCAAAAAATAGCTGGGAAGCAAACATAATAATAATGGTACTTTTTCTAACGTTATCCATGTGTTGAAACAGGATGAGGCATAAACAAATACCAATCTTGGGCCCTTTCTTCAGAAATATGGATGTTTTACAAAAATTATAAGGGCATAATCTTTTAAAGAAGTCAATCCAATAGCTCACTTGTAAAGTAGGACTTTGTACCATGATATCGCACCTCTTACAGTTTACAAGAAGGTCCTTGAGTAAGCACACACAAAAAAGACAATCCAACTGACATGCTCTAGGACAGAACAAAAAACAGAAAAAATAGATTCTGCGCATCGTATATAAAGATAAAGAAAATCCACTGTTGCTTGTTATTCTCCTTGACTGCTTTTGTTTATATCTGCCTTCAGCAGGAAAATTGCAAGGAAACCATAATGGTGTGGCATATTGAGAGGTTTTGAGGGTTTAATACAGTAGCATAGCACATGAGAGAGCATTTCTCAAGTTTTAAGATATATCAGCATACGATATTGTCAACGATAAACTGCTGCTGAGATGATTTATGTTTTGTCACTAATGGATACCAGGCAAAGCCTCATCAGCTGACTGGAGCAAAGATACTAGCAAACAAGGAAAGAAAGAAATTTGGCATCCCCTTGCCAGATAAAAATTGCATAAGCGTAGCATTCAATCTTGCTGAAGCATGCTACTTGTAAAAAATAAATTAGCTACCAGCACAACTTCTGATGTAACTAGAGAAGGCAAGGGTCCAAGCTTACATTTAGCAATGTCTTGCCGAAACTTGCTTCCTCTGCTGTAATTATGTCCCTGATGTGCACTTCATGGTCTTTCAACTCTGGAAAAACGTCACCCATGACTTCCACCACAACTCTTACCAACCTGTATCCCAAACAATCATTGGAAAAATGTTACTTTTCGTATCAAGTACAACAATCATTCAAACGTGGAAAAGTTAGCAGATGCATGTAGATTCAAATATTTAAAGGCCAATCTGATCTTATAAAGGACAAAATAAAGCTAAAACTACAATATATGCCAGCGATATCCTACCCATTGAAAAATCCTTGTTGAGCTTTTAAGACTTCTGTACCATAACGTACAGCTCGACGAAGAATGCGTCTTAGAACATATTCACGCCCCTCGTTGCCTGCGCATAGACTAACATTAAGTCATTAGCATATTAACGAATTGAAAACAGGTTCCAAAATAATGGTCGCAAGAGCACCGCCAGTAACAGTGTTATTTGCCGACATGCAAATAATCATGTTACACTTAAAGAATAAAAATTGCATCAATGTATTGACTAAGATTGAAATAACTCCATAGACTAAAGGATGTATATCAGATATAGATCCAGAGGACCGAACAAAGGCTCCTAGAAAGCCTTCAAATTTTAATGCCTTAACAGAGGAATGGCATTACCGGAGTAGTTTCATCTTTTATTGCTAAGAATGTGCTAAGGTCAGACGTCAAACTACAATATGGCAAATAAAAGAGCTTAGACATACGCAACGGTAATTAAGGCCAACCAGAACAAAAAGGAGAGTTAAAAAAGTGCCAAGCATGTCCAGGTCCAAATTTTGAAAAACTGTCAGAAATAAATCAAATTATTCATATACCCTCCAAATCGCAATCATCCTTAATGCCACGCTCAAAACCATACGGGCATACTAAACCATTGCCACTTGTTTCAGGGTATAGACTTTGCATGGTGTCAAAAAGCTGCTATACAGCACGCACTTTAAGTCATTTGTTATCACCATAATGAATAAGTTGCACAATTATTTAACACTTTGCATCCATTATTTGGATCTCAGCATGCAAAGCACTCTTTTATAACAGGAGACAGGTATGAGAATAAGAACCCCTACATATCCAAGTTTATGGAACGGTGTTAGATCAATCTCTCTAATTTGCCAACAACAAACCTCCAGGCACGTTAAAGTTCAGATGTCTATCTCCAAGAGAGGGGAAAAGGTGTGTTCTCTGGGGGGAAGGTGTTTTAAAAGCCAGGTGGTTTTCGATAAGTACTGGAAAAGAACAAAAGAGGAGTTCTAAATCTGAGGAAGGAGGGGAGGGGGAATCTTACGGCAGTATAAAATTAGAAAACGATCTCGTGGTACTTTGTATGTTCTTCTATTTCGAGATGCTGTTAATTTCTAAGAGACCCCATATGTGGAAAATAAATTAGCCAAGAAGCAGAAAGTTTCCTTACCAGGGCAAGAACCATCAGCAATGGCAAACGAAAGAGTTCTGATATGATCAGCAACCACCCTGTATGCCATATCAATATGTCCAACATCATCTGGCCCAACTCTTCCCAAATATGGCCGAGCTCCAGTTGCCTTCCAGAGAATTTGAACAAAAGATTGAGATGGTCAATACCACAGAATACGGAAATTCAATCAACAATTGAAGTAAAATTAAACATCGGTAATACAATTATAAAAAATGTATATACTGCAAAACAAATAGATTACCAGACAAATTTATAATTATCCAAAGAACCTAAGAATGTACTTAAAAATGTTTCTTGTTTTTTCTGCTAATTGATAGGGGAGAGAGTGCGAAAAGGACAGCCTCTAGGACTTTGGTGAGACTCGACCAGCATTAGCAGGTCTAGGAGGCGCTTTTCCATCTTCCAAAAAGTACTAAGGAATTTTCAAAATCAACTTCCTAAAGTAAGCATTAAAAGCAATTCTTTGCTTTACCTAGGTCGTCAATAATTATAGTGGACCCGTCAAACAGGTAATAAAAATAATAAATCGAGGAGGTCTTCAATACAAATCACAACTTATGACTACAAAAGGAAACCGCACAATAAAATATACTAACTTTCAGGCTGCAGATACAAGGCAAAAACAGTTGTGCTGCTAACAATAAAAATATGAAGCCCCGTGTGTTACAAAACAAAGAAACGTTATACCCTATCAAAACATTCTCTGTACATATGTGAGAGAGAGAAATGGGATTGTTTTGTCCTTTGGATCATAGGCGAATAAGATGCACTGCTAGAAACAAGCAATACATCATAGGAATGTATTCTGAATTTCTGATCATGAAATGTCATACCCACAACCCCCCACAACCTCTCTCTCTAAAAGAATAACCAAAAAGGACAGAAAAATACGAAAAAGGAAAAAAAAAAAAAAAAGGACGGGCAACAGAGAAACGGAGATAATATATATAAGAAACATACAGGCTCTCCCCCCATAGTTCGAAAATAAAAATAAAGCAACCATCATACTGATGCTGTGTTGTCTATAAATTCCTACATGTGCGGAAGTGATGGGTAAAAAGACAAAAACGACCATATTACAAATAAATCACTTATATGGATTTGATTATCCACTAAACGTTGAAGTCTACCTCAGTTTGCCCAGTTAGATGCCACATTTTCCTAGACAATGAAAAGAAATAAACATCCTGATCCTAAAGTAGCTTCATCAATATAGCTTCTTCATACCTTTTGGATAGCATCGAAGATGGGTAAAAAGACATCAGTATCATAGTTGCTCATCCTGTTCTGAAGAATAGAAGTCAATCTTTCGAAACCCATTCCAGTATCAACATGTTTAGCAGGGAGAGGTTTTAGAGAACCATCAACTTCCCTGTTGAACTGTGAAGAGGCAGTAAAAAATAAAACAGTTGGTCACCTGATATCTAAACATACCCATGCACAACAAAAAATTTGTCAGTACAAAATAAGTAAGAGGGGACAACAAAAGAGAGAAATGTTGTGCGGACCAGAAAGAGAAAAGAGTCTGAGATAGAGAGAAAGAAGCATAGAACTGACTAAATGAAAAGAAGAAGTTACGTATATGACTAGGGCAAAGTGTATCTTTGACCTGTTTTCAAAAATTATCAGATGATGTGCATGCATTCCAGGTCATGCGTAAGGATGGCTGGAAGCGAATCAATAAGAATATATGGGAATCAAAGGAATAGATCAGAAGTTTTTACCTGGATAAAGACAAGGTTCCATATTTCAATTAAGGTAGGGTCATCATTGTTCACCAGCGAAGCACCATCACGATTACCAATTCTATCAAAATGTATTTCTGTGCAAGGTCCACAAGGTCCCGTATCACCCATCTCCCAGAAGTTGTCCTGTTCAAAGTAATGTTTTCACAACGCCATAATTTTTTATCATAACGAAGTCTTATTTTTAATAATGGAAATTATATATTTACAAACACTTTTCCAGGCCAAAACAGCACAAGAAAGTAACATAGGAATACGTCAAACACCCATGGCTCCGGACCTTGTCAAAATGAACATCGGTCAAACAAGATTTTAAGGACCTGATGGTGCAACAAATATTCGTTGGGATATTTGTGATCAGCCGTTCCCTTTCTAAACCTGGTCAATGAAAAAAACTTGTGCTTTTTTTTTTTTGGGTGGACGGTGGGGTGGGGGGGGGGGGGATGCTATGGCTCTGTTTCTTTTTTTCTCTTTCCTGATAAGTGAATTGCGTCTGTTAATTTCTCCTTAACCTTGGGGTGGGGAGGGTTCTTCCTTTCTAGCAAGATGTTTCTGGTGCTAATTCTTTTTTTCCTCCTCTAAGAAATTTGTTAACTTCCTCAAATACCAAAAATACAAACAAAAAAAAAAACTTTACTAGATTTCCTTTAGACAAGTAAAACTAATTGCGTTTCCTCAAAGACTAGAAACCCCATTAAGTAAAAGACTATTTTCCTTGTCCTGTGATCTCAGGATATCACTGATTATTGCAATTTCTATATTTCATCAGAAGAACGGAAAGCCAAGGATGCTTGTTGTCAGCAGACGACTTCTTTTTGTTTCAATTTACAGCAGCTGAAGAAAATTTAAATGTTATTGAGTCCGGTCCTTGGTATATTCTTCGAAAGCCACTCCTTATTAAAGAGGGTACTTCTTTCTTACCCAAAACCCAATGATTCTGGTTAAGGACCTTAGCTAGCTTGCTAAAAGAACTTTGACAAAAAAGACTAGGCAGGAGAAGGATTGTGTGTGTGCCTGTGTTTTTTTTTTTTTTTTTGGGGGGGGGAGAGAGAACTTCTTACTTTACAACCGAAAGGCAATACTCGTCCTGGTGGAAGAAATTTAAGCCACATATCTCTAGCTTCATTATCTGCGGGAAGGCCAGATTTCTCCTCGCCACCAAAATAAGTAGCATAAATTCGATCGGTAGGCAACTTGAACACCTGGAGAACGATAACCCAACAGTATAATGAGTGTAAGAATATTGGCAATCACTTTTCCCCAAGTGTCTTCGGTTGAAGTACCTTGAGGGAAATTGATGAAATGTGAAACATAAGAGGGATGAAAATGTGCTAAGCAAGTCAGGGCAATCAACATATTGTTCTAATAGTTACTGGACACATCATATATGGCACACATAATCATAATAAACAGCACAGGCAAAATCTATCAAAAAATAAACTGAGCTAAAGGTAGACCTCATAAAAGATGTAGTTCGCTCAAGTAGAAAGCACAAGGACAAGGGTCAATTAGACAGACTGAATGTGATGCTCATTTTGTCTACAAAACTTTGTCAGATGTCAATTAACCTACTACTTCCATTTGTATTTGTCATGACACAGAAAAAACTACACCAATTAGTAACTCATAGTAGATTTGGAAACACCCACACAATCGCGTAGAACAGTAATCAATAAAAAATGGGCAAGTATTGCACGGCAATGTAAAGGGCAGATATGGAAAACACGTGTAAAGTGCAAGTATTTAATAAAGAGCTAGATAGGTAAAAAGAGTTAAAGAACTCCACCACGCTTTTCGTATCAGAAACATGGATAACTTGCCTCGGTGAGAAGCTCCCACGCCCATTCAATTGCCTCTTTTTTGAAATAATCCCCGAATGACCAATTACCAAGCATCTCAAAGAATGTGTGGTGATAAGTGTCTTTGCCAACATCATCAAGATCATTGTGTTTGCCCCCAGCTCGAATGCACTTCTGGGTGTTGCAAGCACGAGTGAGCTTGCTCAACTGAGTATTCGGGTCAGCAGTCCCCAAAAAGATAGGCTTGAACTGATTCATACCTGCCAAAGCGAACGCATCAACCTTAACACGGCATTCTACCATAGTGGATGATTAACATGCATATGTCCCAATAACTGATCCACGTCTAACGCAAGAAACTAAAAGATCTATACATGTCAGCAAAAAGGACGACATGGTCATGCGTGTTGACTTGATTGGTAGCGGAATGTTGGGAGCAAATTGTCCGCCGTTAGTTGGCATGTGGATTCAATAAAGCGTGACATCAAGCCGTCCGTTTTACTAAATTGCATGCGTAGTACTCTTTCAAAGGTACGACAACATCGCACACCAACTAGATCCAGTAGAAGAGGGTGAACGAAAATAGTAAGAATTGTCTTACTATGAACGAAAATTGAGTTGAAGTACATTATTATCGGGGCACGGAAACAGAAACAGTTCGTATTGTAAGAAAACATGCTAATTAATAAGATAATATAGCTGCAAACATGCAAGTAAATATTGCTGCACGCACTCCTAAAAATCAGGCAATATATTATTGATCTCGCAACTAAACAACCCTCCCCCCAATATCCACCCCTACCAGAAGCGAATGAAATGGGGCTATTGAAATGATTATCAAATTCCGTCTTTCTTGTGCTTCTAACCAATTCCCAAACTTGCAAATTCAGGAAGTTACTGTAGAAGTGTTGGGGCGCAGAGCACAAAGAATTAATACGATTACAGGATAATACAACTGTAAACACGCAATAAACGTATAATTTCCTATGAAGTGGGAAAAAACGTCGAACCAGCGTTGGCAAAGAGGAGAGTGGGGTCATTGTGAGGCACGACGGGGCTGGATTTCCAGTGGACGTGGCTCTTCTCTTCGAAGAACTTGATGAACGTGTCCCTCACCTTGTTGGCCGGCCATTCCACCTCTTGCGCTGCCTGCGAGCTCATCGCAGTAAGAGAATTCAGCGGTACGAGTGACGATGCGGAGCGAGTGAATCGGATGCTGGAACTGATGTAAGGGCGGCGAAGACAGGTGAAGAGCCTAATCGGCGACGATATGGCGGTGGCTCTTCCCGCCGCCACGACTGGATGCGAAAAGTCTGAAGCGGGAGTAGTTGCAACGCCTTGGACCAAGTTAAGCTTGTACTAAACCCTCATCCATTAAAATAGGCTCAATTTTTGGACCAAATTACTAACGTAAGGAGAAAAGTAGACAATTTGGCCCAAAAGATTCCGTTTGGTGCGCCGAGGATTGATGCTCCCCTGAGATCCTTAAGAGTATTGCCTTTGTCTAATCCAAGGTTTTGTGGGTCCTTTCGTTTGTATTTTCACTCCCTTGCAACTAAAGCTTGTTGATTCCGAAACCCCATTGTCCCTCATCTTATATTTATGGGGGTAATGGACTAATGACCCTCGGTACTATATGTACGAGGTGTGCGGTTTTTTTTCTTTTACTTTAAGTTTAAGTACTAAACCCCTCAAACTTACGAAAATTGGACACGTAACACGTTGACTAACCTTTTTCCAAAAACAATGACAATTTTGTCCCTTCTTCTACTTCTTCTTCAGTTCCTGAAATTTCTACTCCCATAACTCCCTCGCCCAACCCAAACCCACCTCTGTTAGCTAATGCCATACCCAAAAAGTTCACCATATCAATTTTTTAAGATTGCTTCTCCTCAAATCTCCAAATGATGCAACTCAGTTCAATCAACCCTAATATTACATCCACAGTCGCCACTACCACCATCGTTGGTAGTACTCGTGATGAAAAGCTATCAAATTTGGTACAAACAAGATCTAAATGAGATTAAAGAAGCCTCAAACAAGTTCAAAAATTTCAAAGACCGCGTCGATGTACGAGCCAATGAGGCCATAGAGAAATTCGAGAAAATAAAAGAGGTTGCAAGTGGAAGTGGAGGTAGTTCGGATGAGCTCCGAGAATTAAAGAAGAAAGTCACCAAATTCGAGCTCCAAATCACTTCGACCCACAATTCAGTCGTAAAAAAAAGGACCCACATCAGAATCTGTGCCCAAATGGTCATTAACTAATTATCCCTGTATTTACATTACTAGACTCGCTAGTCGAGCATCTTGTAATAAAGTGATGTGACATCTAACATTAAAGTAAAAAAATTGTACATATTATATTAAAATTGTTGGATTAATGTGAAATTATCTACTTAATACTAGTTTTAATCTCTTGTGTTGTAAGGAAGCATTATTTTATAATTATTAAACTATTCAGATAGAGTCTTTTTTTACATCATTCACTAAAAAAACTAACAACTGTCTTTAAAATGTATTTGTAGTAAAAAAAATAATGCAAATCATATGTGTTGACTACTTGATGAGAGTATTAAAATATTACTCCTAAACCAATATGCAAAGAAGCACCGATGCACATTTATTCTTTAAAGAAATATAAGGCTTTTCTTCTTTGAAATTGAAGTAACATCAAAAGTGATAATATAACTTTTTAAACGAGATTTTCGTGCCAAAAATAAAGAAAAAAGGTGTCAAGAGAGAGAAAGAGATTGAACATGTGTTCAAGGATGGAAGGAGAAAAAGCTAGTTATTAATTTGAATATCAAATTTAAGAATAAAATTGTATATAATTTATAGTTAATTTAGTGATCGGTTTATAAAGCTAATTGCAAACTCATAATGTTAAAAAAATTGTAAATATTTTAGATCATAAATAAAAAAAAAAGTAAAGACATTGTCGATAGTATGGATTAGTTCACAAAACTGGAATGTGAGCCTTTTTACTTTGAATTAAAATCACTAAATTAAATTAGGTTATGTACAAATGACATTAGTGAAAGTATATTGTCGTCAAAATTATAGAGTAAAGTAGAGAGAAAATAAGTATGCATGTTTACAAAATTAAATAAAAATATGAGGTGCTGCATAATTTTTGTGTGTGTGTGTGTTGGGGGGGGGGGGGAGAGAAAAGAAAATGAATTCAAAAATCAATTTGAATATGTGAGAGAGAAAAATAAATGAATCGAAATCATAATTATAAAGTTGAGTAAGTTCAAAGTGATTTCAAAAGTTAAAATTGTAAAGTTCACGTGACAAGTTATGAGAGTGTCCAAATTGACTGGATAACATTCTCTCAATTTCGACTTTCATATACGCGCGCGCGCACGCGCACACACACACACACACATATATATATATCAAGTTTTGTCTTACTCGTCAATTTTGACTTTTTGATGGTCAAGGTGAATGACAAAATGGTAACTTCTTTTTGCCATAAAGAGAAAAAAAATTCAATCAAGGCTCTTATTGGCTGGCTGAATTTTACATGGCAAAACGTGTTAAGTTACCGTTATGTCCTTTATTATGGCCATCAAATTGTCAAGATCGAAGAAAATGACGAAATAGTTTACCGAACGATAGATGAAATACGACGTTGATATAGAGCAATCAAATTGTCCAGTAGATAAATGACCATTTGTGCAGTTTACCTATTCCCAACAAAATTTGGGTTACTAAGAGCAAAGCTTTTTTCAAAGGGCAAGCTTTTTAGTTAATAAAATTTCAAAAAAAAAAATACTTCATTCATCCCAAAAAATTGATCAATTTTTCTTTTTGGCTGTTCAAAAGAAATTGCTCACTTCATGTTTTAAGATATCAAAATTTCTAATTCTTCCAACTTTGTTCTTTTGACTAATTTATTAAAAATAAATCCCACACCTTATTTATCATTCACAAAAACCAAAACTAAAGAAAAGAAAATGAATTCAAATCAAATTGAATATGTGTGAGAGAAAAAGAAGAGAATCGAAATCATAATTATAAGGTTGAGTAAATTCAAAGTGATTTTAAAAGTTAAAATTGTAAAGTTCACATGACAAGTTAAGAATGTGTCCAAATAAATGTTGTCTGGACAACATTCTTTCAGTTTCGACTTTCACACACAAGCGCGCGCGCACAAACACGCACACACGCACATATATATATATATATATATATATATATACACATATTTATATATATTTCAAGTTTCGTCTTACTCGTCATTTTTTACTTTTTGATGGTCAGGGTAACTTCTTTTGCCATAAATAGAAAAAAATTAGATCAAGGCTCTTATTGGCTGCATTTACATGGCAAAACGTGTTAAGTTACCATTTTGTCCTTTATTATGGCCATCAAATAGTCAAGATCGAAAAAAATGATGGAATAGTTTACCGAATGATAGATGAAATACGCAGGAAATTATAACCCACTAGTCCGGTAGATAAATGACCATTTGTGCACTTTGCATATTCCCAACAAAATTTTGGTTGCTAAGAGCAAAGCTTTTTTCAAATGGCGAGCTTTTTAGTTAATTAAATTTGAAAAAAAAAAACTTCACTCATCCCAAAAAATTGATCAATTTTTCTTTTTGGCTGTTAAAAAAAAATTGCTCACTTCATGTTTTAAGGTATCAAAATTTCTGATTCTTCCAACTTTGTTCTTTTGACTAATTTATTAAAAATAAATCCCACGCCTTATTTATCATTCACAAAAAACATAACTAAATCCATAGTCACCGTCGAGCTCCATCCACCAAATTTATACACCGTCCCCACTTCCTTGTTTTTCACCACAATCGTCTCGTCGCATCTCTTAACAACTACAAGTAGAATTTATGTTGCCTACGTCACGGCTACAACAATTGCATCTTGCTTTCACTGTTTGTAACATCAATGGACTTCCAGGCTGCATTTTCCTCAAGAATGTCAAAGTTTGAAATGGTCGGTGATATTAGTGGTGCTTGATTCAGACAACAGTGATAGTCGTGTGTGGGGTGATATTGGTCGAGCGTTCACTTAGGCGAGGTGGGTAGTCGCCGAGTGTTAGCCTTTATGTGATGGTCATTCAATAGGCATCGCCCAAACGAGGTGGGATAGTCGTCAGATGTTTTGCTCATGCGATGTGGGCATCCAACAGTCACTCGCCTATGCGAGCCAGGTAGTCGTTGGGAGTTTGCATATGCGCGTTGGGCATCCAATGCATGCTTAGGCAGGTAGCTGCGGGGCATTTGCCTAGGTGAGGCGGGTGTCAAACACGTGTTTGCCTAGGCGAGGTGGGCGTTACTTGGTGTTCGCCTAGTAGGGCTAAGCGACAATTCAGATGTCCTTCGGCAAAACCGCATTTTCTTCTCTGACAAAATATTGAGTTTTTTTATTTCTTTAAAAACTCAATTTTATTCTTCGATCTAGTGATAATGCTTCTGATTATGATTGACTGGGCAACGATGATGGTGGGTGGTGGTTTAAGGCGGCGATAAGGTTTTGCAACTTACCCGTGTGTGTACGAAGAGAGAGAGATAGTGATAGAGAGAATGGAGCTAGATTTTTTGGGTTGGTTGGGTGACGATGGACGTGGTTGCTGGTTTGAGGTGTTCAATCAAGTTTTGCAGCTTACTTGCACGCGCGCACATGTGTGAAGAGAAAAAGAGGTTGGTAAGGGAGCTAGATATGTTGTGGTTAACTGGTTAACAATGACTGTGTGCAATGCTTTGACGCGGTGATAACATTTTACACGTAGTGGCTTGAGGCGACGATGAAGTTTTACAGCTTACAAGTGCATTTTGTCTAAAAACAAATAGAGTTAGGGAGGGTGGCGATAAAGGTAAATTTCTTAATGGGCAAAGAGAAGTCCATCAAAAGTTGTCTAAGTTCTTAAACTTTATATCAGTCAAATGCGATTAATTTTTTTGGACGGAAGGAGTAGTACGTAATTTGAAAAAACCTTTATGATCACAGTGCCATATATATATATCATATTCATTCACTTTTTGTTCAATGATGTTTTAGAGTCAAAATTGTGATAAACAAAAGATATACCCTATTAACGCGATAATGATGATTAAATGCATGCAGACAAAAAGGGAGTAGAACGATTGGGAAGACCTCCAAGATTATTCTATCATTTCGTGACGTGTCTTTAATTAATTTCGTAGTAAAGCATGTGATTCCCTCCAAAATCCTGGCGCACAATAATTTATTCCCAAACATGTAAATTATTTATTTATTTTTAACTTTTATTACGATAGTTATTGTTGAAAGGTCTCTAAAGCTAAAAGCAATTGATTTGAGACACATAGGAGTACAGATGGATAAATAGGGTGCCTTGCCACGCGTTATCCCTGTAACGCCCCGAAAATTAATTAAAATTTTTGGAGCGTTAACGATCATATAATCGAAATTCGAAGTAAACCTTACAATATCAAAAGTCTCCCAAATGAAATCAGAAAATCTTAAAATATCATAGATATCCCAAACGGTCAATCAGAGCATGTACTAATAACTCCCAAGAGTACATCAAAAACTGTCATAGGGCCCAAAACTTTATACAATCCAAAAATTATCTCCAACATAGAGTTTCAAAACAAAACTAAGCAATACCAACCTGTCTTAATTAAATACACTTAAATGTCAATACCAACTCTGATATAAGAGAGATAACTTTTGGTCACACAGCTAGCCATTCGAATCTGAAATCCCACCAACTAATCACCTGAAAGGAAAAACCACAAGGGATTGAGCCAAATGCTCAGTACGGTTGCTCAAGGGACCCTCAAACAAAACAAAAATATCTGAGAAACGAAATTTCAGAAGCACAAAATGTTTTAACGGAACGGATAATCAAACTAGATTTTCAATATCAAACTATATCTGAATACAAAGACAGACACAAGTTTTCACCGAAAATGATAATCAAACCAGATTTCGAATGTTAAAACATATCTGAATACGGAGACAGACACTATCAGACCAAATATCAAATGCTAAAATATATTTGAGTACGAAATCAGATAGTATAGAGGTCAGACCAAATGTCAAATGTCAAAATATATCTGAGTACAAAATAGACACTAGAGAGCCATTTAGAAAGTGATCACATACGTCATTCCTGACATATGAGGTCGGTTCAAAAAGCAAGATCGCGATTTATAGTTCAACTCCCCTGAGCTAGTCCACGTTTCAATCCACGTGGGTAAGTCGGAAATAAGTCACATATATTGTGACATGGCTCATAAAGTTACCAAAACAAAATCTCAAAATAACCATTATCAAATATCGGACAAATCAAACCATATTCAAAGGTTTCAAAATTACATTATCAAATGATGAACTCGTCAAACAATAAGTGGATATTACAAAATAATGACGATCATAAATCACTGAAACGACGATATCAATATTCTAAGGTCAAACAAATTCGACGGAATTTGATTTTTCACAAATCATAGAATTGACAATAAGTCATTCTTAATAAAGTTTAAAACAAAAAGAAGAGAGAGAATCACTTATTTCCATTTGAAGAAGTTCATATTTCAAAAGAATATAAAGACTTAGATGAGCGATTGATCCATCGCTGATTTAAATTTTCGAAAGTAAACCCTCACCTTAATCCTGCCTTTAAGAATGCAAATCATTAAGTACCACTTTAGAACTTAAGAGCTTCCCAAGCCTTCTCTTTCTCTCTTTCCACGGCCAGGGTAAATGGAACAAACTTCCCAAGCCTTTTGAGAGTCACAAATCCTTAAGCTCCTCCTTAGAGCTTCCAAACTTTCCAAGCTTTCTTCTCTATCTCTCTCTTTCTCGCGCAAAGGAGAAGAAAAGAAACAGAGGACTCCCAAAAAGGTTAGGAATGAAATAAAATACTATTTATACGGGACAAAAATTTTAAGTTTCTATTCGACCGAAAATAGTTTTCGGTTGACTAAAAATAGTTTTCAGTCGACCGAATCCAACAGAGGTGAAAATGGTTCATTTTTCATTCGACCGAAACACCTTTAATTCTACCGAAAGCACTTTTAAGTCAACCGAAAATACATTTAATTCGACCGAAAATACTTTTAAGTTGACCGAAAACATTTATAATGAAAACACTTTTAATTCGACCAAAAATAATTTTGAGTCCACTGAAAGTACTATTCATTTGACTAAAAGTTACTGTTCATCGACTAAAAATTTTAAAAACCTTTTTAGTCGACTAAAAACCACTTTTAGTCGACTAAAATTCACTTTTAGTCGACTGAAAACTTCAGAAATTTCAAAACATCATTTCTCTTTACTTTGATTCGAACAAAACCACTTCATTCGACCGAAAATGAGTTTTTAGTTGACTTAAAACCTTTCATTCGACCGAAAACTTCAGTAACTCATTTTCACACAAAAAATCTTTTCATTAGAAGCAAAAACCCATTTTCATTCGAAGTCAAACCATTTTCATTCGACCGAATATTTTAGAACTCAAAAACTTTATCATCAATAAGTTTTGATTAGAATGAAACCACTTTCATTTAACCAAAAATTTCAGAAACAATCCCAATTCATTTTCTTAATTTTAACAAAAGATCACAAACTTATTTATTCAAAAATACTAATTTTGCACAAGGAAAAGAAAAATTTCGGGGTATTACAATCCCACTCCGGCTTGCCCCCATTCCCACACATACCCCTTTTTTAATAAGCCCTCAACTTCAATTTATGGCAATCAACGTAGGAAGATTCACGTTCACTTGTTTATTTTATCAAATTTGTAGTGCCAAAATTGTCCATTTTACCAATTTTGTATTGCCAAATGATTATATGCACCACATTTTCACAGTCATATTTATTTTTGGAAGGCATGTTTAAAATTGTCAAGATTTTGCTAGATATGCAACAAACTTTGCATGGGGTACTATAGACAGCCATAACTGATGAGAACGATAGATAAAGTCCGATTAAGGTGTGAAATTGGTAGAATTAAACACCGGATTTGATTGTCAAAATAATGGAAGACTTGAATAGGTTGGACTGAGGAACGGGAAAATCTTGAGAAACGAAATTTCAGAAGGAAAAACCATAAAGGAATGAGCCAAATGCCTAGTAAGGTTGCTCAAGGGACCAATCAAACAAAACAAAAATATCTGAGAAACGAAATTTCAGAAGCACAAAAAGTTTTAACGGAACGGATAATCAAACTAGATTTTCAATATCAAACTACATCTGAATACAAAGACAGACACAAGTTTTCACCGAAAATGATAATCAAACCAGATTTCGAATGTTAAAACATATCTGAATACGGAGACAGACACTATCAGACCAAATATCAAATGCCAAAATATATATATGAGTACGAAATCAGACAGTATAGAGGTCAGACCAAATGTCAAATGTCAAAATATATCTGAGTACAGAAATAGACACTAGAGAGCCATTCAGAAAGTGGTCACATACGTCATTCCTGCACATATGAGGCCGGTTCAGAAAGTAAGATCAGGATTTCTAGCTCAACTCCCCTGAGCGAGCCCACGTTTCAATTCACGTGAGTAAGTCGGAAATAAGTCACATATATTGTAACATGGCTCATAAAGTCACAAAAACAAAATCTCAAAATAATTGTTATCAAATATCGGACAAATCAAACCATATTCAAAGGTTTCAAAATTACATTATCAAATGACGAACTCGTCAAACAATAAGTGGAGTTTACGGAATAATGACGATCATAAATTACTGAAACGACGATATCAATATTATGAGGTCAAACAAATCTGACGGAATTTGATTTTTCACAAATCATAGACTTGACAACAAGTCATTCTTAACAAAGTTTAAAATAAAAAAGGAGAGGAAGAATCACTTATTTTCATTTGAAGAAGTTCAGATTTCAAAAGAATATAAAGACTTAGATGAGCGATTGGTCCATTGTTGATTTAAATTTTCGAAAGTAAACCCTTACCTTAATCAAGCCTTTAAGAATGCAAATCATCAAGCACCACTTTAGAATTCAAGAGCTTCCCAAGCTTTTTCTTTCTCTCTTTCCACCGCAAGGGTAAACGGAACAAACTTCCCAAGCCTTTTGAGAGTCACAAATCCTTAAGCTCCTCCTTAGAGCTTCCAAACTTTCCAAGCCTTCTTCTCTATCTCTCTCTTTCTCGCGCAAAGGGGAGGAAAAGAAACAGAGGACCCCAAAAAGGTTAGGAATGAAATAAAATACTATTTATACGGGACAAAAATTTTAAGTTTCTATTCGACCGAAAGTAGTTTTCGGTTGACTGAAAATAATTTTCAGTTGAATCCAACAGAGGTGAAAATGGTTCACTTTTCATTCGACCGAAATACCTTTAATTTTACCGAAAGTACTTTTAAGTCAACCAAAAACACATTTAATTCGACCAAAAATAATTTCGAGTCCACTGAAAGTACTATTCATTCGACTAAAAATTTTAGAAACTTTTTTAGTCGACTAAAACCCTTTTTAGTCGACTAAAAATCACTTTTAGTCGACTAAAAACCACTTTTAGCCCGCTGAAAATTTTAGAAATTTCAAAACACCATTTTCCTTTATTTTGATTCGAACACAACCACTTTCATTCGACCGAAATGAGTTTTTAGTCGACTTAAAATCTTTAAGTCGACCGAAAACTTCAGTAACTCATTTTCACACAAAAAATCTTTTCATTAGAAGCAAAAACCCATTTTCATTCGAAGTCAAACCATTTTCATTCGACCGAATATTTTAGAACTAAAAAACTTTATCATCAATAAGTTTTGATTAGAATGAAACCACTTTCATTCGACCGAAAATTTCAGAAACAATCCCAATTCATTTTCTTAATTTTAACAAAAGATCACAAACTTATTTATTTAAAAATACTAATTTCGCACAAGGAAAAGAAAAATTTCGGGGTATTACAATCCCACACATACCCCCATTCCCACACATACCCCTTCTTTAATAAGCCCTCAACTTCAATTTATGGCAATCAACGTAGGAAGATTCATGTTCACTTGTTTATTTTATCAAATTTGTAGTGCCAAAATTGTCCATTTTACCAATTCTGTATTGCCAAATGATTATATGCACCACATTTTCACAGTCATATTTATTTTTGGAAGGCATGTTTAAAATTGTCAAGATTTTGCTAGATATGCAACAAACTTTGCATGGGGTACTATAGACGGCCATAACTGATGAGAACGATAGATAAAGTCCGATTAAGGTGTGAAATTGGTAAAATTAAACACCGGATTTGATTGTCAAAATAATGGAAGACTTGAATAGGTTGGACTGAGGAACGAGAATATCTATTTGTATTTGCCAAGTCCTTGTCCCAAATCCCGGTCAAAGCCTCCACTCGGAGGGCACAGTGACACTTAGCTCCACATGGAAACGATGATTAGGGCTTTCACCCGGGCCAACTTAAAGCATTGTGCATTTATATTGAAAGATGTTTATTAAACGAGTTTTACGATAAAATTTTCTTAAGATATTTTGAGAATACAAAAATAAAATACGGGAAAAAAGGTGTAAACAAATTAAAAAGGCTATGGCCCCGTTCGATAGGTTTTTTTTTTTTCCAATTTTGAAAACTGAAAAAAATAAACGCGTTTGGTAAACAGTTTTTGTTTTTTTTTCTTAAGTTTAAAAAATCAGTTTTTAAACCAAGGCTGTTTTTGAAAACTCAAAAAATTATAGTTTTGATTTTTTTTTTGAGACTACCACCACCACCACCCTCCCATTGCCGGCAGCCACCTCCGGCAGCCGGCCACCACCACCGTCGGCTACCGGCACTCCCCACTACCTCTACCGCAAACCACCACAAAAAAAACTCAAAATAAAAATTAGGTTATCAAACACCCACTTATTTTTGTTAAAAAAAATAAAATTAAACACTCTTAATTTTTTTTTTTTAAAATTAAAAATAAAAAATGAAAGTGTTGATAAATAGAGTCTATCAAAATATATAAAAAAATAGAAAAAAACCTAAAATAAAAAATTTGTCACTTCACTGTCCACCTGGTACCCGAGACCTCGTTCTCGTCGCTCGCCAAAATATAAAAAACCCAGTTAAGGTTTCGCTTTCACTTTCCAATTAAACGCTTCTCAACTTTCCCTCTTTCTGCGTTGCTCAAACTTGAAGCAGCAAATCTAGGGTTTCAAAATTTTCTCTGCGCAGAATCTATCTTGTCTTTAATGCTCGACAGAGGTACGCAATTTCCGATTATCTTCCTTAGATATGGCGTCGGTTTGGTTTCCGTTTTGACTTTTGCTAGACGAATGTGACTTGATATGATCTTTACTTGAATTATAGTAAAATTCATGTTGTTCCCAGTGATTTTTCCTCTCTGTGGAGTGTTCGTTTCTATGTATGGCAGGTTACCGAAAGACTCGTTCTCTTTCATGTTCATGTTTTAATTGGAATGTTTATCTTCGCACTCTCATTAGTCGCTAAAAAGTGATTAGAGACAAAGTATTGACCTTTCTAATGATCATGGGACGTGAACGAGCCTACGGGGATCTGGAAATAGGTTTCTATTAATATTTTCTCTGTATGTTCTGAGTTTGGAATTTTTATTGCAGCAAGGGTAGTTGTCTCAGCTGCCAATGGACGGTCAGTGGCGTTAATGGCAAGCTGTAATTATTTGTGCTCACACGTGGGTTTGTGTGTGTGAGAGAGGGACAGAGATGCCGAGTTCTTCTCTGTATCCCTTAATGGTGTGTTGATGAGTGCATTTCAGCACGTGTGGTAACATGCATATGGCACGACATTTCTGTGCGCGCGTGTTCAAAGAACGTTGTACATCTGTATATGCAGGGAATTCTCTCTCTTTAGTCGTAAAAATACGTTCCATCAGAAAAAATGCCAGAAAGATTAGTGGGGGTTAATCTGCATCCCCAAGTATTTGGTACATCTTAGAACATGCTTGAAATATGCTAATTTCTGGAACATTAACTGTTTTCTTTGAACGGCATTTTTACATACACATTACCAAATAAAACGACGTGTGGTTTTTAATATACATGATAGTATTTGAAAAGCAGGTATATAAAACTTCATGCGTAGCTATGACTTGCTTCCTATGCGACACTTTCTGGCCTTTTAATGAATGAGAAAAGTACATTAATTAAGTTCCTAAGCTAAGAAGCTTTAATGCTTCATATTTCACGTATATCTACACGTTCTCTTACTGTCACCAGTGTACTATACGTAAGAGTAATAAATTATTTGACGCATGTGTCCGTTGTTTACATGGAATGAATATATATCACCATGTGGGTTGAATGTATAAAAATATATGTTTATGAATTTCGTAATTATTCACAAATGTCTAACACCTCAAGTAGGTTTATTTGGAGCTTGATAACAGCAGCTTTCATCTTGCTTGTTCCTTAGAAGCAGCTAGGTATGTGCTTGCCTCTAGGGTATCCTTCCAGCTCGGGTGTAACTACTGAAGAACCTTGTTGGACAAGCTCTGGGAATTGTTGAGTTTGGATAAAATAAGGAGAAGATCAATTTTCTTCTATCACCTATCAATGAACGACCTGCACACTTACTTCTTCATGTTGGTTTTTGATGATGGGGAAGAGAACGTGGACTTCCCTAGAACTAATATTTCTTTTTTACTCGGGTTGTGGTGGGAAACTAGCAGCTGTTAACTTTTTTGATTGATCTTTTTGTTGATGTACGGAATTAGCGGACTTCATTTGTGAATATTTGGAAAATCAAGATAACTTCCAAAAATGGACCCATCACATAATATGTACATTATGGATAGAGTTGTCAAACCTGGCCGGGCGGCCCAGCCCGACTAGGCCCGAAAAAAGCCCGGACTGGCAGGGCCCTGGCATGAACAGTGCAGGCCCAAAATTTTAGGGCCTTGGACCAGGCCAAGGTTTCAGGAAAAATGGCCCGGCCCTAAAAAGCCCGGAAAAAAGCCCAAAATTGGCCCGGTTTTGGCCCAAATTCTGGGCTGGCCCACAATTTTCAAATTTCTGAAGTATGGGCTATTGAGGATATTAATTCTGCTCTGGAAAGTGGCCTCTGGAACACACTGGCCCAACCCAGATATACCGCATTCGTTAAGCCTGCCAAAATGTTGGCATTCATTACAAAAAAGTTAATGCCAACTAAAACAATTACTCAATGCGTTGTATTGGAATTTTATTATGCCAACAAAACCAATTACTTGCTGTGTTGCGTTCAATCTTTTTCTTCTGATTTTTTGTGGATTTTTAGAACAACCCTTTATATGTAAACTTTAATTGTACTCATTATTTTTATCCTAGTTTGACCTGCTAGGTCCTATTTAATATGTAATTGGAATTTTAGTTTAATGTGAATCTTTGTATGTAGCAAAATCTCTCACAAAATGTTACAAAATGTTGAAGAGGGAATTCAGAAAGGGTGAACTGGTAAAGAAATACTATTTGTTTGACTCATCGTGAGTTTACACGTCACACATTCTTAGCAGTGAACAACAACCCGTTCCATATTCACAGTCCTCCTTTTCATGTTTAAAATGATTTGGAACTCGAGCCCTGTAATTGAAACTAGACTTGAGTTACAAATTACTTCACATGCCTTTTCGAACCCATTTTGAAATTTAATTATAATCCAAGTTATCTTATGGTCCATGAGAGACCATTTGAGTTACACAAAAGCTGATTTATCTTGCTCTTCTTAGTATTTGAATCTCTAAGGCAGGTGGTAACCAATCACGTCTCTCGGTGCAATGTCAAGAGACTTTATCGGTCAAACTAACTGATACCAGTTTTATTCGGTCATTGATTCTTAAGACGATGCCAAAAGCCTTTACCAATCGAACGAATTAATACAATTAAAATTTGATCGTAAAAATCATACAAAGAAAAAACAAAATTGTCAACCAACTATTTTGTTAATTTTTTGGCAGCTATAAACTTTTATTGGCGCCATGTAGCAAAATCTGGAACATTTATTTAATGATGAAAGTGAGTTCAACTGTTCAAGTATATCTTCCCCTTCCCCTTGTCTATATGTTGTGCCAATTGAGGCTTGTGACGTTGCTCCAAGTCTCCAACCATTTAATTTATAAATGTGAATAACAAGGAGTTAAGAAAAGAAAAAAAAATTTGGGCCCAGGCCCGGCCCTAAATATGGGGCCTAGGGCTTGGACTGGGCCCAAATATACCAGTTTTCTGGCCCGGTTTCGTTGGTGGCCCGCTGGGCTTGGGCTGGGCCGGCCCAAGCCCGGCCCATTTGACATCTCTAATTATGGAACAGCTTTGCACTATGTATCAGATATCATTCAGTGTATATTTATATACGTCTGAGATTATACTCATACTCAACTAAGGCTTTAGGGATCAAGAACCCATTATAGCCTCAATGTAGAATTTTTTTGTTGGTCAAGGGACATGCCTTTCTCATAGTGAGGCCTTCTTATTTTTTTGACATCTTCTTGCTGTGCATAGGTGGATGACGTTCTTTTATATAGGGTATGCCCCCTCTGGCGAGTTTTTTGTGTATAATACTTCTCAGAACAGGAAAAAAAAGGAAGACCATTGTGGGTCATTCTTATACCATGCCTGATGTCTGGCCATAGTAGCTGCATCAGATGCAGTAGGAAGGGAGGCAGGAGGGAGAGAGATGGAGATGTTGTTCTTGTTGGCTTCGTTTCTTAGAGAGAAGTGTTCGGCGACAAAGTTGAATTGCTATGAGTTTTTTTTTCTTTTCTCTTTTGCATTAATACTTTGAAGAACTTTTACCTAGCAATGCTGTCCTTTCCTAAAAACCTTGCATTAACTGTTAAGTTATGCGAGGGACCAGATAGAAAGTTTTGATTTTTTCTTACTTTGTCCCGCCAGATTTGAAAACGGCCTTCGGATGCTGGGTAGGAAAGCGTCACAAGTACAAAAATCTCAGTAGTCATAGTTGTAATGAAGGGCGTGTTGGTTGTGTTACCAATGCTCACTGGAGAATGTATCTTATTAGATTTTAGGAAGATTTGGTTACAAAATTTGTTTGGGAACTAACACATTTATCTACTGGAAGCATAGTTCATAAACCTTCCCTTTATGAAGTGAAGCTGTCGTTTCTTTTCTCCTTGTTTTGACCATATTCGGGACAACAAAGAATTGAAATATGTCGTTCTACAGTCTTTGCAACTTGTCAAATATTGACTACTATAGAATTCCATCTTACATGGAGGGTTGACGATGCCATACTCTCTGTGATTGAAGATTGATTTTGTTAAACACCATTCTCCCCATAGACAACCAGGGTAAGGGTGAAGTTACTTTTCTCCCTGTCCTATTTTAATTCTGTCCGATACCGATGATTAAGTAGCAGACATGTTCGAAGCAGAGATGTTTGAAAAAAGTAGTTATTGTACACGTATAGGAAGTTTCGTACTTCCGGAGTGTGTGCTCCTTCCTTTTTAGATAGCCATTTCCTGCTTTCCTGTGGAACCACCTTGTATTGCGTCAATTACTACGAATCTATCCATCAATATATCATTTAACGGCGCCTTTTTATTACTTTTTACATCAATGTAACATTCTCTTACACGTACAAGAAAAACTTCTGTCCCTGTTTCCTTATTCCTTTGTAATTAGATATTGTACAAGACAGAGATATTACTACATGTTCTTGCCAGTGCATGTATTAAAATCAGTAAGAGTATAATACTAGATGCTGTTCAGCATGCAAAATTAGTTCTTGCCAAGAAACAAACATTACCTGTATCTAGATGAAGATGCCTACCCTCAATTATGCGTTCAGAGCTCTGAAGCACGGACACCTCTCCTAGGTGGAGGTTTGGTGTCCCAAACGGACGGACACCCCGACACCCTCCGGACACCGCCCGACACGTGCCGGACACCGCCCGACACGTGTCGGACACCGCCGATCGGTGTCGGGAATTATTTATTTATTTTTTAATTTTCCGACACCGTGTCGGACACTTCACCGAGGAGTGTCGGACACGGCGTGGCGCAGTGTCGGACCATTTGCTTCTCTTACCTCACGGCCGATTCCTTCTCCCTCACCTCACATGTGCCCTTCTGAGCCATTACCGACTCGGAGCTGTCGCCGGAGCTCAGTCACCAACAGATCCAGTCGCCGGAGAAGCCGAGGCCGACAGATCCAGTCGCCGTCGCCAGATACCGAAGCAGCTGTCGCCATCGCCGGAGCTCACTTGATCGTCGCCGGAGGTCCTTCGCCGCCGTCGCTGACCCACAGATCCTTCTTCCTCATCCCTTCTCCTTTTTCTTCTATTCCCCGTCGTTTCTTTCTCTGTTAAGTGTGAACTCTTCAGTGAAGAGTCATTTGACTCATTTCTTTCTTCTTTTTTTCTCCTCCGTCAATAGTCATTTGACTCATTTCTTTCTTTCTTTCTTTTTATTTTTTCTCCCTCTGTTTCTTGCATTAGTACTACTATTAAGTGAAGAAAGTCTCTCTCTTTCTTTTTTGTTTTTTTTTTCTTTTTACTTAGTTATTTTATCCAGAACATTTCAGAAATATTTTTTGACTTAGTTATTATTTTAGATTGTGAAATATATTTGATATATATATAAAATAAAATTATGTTAAAAAATAGCGGTGTCCTGCGGTGTCCAAAATCTGATTTTTTGAAAATTGCGGTGTCCGGTGTCCCCGTTGGTGTCGGTCTCCAACATCGTGTCCGTGTCCGTGCTACCTAGGTTCAGAGGAATAAGAGCTCGAGTTACCCGACATATACCAAGTTAGCCCGAGAAACTCCAGTCCACTTCCTTAAAAGTTAAACTTGATATTGAAGCTGCAAATATTTTAGTTCTTTTAATAACATTCTAGAGATCTGCTTTTACGTTCGATTTGGTCTTCTTTTATTATAAAAACTTTTTCGTGCTGCAGCTTTTCTTGCATTATTTGGGCTTACTGCATACTATTATTATCTACCTGCTGGTACAATACGGTGTTTTTTGTTTCAAAACGAACAAAGCAAGATCCTTGTACTATTTCTTCTTGCCTAGCGTCTGGCTTATCATCAATACTCTGTTGATCTTAGAAACTAGAAAGCGGTATTTCTTTAAATTGATTCTCAATACCAATTTTACATCCAATTAGACAGTTAAAAATTGTACATCACTATCTTTCATGCACTGTTACATCTCAGTTTGAAAGAGGAGCATTAGATAAGGGCCATTACACACTTTAGCGCGGTGCTGGGATGGTGCCCACCTACCCAACAAGGTTCTGAGTTGCTTGAAACATTAACCTTTTTGTCATTTCCTTTCGTAGCATAAATATGAACTCTGTTAGAGAGATTTTTTTGGCATTGCAGTTTGTTGAATCTGGGAACTACTTCTATGTGCTTAGAGAAACCGCAAAGCCTTTGAGGTTAGTAGCATTATGTGTAAAATGGAGACAATCTTTTGAACACAATGTTCATGTGGGTGGTGGAATCCAACTAGGAGCGTATCCCGCTCCTCGTGCTTGATAACCAAATTTGGATTTAGAGTTAGTAGTGGCTATAAACTGCACAATATTGTGCTTATGATTCAAGGATACAGATCCATGATTCATACTTGATCCAACGTGGTTCCTTTGACCAAGTGTGAGTTGCCATATGAGTGATTGCTGACGTAGTGACAGAAACAAAGAGATTGTAATGTGCTCCTTAAGGTATAAGAAAGTCTTTTCACGAGTGCAAGGCGTATACTTATCTTGTGACCTCGGTTTGAAAAGAAATGAATCACTAGTCGTTGAAAATTATTCTCATCAGATTCACGAAGTAACAAGTTTAAAAAATAACGAAGAAGATTTCACATTCTTGAATAGTTGGTTGGTTTCTCTTAAGGCCATGAACGTAAATATTGCCTGACAATTGTTGTTTATGCCAGTTTTTCTTCCGAGACTTCCGGCTTTGATTGCCCTCTTCTATTTTGCAGTGTAAGACGGACTATTAAACCTTTTCACAGGAAGGAAATAGATTGGAACTTCCCGAAGATGAACCAACCTAATGAAGGGAGCAACCCTGATGCCTCACCATCCATCCCCGTAAAAAGGAAGCGGGGTCGTCCGCGGAAGGACAAGAGCTTAAATCATGTTGATATTGCACGTGTGCCACCTGGATTCAGACCAGTGAGTGAAAACCAACCCCGCCGCTTAAATCCAATTGATGATGCAAATGATGTTGTGATAGGTCAGGTGGTTACAGGGGTTGTTGAGGCGACATTTGAGGCTGGTTACTTGCTTGCTGTTAAAATAGGCAACTCCAATACCAGTCTGAGGGGCGTTGTATTTAAGCCAGGACATTTTGCACCTATCACAGCAGATAATGATGTGGCCCCTCATGCTAACATGATTAGGCGGAATGCAGTTCATCTCCCAACAGAAAACCGAGCTCGAGCGCGTGGCCGTAAGCGACGTTCTAGAGAGTGGAATGAGCAGCATATGAGTTATCCAGGGAATGGAACTAATCAGGTGCATGGACTTACTCCTCAAATGGCTCTAGTGAGCACGAAACCAAAACAGGCACCTGTCGTGGCAGCACCATCTGTTCCCCTAGTGGGCTCGAGAGGCACAGTGGTCCCTGTTGTTCTCCAATCAGTCAATCTGTCAAATGGATTACCACCTGGCATCCAAGTATCTCAGTCTGCATCTCAAGATGCTCATATGCAGGCCTTAAAAGGTAAACATGTGCAAACGGTTGTTCCTTTAGCTGTCTACCCACCAAATGGGTCAATTTCTGTCAATCAGACCCAAAGCAGCCCCAATGTGACGCCAAATGGACAGCGTGACAACGGTCCCTTCAATCAAGTCACATCAGAGACTGGACAAGGTGATGTAGCGAAGCCAAAAAAATCAAGTAATGTGCTGATGTCAAATGAAATGAGTAAGGGGGTTCAGGGATCTTCACAATCATCCGAAGAGCCTAATTTGGAAGGCAAGGCTGCTTGTGCATCATCAGCAGAAGATTCGGCTGCCCCAGAACGAGAAATTGGTGACATGAATGAGCCACTCTTTGTTGAGCCTCTGCGAACCTTCCATTCTGGTCTCCATAACCAATCTGCATCTATTTTTAAGGCTCTGGAGCATAGAGGTGGCAGAATGACCGAGCTTTTGCAGGTAAAATTAAGCTTGAAGTTAACTAACTTTTAGTTTTGTGCACTTGCATACTGTTGATGTTTAAGCAAAACCTGTTTGAAGGCTGTGCAGGAGAATCTGAACATGAATCAAGTTCCTCAAGCTGAACACCTGGCCACAGGTCCTACAGTTGAGTTTCATGAACAGAAGAGCTCAGAAACTGATAGCAGAGACGAAGAAACTCCTTAGTTGCAAACTTTGTCGGGTATGAAGTGTTTACTCAGTGGAGGTATAGCCACTCCTGTGCCCCGTGGACTCTGTACAGCCTTGCAGTTGTACATACTGTTGAAGGTGTGCGTCTCTCTGAACCCAAAGGTCTAGAGAGAAGGATAACCGTGTGCTAAACTGCAAGTGTCAGAATAGCTAGTGTTAGGATAAACTGTTGGACAAGTTTTAGTTTTCATGCTAAAGAAAATTGAATTTCTTGCTAAATCTGATAGCTGCAAGTCCCTGCGGCTTAATATTTTCTGTTATCTTGCACTTAAATTGCAAAAATTCTGCACAGTTGTCTCTCTCTCAGATAAGAGAGAGAGTGTGTAAGTGAAGAATTTCAGTACTGCATCTGTTCTGGAGAGGGTTGGATGGGCTCTTTGCGAATGGTGGTATAATGATCGGCCAATGGCATTAGACATGGTCTAGTATCAAGGGTCCATATGTTTATAGCAGAGAGAAGTTATCTTCTCTTACCGAACTAAACGAGTTCTTGGTTTTCCGTAATTTGGAATGTCTAGATGGATACCTTAATTGGCTTATCTACACCCGTTTTGACTTCCAGCCATATTAGAAATCAACATGAGCTGATCACAGCTTTAACTGGCCTTTTATTTTATCCTTGCAAGTCATTAAGACGTTGAATGGGCAATGTTTGTGGAGCATTATCTCCACTCCATAGAAGTAAATCCCAACTTTTATGGTAACTTCCCAACCTTTGTCGACATTTAGTACTTCCAGATATTTGCCAGGCAAAAATTTTGCAAAAGTGCTCGAACAGGGTGGCAACTTATGTATATAGTCATCAGTATTTGTTTTCTGTACGATTGCCGTGGTGTCCTCTGATTCTTTCTCCAGGTGGGGCTTCGGGCTTGTGGCTTTTAATGCCGACTCGGACCCGATTGGATCCGTTTGTGGGTTCATTGCGCCGTTGCGGTTAATGTCTTAATGATGCCTTGGATGCTGGTTCTGTCATGGCTTTTGGATCATAAATCCATGCATACTGTCTTATTGATTGATACCTCCCCCTGTTTTAATTTCGCAGCTGACACACAGTGCTGCAACATCTCCTTTCGGTCGGAGATTGCATGCAGCCACCGCCGTTTGCTTGCATGCTGTACATATCGTGCTGAGGTAAACTACGCTGCTCGAGTAGGGATTTTTGCGCACGGAGAGTGGTTTGACCCTCTATATCCTGGCGCTTCTGTTTACCCATCTTGAGCAGTTACTATCTTTTTTCTTTCTGGCCTTTTAATGTGGTGGCTCGTGTGTTTCATTTTTGACTCCTACCCGGTGGCGATCTGTACATATAATTTTATGTGCTGTGTAACTCGAGACTGCTTGCAGTCGTGAATAACTGTTGAATGGAGAAATCCGCCGCCAAAAGAAATACAAGTACATAAAAAAGCAGAATGCAAATCACTATATGTTTGCCCGCACTGCACTGATGCTTCATGCTATGTACGCTCTGCTAGACTGGAGGAAAACAGTAAAGATTAATACACAAAAACCAGAAGGATTTCAATACACTTCATTTCCTTTGTGAAGTAAACTGCTGCTTTCTCCAAAGAATATTTTCATCATCTCAAAGAGGAAAACCACAAGACTTCACTCTTAAGCCCTGGCTGTACCATATTCAAACCCTCCCACGTAAAAGACTACACCCGCCATGTGTAAAGTGTAAAACAATTAAGCCTTATTTGTCCAAAAAGAATCACAGAATATAAGCAGAACTTGATAATTCTGGGCGAAAGTAGATGTCAAAACTTTGGTGGTAAATGGAGGAGATCTTTTTTGGTGAGCTCATGCTTCCAATATATGTCCGCTGCTAATACTTGGAGCCTGAGAAACCATTAGATCCAGGGACGGGAATGGGTCGGACAATGGGGAAGGGTGGTTGTGAGATGGGGATGTGGCTGGGGACTGCAAATGGCTGCTGTCCAGCAGCAGCCACAAAAGGAGGAGCCACGACTAGTTGAAGTGCTTGGGCTGCTGCAGTCCCTGCAATGATAGTTCATTGATTTGGTAAGACATTAACTGAAACAGCATCTTCCTGAACGCAAAGGTAGCAAAAACATGAAGCCATACACAAATCATTTGGACAGTAATTGCTTCCACATCTCTCGAGATTCTTGTAATCGCTAGATAAATCATTCTTTCTTGATGTCTAAGACTAAAGGCCGTGGAACACACAATGCGTGTTCGGTGACAGGGAAAAACGAAAAGAAAAGAGAGAACCAAATTAAAAATTTTGAAAAAATAACCAGCATGGCCAACAGGTAATTTACAACACTAAAGAGTTTTTATAGCTTTTTCCTTGTGATGCCAAGTGTCATCTTCACCAAACGCACGAAAGAATTTCCAGGGTTTTCGAATTGTTGTACGTTGATAACTAAGTTTATTATCCGGAAAAGAAGCCAAACTCTTGTGCGAACTATGTGTCACTAATATTGATTAATAAGAGAGACCCAAAACTACAATTTTTACCACGGTAACCTTAAAAAAAGGACACGAGAGAGTAAAGTGTGAACTTTAGCATCAAGTCAGGCTTTTATCTTCTCAGATTGTTGGCAAGATCGTGCTGCTTTCGAAAAGAAGACCTACTGAACCATCTTAACAATGTGAACACGGGCGGGCTAAATCCACGCTTCTTTTTGTCCACGTTCATGCCTCTCTCAGTTTTATACATGCATGCCCACTTTACGTCAAGGAAAAAACACAAAGATACCCCCTTTCAATCTCCCTTGCCATCTTGCTCTCACTGTTCAGTCTTATCTCTCATCTCTCTCCCCTCCCACTCCCCCCCAAACTCCTGGGCCCTTCCCAATTCAACAACAATGTTGTCACCCTTTTAATATCACATTTTGTTGTTAGTCGAGATACTCCAATGAAAGTTGCAGCTAATATGGCTGGAAGGCAGACTTTTGAGCTATGTTACGTGAAATCTTCAAAATGTGTGAATTACCGATGTCGGACGCCCGACACTTGAACATGGGTATGAGATATATAACGCACACATCTTACAGGATATGTCACTAGGAAAACTATCTTATAGTGTTTCAAATGATTCTTTATTGCTTTGAGATGAGACAAATTGTCAATTCAGACAATGTATGTCATGTAAAACACCATTTTACCTTGTGAACAACGCAACAAAAACAACAGAGGAAAATTTAGCCATGCTCCCTTGTCTTGAATTTTGAAGCTGACAAATCTGACCCGGACACTTGCACCAGGTGCACATAGCCTAGCTTTTGTGATGACATCTATGGTATAGATGCATGATTCTGGGACTTCAGTATAATCAGTACGCGTGATCAGGGGTTGATGAAACGAGTCCATATCCACAATTTTCTGACCAAAACACGAGAAGTTGTAGCAGCATCAATAACATGAATTGTTGCGACGTTATTTGATAGGTCACATACATCTATTCCGACCCATAAAAACTGAAAACCCAAGTCTGCGATTCTTATCTCTTCCATGTCCAGAAATGTGCAACTTTGACAAGTTACATTTCGACTTGGGAACTCCTGCAGCCAGCATTGTTACGAGGGGCATAGTACTTAGCGAAGCAGCATCCAGATCACTATCTGGAATTGCTTTGTCCGAGTTTGCAAATTATGAAGGCTTGGAGCCCAAACTATTCATTTTATAGGGCTAAGTAGTGCCCTCCCACCCACCAGAAAAAGCATGACAATGAATCACACATTGGCGGTTCAGGCATGCCCTTTATTTTCCCATATCTACACATATTTTGGGAGAGTTTCATCAGGAGTGAAGGATCCTGCCGAAGACTATTCTCATTTCCATTAAATAAGATTCCCGAGGTAAAAGCGTCGATCTGAGGACGACCATATCATGCCGAAGCTAAGTGCTGTGTTTATCAATAATCAAGCGGGTAAGGGAACGGCTTAGTATCAAGAGAATCAATGACTGACAGTGATAGCAATGGATTTATACGTTGTGACTATTGGAGCAGCATATTCTGCACTTGAATGATGGTAAATCCAATGATTTCAAACCCAGACCGGATGGGCAGTATGACTGTAAACTCAACACCCGGTCAATTATCCAGTCCCCCCCACGCACACAAATAATAAAAAAAAAAACCCCACACCCCCAAAATATGAATCAGCCTGTGACCTGCAGTGGTGGGGCTATCCAGGCTTTCACTTTTATACGAGTGCTAGTGCTGGTAAGCTATGGGAAGGTAGGGTTCTGTATTATCTGGTTAGCTAAAAAGGGGAAGTAAAGAACACTAGGGTACTTATGTTTATCACGTTTATCTTCTCTTGACTTGAAGAGGGTAGAGAAGATTCTGGACTTAGTAGAAAAGGGGACCCCTTGAACATCTGCCAGAGACATTATTTGTTACTTCCTAACCAAGAGTAAGATTATCTTCTTCAGCACCTCTAAACTAAGATAAAGATTTCCTAAGTGGGTTTGATCATGGGTTTGCCTTTGCAGATCAGTTTACCAGATGCACGGAACAACACTGGAACAGCTAGATCATGAACAAGTTCCAAAAATGCTCTTGTATATTTCCAAAAAAAAATGTTTTCCTGAATCGTAAGGCTTGAAAGCAATATATCCCACATTCTGGTGAATCATGAAGCTTAAAAAAGTTACTGTCCATGAAAACATTAAACCAAATAGAAGTAAAACCAACAGCAATGCATTTAAAATTGAGATGACTTTCTTGTACATACCTTGGTGCTTAGGGAGATGGACCTGATGTGGAGTCAGCAGTGGACAAGAAGACACTTGGGAGAAAGCTGCTGCACCCTGAACAATATCCTTCATTATAACATTGAAGGAGCTAAGCATATTGGTAATTGCACGTTAACATAAAGAAGCAGTGGCCCAAGAAGAACTTAAACAGTAACAAGAAACAAAACCTAAATTGTAAACTAGTACTTCAGATTCGATTAAAGAAGATTAGCATGATTCCTGCAACCCTGTAGTCATGAAAGCAGAAGTAGATATCTTTAGGCATATCTTCGAAAAAACATTAATTTGCAGATTGAAACAAACAGAAATTGAAATTTAATTGGTGAGACGAAGTGCTGGTGGCTGCATAGACTTATTGAGGGGGTAGCAGAGGATTATAATATCACGTCCGACTGATCTAGTGATCTAGTCAGTGAAGCTGCTGTTTCCACAGGCATCACTGATCACCCCTTCTTTCTCCATCTATCGACAAGTTTATACTCTGTCTTGTGTTGTGTTGTGTTGCCCCCCCCCCCCCCCCCCCCCCAGGTTGCGCGATCTCCTTCAGAAGAATGTATTGCTCTTTCTCTTCACCAAAAAATGTTGGCTAATGATCGCTCTCTACTGGTATGGTTCGTCATCTCCCTAAGAAGAAGTAATGACAAATTTTACTAGCCATGGTCGGTTCGAAGTGATGGTCCATATCGAACTATAGTTGGCCGTGGAGTTGCTCCCATGGTGGCTTCTATGGTATATTGATAAAGCTACTGGTTTCACTCATTGTCATATGCTCACTGCATGTAAGGAGATGCTGGACGCATTTCGTCGTTTTCGCCCATCAGGTTGGGCCATTTATCAGGGAAACGGAATACTTTATGGAGCAAGAACGAAGAACCAGTTTGGCAAGATTTATAGGTTGAGAACAGTTTTGTAAAAAATTTAGTCGAGGGACTAAATAGGGAATCAAGTGTCAGTTCAAAGCAATCATTTCCATGGCACAAACAAATATTTCCAACATTATACAAAAATTGGCAAAGTTATCTTGTCAGCAGAACCTTGCGTAAGCATGGAATATGTTCAAAATTACTTCCCATGCTACTTCCATAACCGAAGTATCGGATTAATTCCCTACTCACCCATTAATGCTCCAAATAAAGTGTTCATGCCAATCAAGTACTATTCTAAGTTTTGTCCAGCCAAACTGATCCACAAACATCAAAATGCTAACAATCTTGTCTTGTTGCAGGAAATGAATCTTACATGAGAAACTGGATGCACATAGACAAGTTGCCCCATTCGTCCAACCATAACCTGAAAATATATAAAGACACGTGACAAGAAATTAGTCAAAGTGTCTCCTGATCGCATTCCAGAACTATATAGCTCGAAATGCATGCAGCAAGTATGCTATGTAGAGTTACGCACATTTTGAGAATTGGGATGCACGAAGGTAGGCCCAGCCTGAACAGGATGATACCGAGCAGGATATCTGATTGGCTGTATCCTGTTTCCCACATGTCCAACAATCTACACCGAAAAAGAAATCAAGTAATATCAGCGGCATTAACATACTTGAAAGCTCTAGCAGTCTAATTTGACATGGATATTCGTTATCCATAAAAATAATTAGTGCAGCTCCCTTCCCCAAGTTTTCCTTCTTAAATATTTCCAACTTTTAGGAAAAATACAGAAAAGGAACAGAACTAGTGATTACTTGGAAAAAAGTATCTTGTGATATTAAGAGAGGCAACTCCCACCCATTCCACCAGGAAAAAATAAGAAGAAGAACAAGAAGAACAAGAAGAAGAAGAAGAAGAAGAAGAAGAAGAAGAAGAAGAAAACAGCGCAGAAAAGCACTCACTGGTTGAGAATATTGCATTTCGTTGTCCGCAATTTCCGCTACCAAGTTCCCATATGGAACTAACTTCATGGGCAAAGACGAACGAGGAGCAAAGGGGCTGATCTCAATTTCTGGCTGCGGGGTGCCTATCGATAATAAAGGAAAACTGTCTGGTACGTAAGGCATACTTGGCATTACCGGAGGAGTTGCTGATCTCTGATTCGCAGAGGATGGAGAGAATGTTTTTGCTCCTGGGTTGAGCTTGAATTCCTGAAAGCAAAATACGGAGAAGGAATTGGCACCCAGGCCAAAAGGCTAGACTATAACAAATTCAACGAAGTGCTGATATTTATCATTCCACTCGTGAATGGTTACTTTATAATTTGCTTGAAGATCTTACTCATAACAAACCATAAGCACACATGATACTCCTATCACTTTGATTACTCATTTGTTGAAGGAGAAAATTATAACAAGAGGGCTGCAAATTCTAAACTGTTTGATACCACACATTGATTATGTTAGGGCACTTCCAGGGGCCCACCAATTTTCGAGAATTTTATCAATAGCACAAGCTACAGCCATGTTAAGTGAAAAAGGAGATTCTTAGCATCCACTTTACCTTCAAAGTTCTATCAGGACTAGAACTTTTTTGAGGGACCGTTTCTGTTGGAGCTGACGATGACCTGGGACATGATTTTGATGTGTCCACAAATGAAGAGACAGCAGTCAAATTACCGGAAGAAATTTCAGCTGAACATGAAATGTCTTCACGAATCTGCTGCTTCTGACACTTGTCATCATCTTTTACAATGGCAGGTGCAGGACTATCATGAAGAATAACATTTCGCAACCCATTCGATGTCATCTTTGCAGGAACATTCTCAACGTCGTTCGTTTCAGTATTGCATGCAGCCACTGCATGTAGAGAATTAAAATTAACTATCCAATAACAGCACTGATTAGGTAAGCAAGTTCTACCAAGTTGCAAAGACACATCTATTATACGGAATCAGCATATAGTTGTGTCAGTTTCAGTATTGCATGCAGCCACTGCATGTAGAATTAAAATTAACTATCCAATAACAGCACTAATTAGGTAAGCAAGTTCTACTAAGTTGCAAAGATACATCTATAATACAGTATCAGCATATAGTTGTGTGAAACTAGCAGCCACTACATTACAAGGAATGAAGCTTTTCTAGGCCACTGGCAAAGTCCATTTAAAGCGCCACCTGGAGGTCATGGGTTTGAAGCACTAAAACAGCCTCTTTGCAATAGCAGCAGTATGGTTGCGCACATCTAACTTCACCCAGTCTAGGTGGAGTGATAGTGGGAGCCTAAGAAGCACGGACACGGACACGGGTCCGGATACGCAGATACGGCATTTTTAAAAATTTTAAGATACGGGTGCGGCGGGGATACGGCATATTTAATAAATATCTTTTTAATTATATATACTTAGTATTTAATTTTTAAACAATTTAAATCTTAATAATCATAAAATATGTGTTTGATATATGTGAAAAGATATTAATATTCCAATCAAATTAGTGAGTTTTTAAGTTTAATGGCTTCTTTTGTAAATTTTAAAGCTTTCAACCAAATTTGTAAGAATTTGTTAAGTTTAATGAGTTGTTTTATAATATTAAAATTGAAGAACTGAACATTATAAAGTTTTTATGTGATATCACTGTTATTCTTTGAAATATTGGGTTGGTTTAAGTAATAACTTAACAATTGGGTTTCTTTAATAATATAACAAAACTATGTGGCAAAAAGTCAAAAGTCAGAAAACCAAAACATAGGTAACATCGACACACCGACTCCTTCTCCTTGGCACAGATCGACTCCTTCTCCTTCTTCTCTGGCAGCAAGCGCACGGCGAAGGCGAAGGCGAACGGGCGAACGGCGCACGGCTCACGCCGTAGTGGATCGCCGGTAAGTTCCCTTCTCCTTCTCCTTCCTCTTCTTCTTCTTCTCCTTCTCCTTCTCCTTCTTTTGCTGCTTCTACCTCTTCTCTCTGGTGTCTCCTCTCAGATCACCAATGGTCGCCGAAGTTTCCGATAGTCGCCGGTGGTGATAGATCTGAGCCGATACGCACCCGAGCCGCACCCAGGATTTAAGAAATTAAAAAAATAAAAAAAAAAGTTGGACACGCACCTGACACGCACCGGTGCCGCACCCAAGGCGCACCCGCACCCGACGCGTATCCGGTGCCGGTGCTTCACCCTAAGTGCCGCACCGATGCTTCATAGGTGGAAGCTTTGTGCATGAGCTAGCCTAATTTTATCCAAACTATTGTAGTGACTACAAAGATCATTTCCTTCCATTTTTGCTGATCCAAAGTAATACTCTTTCTTATCTAACTTGCAATTAATTTCACTCATTTCAGATTCTAAAAGCTTAAGTTGTTCTCCCACACCTCAAATGCAAGCCCGCGATTGGAAGTGGAAAGACAAACCAACATGAGAACTCGAGGTGCTTAAAAGGCAAAAACATATTAGAGACAAATCATTGAGAAACAAATCAAGATGCACCAAGTGCACAAACATGACAGAGTAGAAACTGGACCAATTACAGAAGCTGGAAGACAAACCTTGCAAAAGCTGGAGCTTTTCTTGTAACACATTGTCATTAACAACCACCTATTTATCCAACGTATCCAATTTATAATATGAAGTTATCTTCTCACCAATATCGAAGACTACATTCGCGGCTCAAGTCCTGCCTCATGGCACCTTCTGCCCATGATTTGGGCTATCCCAAGCCAGAACATCTAAATCTTGGTGGTGTTGGTCACGAGGAGGATGAGCCATCTTCACATGGTACCATGTCAAGTTACCTTCTGCTTTAGTAGCTCACTTTCTTCTTTGGTTTTTGATTAAGTGAATGTAGTTTAAAAAAAAAACCAGCAGAGGGGGCGAATGCAATAAAAGGGAGTAACAAACACAACAAGAAAAAGCCCCCCACCCCACCCAGAAAATAAAATCAGGCCATCAAAACATATAATGAAGTATCGAAAGGACAGAACCAGACTTCCAGAACACAAGCATCTTAAAAACACTCGTTCCACAGCTAAGGTTGAGTTTGGCAGCCCTTCAAAAAGACACTTATCTCTCTCCATCCAAATGCACCACACAAGCCAAAGAGGAGAACCTAATCCAGATTGTACTGCTGGATCAGCGGAAACACACGTGACACCAGCTGCGAAGGACGTCTATAATCCTTCTTGGCATAAACTAGGAAATCCCAAAAATAGAGAAAGTAATGACCGAAATTCTTGAGTGAAAGGGCATCAAGAAGGAGAATATTAATAGCCTCCTGAGCTGCTAGGCACATACAGTGCCCATTGAGAATTCTCTCTTTTGTTTCTTCAAGTTGTCCAGAGTCAGACTTCTTTCCAGGAATGCTCACCAGCCAAAGAAGGCTACCTAATGGGGTGTGCTCTCTATTCCAGACAGCCTTGCATGGAAAGTCAGTCGCTTGGCCAAGATAAATGAAATGAAGATAACAGGAGCTAACCCCAAAATTCCTTTCAAGTAGAGTTTCCATATCCAAGTGCCATCTTGGAAGTTTAACGATCTCAAGTAAACTCAAAGATTGAGTAACCGGGTCTAGTAAGTACCTTCTTAGATAATGGATCATACAACACCATGCTTCAACATCTCCCATAATACTTTTTGTCCACCCCTACCTCTTCTTACCCCCATCGGTTCTTGTATAATGACTTCTAGTCACTTGGATATCCATATGCGTAAGCCCAACTCAAAGTCCAGCCTCATTCACAATAAGTTCCTACCCCACATTCTGAACTTGAGCTAGACAAATCAACTAGATGATATTTTTAGTGGTCTAACACTCTAAACCAAAAAGCTGGGCCTGGCCTCTCAAACATCATAAATAATCTTTCAAAACTCTTATCCACTTCATCCTACCTGCTCCTATTTAAGGGCATACTTCCTTGTTGATCCAAGATGGCAGAAAATATCCTTCTAGAGCACATTTTACCAACCACATTCACTAAAACCTAACCCAAGTTGCACTGTGCACAATCTTTCTTATCACTAAATAACCTAAAACCCCTACACTCTAATATGCTTCTCCACGACTCAAGTGCAGCATGAATCCTTAACTTGAAAGCTCATCCATAAAGTAAAGCAAACACAGAGAGCTTACAGCTGATGTTTTAGTGGAATGCTATTTTAAGTGCAAAAGACCTGCATAAAAGTGGCGGCACCACATAACTCTTAAGATGACACATGAAAGAGTGGGGGGACATCAAGTGGCATAGTAATAGATAAGCAGCTGCAACAATGTTAGAAGTCCACGGGATATAGAAGAATTAGCCATTATGTATTGATTTGAAAGTATCCACTATGCATTAGGCTAATAATTCACATTTAAAGGTTAACCCCAGCACGAGTTGGTCAAATGTTGTACTTACAGCTAGAACTTGAGCCTTGATCTTCATATCTCTGCAAAGACAGTAAACATTTGATATTAACACAAATGACTACTACGTGCGTACATTTCTCTATTTCTACTTAATGAATCATTATATGTTTTGTCTAACATACAGAATCTTCCCCTTGAAACTGAGACTTCTCTCTGTAAGCACCCTTTTTTCCCCATGACCCACCATCTCTGGCCTGTCTGTCAAAACATGTAATCTTAGTTGAAAGAAAGCGAATTCTGGAACAGAAAGGATAATATTCATCTTACCATAAAACAGAAATGATATCAGCTATCAGATAATAATGAAAAGTGCCTTAACTGAACAACAATTGCCACGTGATTACTGGCAGAAACATATTTGGTGAATGTCCAATGTGCTTTCCATGGAAAACAACCAGAAGGCTAAATACAGACATAGAAGAAAACCAAGAAAATAAGTAATGGGGATGAGAATATGCTTAAACTGCCTACCTCCCATTGACTGGAACACTGGACTCTTCTTCCTTCTGCAGTAGTTGTAACGATAAAAATTGGTGAATACAAGAAATGTAAGAAAATCCACTGGAAACCTAATATGATGTCATGTCTTTGTATTACGTAACAGACACACATACATTTCACATGAATCAGGTCCTGATTTACAATAGCAAAACCATATTGTTTGAAGGGCAAAAATAATTATTGAATGAAGATTTCCACCTCTAAATTTATGCCATTCCCATTTTCAACTTCCAAGGCATTGCCTGAGTGACTCGCCGTCTTAGGTGCAAACCCACGAGCAACCCCTTTCTCAAGTCTTGATAAATGCCTGAGTGCATAATGAAGTTCACCACCAATTTAATGAGAGAGAGAGAGAGAGAGAGAGAGAGAGAGAGATGCCATAGATTGATTAATTTAACAAAGCACTTAAAGTTACTATTATGAAATGGCAGGAAAGTATACAACAGTTAACAAAAGCATTAATGCACTTGCCCAAAAGCATGGAAAAGAAAAAATTGCACACCCGACCACTCACTGACTTTATAATAAGATACCCTAACAGATACATAGAAACTTAAGATATAACATCTTGGAAGAGAGTCTTGCATCTTTTTTGAAGGGCTTGCCTACAGCTTTTTCCTGCCAATTAGAGCAAACACATTCAGCTGCCATTTAGTTGTGGCAGTAGCTTTGTTGTCGTTGAGCTGGTAGATACTCAGGACGAGAAGTAGAGGGATAGGGTGTAAAGCCACTACAATAGCTGCTCTTCGACGACGTTTTAGAACAGTCTAATGGAACATAGCATATTTTACTTAAGAAGTATCCAGAGCGAGAAAGGGGGAAAGGAGATAATATGTTAACACCAAATGGCATCACCTTTTGGTCTAAAAGCTATCTTTAAAGATTACTCTGAAAGTGGTGGCCTAATGTTTAAAGGCCTTGGTTTTACATGCTCGCAACTAATCAGTGTTCGTTACAAAATATATATGTGTGTGTGTCTATAAAAATCGAACTCAACTGAAACTTTTCTCCTATTAGTTGAAGTTGTATAACAGGGGCTTTCATTTTCGCGTTCCATGTTAAACACTTAGTATGGTACTTTATGCGCACCATGCGTCTCCCTCAAACCTCATTTTTCCTCTGTAGTTACAACTACAATGAAAATTAGAGACAAGTGTAAGGACAAAAAGATCACAGTTTGAGTTTATTACAAATTCTGGATCAGCAAAAAGAAGAAAAAAAATATTAACTAAACAATATGTTTCTAATTAACTAAACATTATTGCCACGGCTCCAATCATGTAGCATCATTGAAATAATAACGCAATAGCATTGGGATGAAAATATTAATCAATGCCAAGCCATAGCACACCTCTTCACTTTACTCAAGTTAATATAGCAGTACCTATGTTGCCTGGTGACGGTGTACTTCTGATTCACATTGGACTTCATAGACTTATTTGTTTTTGCCTCCGGCTCTGAACATGCAGTTGAAGGAACCCTGCCAGCAACAGCCTCCACATCATCCCCTCCTGCATTCCCGGTGATGCCAGGTGCTGGAAGCAGAATTCCCTGTACAAACCACGATAAGTTTAACAGGCAACTAAACACGACCATCTACCAACTCAGAACTGGGAAAAACAACAGTGACATACCTTGGCAACCACTTGGACAAGATCTTCTGACAGAACTACAAGTGTTTCAATGATATCTCCATTTGCTATGTTTGTGTCACGGTTGCCCTTTTTAGTCATCCTTGCTCTCTTCAACACAATAGCTAGATCCACAAAAATCAGTAATAAATGAACATATACCATACCAACTACAAGCATAACTACCTTGTTTCCATCTCAGTAACCTTCAACTTTTAGCTACGGCACAGGAGAAATCTTATACTTCCACGCAAGTTAAACTTTCTCCCAAATTTCTCAGCACCATAACATAAAAACTACAAACATTGCACAACCGTATCATGGCGAATCAAGATCACAGCCTCAAAGCAAATTCACCACTATACCTTAATCTTACCACAAGTGATTATGATTCGAAAAGGGTTCCTGGCAATGAAAGAAATTAACCACACAGAATGCCAGGATCACAGGTCCTAGTAAACCTACGATAGTCGTTCTCTACACACGAATCATGGAAAAAATCAAGATCACGGTACCTTATAGTTCTATCGCCCAAAGCATTTAAATTCATGTGATTCAATACGAAAAAAACATATGGGCGTCTTTAATTGAAGGATTAACATCACAAAGGGACCAAACTTACCATAGTCGTTCTCTACACAGGCTGTGTGAAAGGTTCCCGAATATATGGACCCATCTTTGACATGAACATCGACAGGGAGGCCAATTATGCACATAGTTGCAAACAGTAACCCGTCGCTGAGTGATCCAGAAGGAGGGCTATTGTCCTCTGAGTAGTACACACTGTTTATTCTGCAGCCCATTTGTTCTCTACTTTGTAAATTGCGCACCTTTTCTACTGCTCTCTCAATATGTATAGGTACAACACTCAATGTAAAATAGACCAGATTATGGGTATTGGGGATTTGGGAAGGAAGTGAATCTGCAGGATACAGGAGATCTGAAAGCAGTCGATTGAACACCTACAAAGTTGGAGCCCTGCAGCTTTTATTTGCAAAGGTATTTTTTTCCCCCCGAAAAGAACCAAAAAATTGAAAAAATATATTTATTGGTTCGATATTTAAAGTTCTCTTGCTTTTTTTTTTTCACTAGGTATTTTTAAATGTTTTCTTTTATCATTTTGTTAATTTTTATGTAATAATAGCAGTGAATAAAATTGAGCTAACAGAAGCGTTGTAAATGTCATCGGATCACCTTGATTACTTTTTGTTCTAATTATTTAGCTTTGTCTTGATCAAATTAGTTTCAATTTCACTTTTTTACAATCTTTCTACCTTTTTTTCCTTTTGAATCATTTTTAAAAACTCCTCATCATTTGTTCAAGTATTTAAAACGCATAAATTATAAATCACCGAATCATTTCAAATAGATAAATCGTTATCTCTACTTATTTTTGTCACTACTTTCTTTCTCTTAGTACTAAATAAATACATATTTATCTTACTCGTCCTTACTCAAGTTCTTGTTAGACAAATAGATAAGATCCGCCTGATTTAAACTGTATTTGTATTTAAAGTTTTATCTTTATTTTTGACATTTTATTTAAAGTATGAATTTGTTAAATAATATTTTTCTGTTATTTTTATGCAAACTTCCTTTTTATAACTCCTCAAAAACCCTATACGGCTAAAACCCCACCATTTCACCGCTCTTCCTCCCTTGCACTAAATCTCAATTTTCAACCTTCTTCTCAAAAACCCTAATCAAAAACCCCCCAAAGCAATGAAAAAACCCAAATCCAAAAACCTCCGCATACAAAAACGCCTGTCGGAGGTCCAAGAGATCCAGCTCCTGGAATCATGGCTCGAATCCAACAAACCCGATTCGGGCTCGAACCCGTTAGCCCTCCCGCCGCTCCCGTCTGGCGCTCCGGTGGGCCGGATCGACGACAACACGTTCTCGCGATACGCGGGCTGCAAGAAGTTCGATCAAATGCCCCTCTCTAAGAAAACGAAAGATGGGCTGAAAGAGTCCAAATTTTCCAAGATGACGGACATCCAGAGGGCTTCGTTGCCGCACGCGCTCTGCGGCCGTGACATCCTCGGTGCGGCCAAGACCGGGTCCGGCAAGACCCTGGCATTCGTCATACCTGTCAGTTCTCTTGGACTTTAGGTTTCTTTTTACTATTATCTACTATCTGGACACCTCAACGTTGATATGTTGTTGCTTATACATCTTTAGCGATGGGGAAAAGCAAAGCACGATAGGGCGCGTACATATAATCTTTTCTGTTGCACATAGCCTTTCCCTTTTCTCTATCACTTAAAATACTTCTCCCTCCATGCCATTGGATTTGTATTTTCCAGAAATGCCCTTGCTCTATGTGCATCGTAGCAATTACATGCCACATATTGTATGTGTGCGCGCTTGTGGGGTTGTCCGCTTGTGTGTGTGTGCCCTTGTGCATGTGTGATTTTGTTTGATTGTGTGTGTGTACGTCTGTGAGTGTGTTTGTGAGTACATGATTCTATGTGGATCTTACGTTTGTGGGTGATTGTATGTAATGGCGTATGTGAGTATCATTTTATGGTTGATAGGTTAATGTTTTGTTGCTAAAGCATTTTCGCGGTAGCCCGTGGACGTAGAACTTTGATCGTGTGTGTATCATTTTATGGCTGATAAGTTAATGTTTTGTTGCTAATTCATTTAGCTATGTGGAAAGGCACGGCAGCCAGTGGGCATAGAACTTTTCTAACCTGTTAGACCCATGTATTATCTGTTGCCTCCGAATTGACTCTTTTTGCTGACAGAAGTTAGGAATTCCATCTAGACCTGTCTTATTTGCGATATCTAAAACTTTGATGAATCTAATGGACATATGTACGATGTGTCTTTCACTTCGCCATGTTTTAGGGTTATAAAATTGACCATTTTATTTTGAGTTCTAGCATAAATTTAAAGTAGGGTTTGATAAGTAGGTAATGTGAAGAACAAGGTTGAACTGTAGATAAAATACAGGCTTGAAGCGAAGTATAGGCGCAATTCTAGGGTTTGTGACGGTGTTTAGTCCCGATATGTTTGTGGGGTTTGAATATGCTCAATTCACGCGATGAACTTAGAGTACTTTTCGGAACTGCAGGAACTAAGAAAATGGTCACTGAATCAGTTCAGAGGCTGCTATTTGGTAGCGGCAACAGTTTTTATGTTTTGTTGACCAGTAAAAAAGCACAAGCTTGGAGAGTTATTCTTCCTCAAATTAAAATTGTTCCATTCACTTAAAAATTTTGTTCAAACTCGACCATCTTTGGGTTTGCGAATCATCTCAAGAATAAACCCATCAGTTCAAGGATCAAGTAACCCTGTTGAAAGGACAAGCACATGTCTATAACTTTCTCAGTGGCTCCATTGAATATATGGATCTTAGATGAGCTAATGCTGTACTGAGAATATTTAGGATGAGGTCCCATGGTTTATGTTATTTGTTGATAATATAGTGTGAGGTGATCAGACTAGGGTAGGGGCCGTAGGGCTAAGTGTTAAGCTAGAGTTATTGAGAAAAGACAGGACTTGGATTGGAAAGCAATTATAGTAAAACTGGGAGGAGGCTTGATGGTGAAGTGACTTTTGGATGGCCAACAAGCACCTAAGGAAGCCATCTTTGAGTATCTTAGATCAAATATGCACAAAGAGGGAAAGATTTACGATGATGATGCTCATTGGAGTGTTTTATGATTTTGAGATTAGCAATGCTGTGTCTCTCAGAATGTTGGGCATTTGAGAAATATCATAAATAAAGATGAAGGTAGCTGAAATGTGCGGCCGCAAAAAGGAACTTCTCAAAAATCGAAATCATGATCAATGGAGAGGATAGAATAAGGAATGATGATGTCCGAAAGAAAGATCCAACTTAGGCTACATATGACGAGGCAGGGATAGACCCGTGATAACATAAGAAGCATCAGTGAGAAAAGACTTGTTGGTAGGGTCTAATCAGATAGCATGTCCTGCAGTAGGGGATAGCCTACCACAACTAGTTTGGCACCAAGGCTTAGATGATGTTAATCATGAGATTTGCATTTTACAGAAGAGTCGTATTTTCATATTACATCTGGATTTTACTTGTCTAGTCCTATTGGGATGTCATGGCATATGCTGCATGGAAATCTGTATCCTCCCCGGCAAGTGAGTTGTAGGTTTGACTGATGCCATCCACGCATCATACACGAGCACTTGAGCAGAGCTATATAAGCTCCTGCTTAATCATGTTACCAATCACTTGGCCTTCTTGGTATGACACTTATTACGTGATCAGGTACGCCAGTCAATTTCAACATCCACGTGTTCCACTTGGAGGTTTACGGGTGCCCTCCAAGCTTATGTAGTTAACAACTACTACGACATGTTTGGTTGACAAGGTAACCCTGCCATTAATTTGTGTCCTTTTTATTTTTGTGAAGAATTTACAAAAATATAATGCCTTTTTTGGCCGGAGAACCTTTTTGGCACCATGAATGAACTTGTGCTACATGCTATCTATATCTATAATGCCTTGAATACAAATTTAAGTAACTTTATGCTCTTGTATGTACTTTAATCCCTTCGCCGGTTTAAAAATATTATATCAATCGTCTTCAGATTTTGGAAAAGTTGTACAAGTTAAGATGGGGTCCAGAGGATGGAGTAGGCAGCATCATAATATCTCCAACAAGGGAGTTAGCAAGCCAGCTTTTTGAAGTATTAAAATCGGTTGGGAAGCACCACGGTTTCAGTGCTGGACTCCTAATTGGTGGCCGCAAGGATGTCGACACAGAGAAGGAGCATGTAAATGATCTGAACATCTTGGTCTGCACTCCAGGTCGGCTTCTTCAGCACATGGATGAGACCCCTAACTTTGATTGTTCACAGCTGCAGGTCAAATCAATGTTCTTCTCTCTTCTAACATTGTCCTAACCTTTAGTTTTTGTTGATAATCCTTTTTAATCTACTCTTGGAAGATAAAATTCTTTTTTGGTTTTCACAAAGTACTAAATACTATTAGCATATGGAGGGACAATCCTGATTTTGGGTTTGGCCCATCTTACGCATTAATTATATGGTTTGAAGTCAATATACTCTAGTTATTTCTCATAATCTTAAACATTTGTTATACTCGTTAGAGGAAAATAATCTTAAAGTCTCATTACAATACGTTAGCTTACATATTGTTCATATTAATTAGTTGACTATAGCTATTTACACATGATACATTCACATAGTGCTCATCTGGAGTTTTTCCTGTCCGAGAGCAGGTTTTGGTTCTTGACGAGGCAGATCGTATTCTTGATGTGGGATTTAAAAAGGCGCTAAATGCAATCATTTCGCAGCTACCAAAACAGAGACAAACCTTGCTTTTCTCAGCAACCCAAACAAAGTCCGTTCAGGATCTTGCAAGGCTCAGTTTGAAGGACCCTGAATATCTCAGTGTGCACGAGGAGGCTGTAACTGCCACGCCCAACCGCTTGCATCAAACAGCAGTAGTTGTTCCTCTTGATCAGAAGCTGGACATGTTGTGGAGTTTTATAAAGGCACATCTTAATTCAAGAATACTTGTGTTTCTTTCCAGCTGCAAGCAGGTAGTAGTTCATCTTTTATATGTTATTTGAAAACAACATTGTCAGTTGAATCGAACTCAGTTGTTGTTCTTTGTGTTTTAAGGTAGATAAGAAACAATTGAATCCACAACATTTCTGTAACTTAGTGCATTTCTTCAAATCAGGACATTGGAAGAAAGTTAATTGGAGTTATGTGTAACATGTTTAGTTAAGCTGGTTTTGCTTGAAATATGTGTATTTGTGCAGCTTAAGAAGTTTTTTTTTTGGTTTCTTCCATGATGTAACTACTCACTACCCACATGGGCTGATTATTGTGCCTCTGCCTGCACTTAGTTGTTTTTCCATCTGTAATTAAAAATTCTGTTTGGTTTACGGAATTTAAATTGGTGGAACACCAATGTTGGATGGCCTAGCCTCGGTTCAATATGTTTGGAGTGTGAAACCTATAATAGACTACATGTCAGTTTACACACTTTCTGGCTATTTCTGCGTCTTTTCCTCACTTATATGGTGGGGGAATGACCGAAAAGAGAGTCTTGCATTACCTAAATAGGCATTTTCTCATTTAGTTACAGACTTTACCTTGGAAAGTTGTTTTGTGAGTATACAGAAAGTACAATCACAACAATGGCGATGGTGTTTATGGTAAATTAAGAAGTAAACAAAAGGGTTGCATAAAGTCCATGACTGTGCCCTGCATGTTTGGAATCACAATGTGACGAATAATATTCCTATTATGGCTACCTTAAGCCTTGAGGTGTTTCCATGTTCTGAGTTATGAAGGTGGTCCACCTAGAGCACCTTCTTTTCTTTTCTTGACCCTTCTTTTTTGGAGTCTCATTTTATTTTCATGATTCTCAATAACCGAAAGCCCCTAAGAGGATTGCAGCATAAAGTTCACTCTGAAATTAGCATGAGCTGGGGGAATTCAAAGATACTTGTCCCAACGCAGTCAATGGCAGTTATCCTGAGGACATGAAAATTTTCCCAACAGTCTATTTTTGTCCCCTGAATCCATATTTAGTTCCAGTTTTTGGTTGCCTTTCCATGCAGCTGATTCAGTTAACCTTATTGCTCTTGAATAGGTAAAATTCGCTTTTGAAGCATTCAAGAAACTGCGTCCTGGGATTCCTTTGAAGTGTCTTCATGGAAGGATGAAACAGGAGAGACGAATGGGCATATATTCTCAGTTTTGCGAGAGCCGTTCAGTTCTTTTCTCTACTGATGTGGCCTCAAGAGGCCTGGATTTTAACAGGGCTGTTGATTGGGTTGTTCAGGTCAGCTGAAGTTCTTCAAAGAACCAATATGGGAGATTGGAATCTGTAAACTAATTGCGAATAATTTCTATCAGGTGGATTGCCCTGAAGATGTCAAAGCTTACATTCATAGAGTTGGTCGGACTGCTCGGTACCTTTCTGCTGGGAGGTCGGTTTTGTTCCTGGCGCCCTCAGAGATCAAAATGCTTGAGAAGTTACAAGAGGAAAAAGTTCCCATACAGTTCATTAAGGTGGACACTCGTGTTCAATAGTTGGTTTGCTAATGTACCTCAGCTTGCTAACGAACCTCTTTAGACATTGTTGAGTACTGGGTTATACATGATTTGCTCATACATTAACCTTGTTATTGCAATTGCCTTTCTTTACAGGCTAACACAAAGAGGCTGCAACCTGTTTCTGGATTGTTGGCAGCTTTACTAGTCAAGCATACGGATCTGCAATCTCTGGCACAAAGGGCATTCATCACATATGTGAGGTCTATTCATAAACAGCGGGATAAGGAGGTTTTTGATGTAATGAAGCTTCCCATTGAAGAATTCTCAGCATCAATGGGGCTGCCAATGACACCAAAAATTCGTTTTCTGAATCAGAAAATGAAGGGGAATACAATATTTGAAGAATCCAATTCTTTGGAAGAAGTTCCTGCCAAGGAGAATCTGTTAGGGATTCCAGAAACGACGACGAGCGCTGGCGAATTGGAGGACGGGAAAGAGGAAGAGGAAGAGGTGGGAAAAGGTTTCCTTACAAGCAAGGACATTCTGCATGTAGATGATGGAAAAGAAACCGACGCTGCAGATCTTGTGTATGTCACCTTTTCAGATCTACAGTGTATCTATATTCAAAGACATCAACTCCCCCAGAAAAGCAAAATGGAAAAACGATAAGTAGATGCTTTGATGCTTATAATAATGTTCTAAAAATTATATGGCTTGTGAACATTTTGTAATCACTTAAGCTCGGGATCTTGCGAGCTGCAGACATTGAGTTGGTCTTACCCCACTTTTTTTCAGGCCTGCAACAAGGATTTTAAAGAAAAGGAAGCTAAAGATCAATGTCCATAGACCATTGGGGACAAGGGTTGTCTTTGACGAAGAAGGCAATACTTTGCCCCCTCTTGCAACCTTAGCTGACACGAGTAGCAACGGCTCTTCTCTGCTTGACAAGGACAAAGGTATTTATTTTTATTCCAGTCAGATTTGTCTGGCGGTGGTGTTAGGAATTTAATCACATTGATATAATTCTCGTAAATCAATGTGAAATAGCCATTTTGTTACGGTGGCACGTAGAACATCACTGCAACTCCTGTGTTGTTTTCTGTTTGTGGAGCTCCATGTAGCATAAAAATGGCTGCACTTCAGTTCTCCTAACATGTATTCTCAACATTCGAGTTGGTTGCAGGCACCTTCTATAACCTTATTCTCCTGTATGTCACGCTGCTTCTTTTGCAGTAAATAGAAGATATGCGGAGTTGAGGGAAGAGATGAAGCTGCGGGACAAGGAGGACAAGCTCCTGGATCGACAACGTCGCAAGGAAAAACGAATCAAAGAGAAGATGAAGGTAAAGAGAGGACGGAGGGAGGAGGAAGATGAAGAGGCAGAGGATGATCTTTCTGGGTCGGATACGGAAGCTAATGGGGTCAGACTAAATAAGAAGTCAAAGATCTACTTCGATAGTGACACAGATGACCGTGAAAGGAAGGTAGACAACGGTAAAACAGCTTTCAGCACCGACTCCGTTACTCTTGCGGAGCAAGAGGAACTGGCTCTTAAATTGTTGAGTTCCATGGACAAGTAAGTTGTCGTAAGCTATCACAGTTTTGCTCTCCCTGTAATAGGTTGTTCTGGTCAAGATCCCAGGCCAAAGCACCATGTATGAGCTTGTCAACTTGCGGCTGAACATCACTACAGGATAAGCAAGTTGGTCATTTCTACGGAAAAGTGGAACAAAAATGTGCCTTATTTGGAATGTCTCGAACATGTTAGCTTCACACGGAACCCTTAAAGCCCTGATCGAATTCAAGCTTGGATGTTGTCTTCCTCCCGACCACATTCCTACCTGCACCGCCCACCCTGCCACCGCCTACCACCAACTCATCCAGATCACCCATTCTCATTTGGGCATGGTGGTTATCGCGTTGATCACCTTCGTCATACTAGACTATACGCGTTCTACACTACGTAATAGGTCTCGTGTTACTTACACGCGTGCGCTTGTAGTGACCAGAAGGAAAAAAAAGAAAGGAGAAAGATAATGGAAAACTAGTAGACGCATGTGGTGTGCATGTCATTATCATCGTCATCATGTACATAAAGATATAAAGCAGTATCCATCGTTGTAGCCTGGTGACCCCACGTTGATTTATGTACATAATACTTGTTCATTTGCTCTTATTGAAAAAAACATGTTGAGGGTAGTCTATCGCCCTAGTCTAAGGTAATTGTGAAAAAGTAGCAGAAAATTTGGATCAAATAAACTGAGTCAAGTAGAGAAGTTGGTTCGCTTCAAGGGCTTGGAACTTTGAGCACCGTTGTGCATAGATTATTTCGTTGTAGTTACAAGTGTTTTCATTATGTTGTTTTCGAAACTCTCTTTACTCGTCTTTTCAGATTAAGGTCTACATGTTTTTGCACTTAAAGCCTGAGGTTTCAATTTCAACACATAACAACGAACGTTTTAGGATTAGTTCTAATTGGATTCAAAGTTGAATACCCGGTAAAAAAAAGGTGGAGGCCGTCCACATAGAGAACGAAATTGTCTTTTCAAGTACACCAAACACCCAAGTCCTTGGGACCCTAATCATTCACTACCTGACCCCTGCACACATAGTTTGCCCCTACCAATCTCCACGCCAATGTAATTGAACCATAACACAATTCCACCGTCCTCCATTTCCCATCACCTACCAACCAGTTCACAGACCACCCACACACCAAGAGTTCCCACCTTCCATCCCCCATCAACCACCACTAGTTCACCCACAGCAGTCTGTGCATACACAGACGCACACATGTACACTGTAAAAACCCCCTCCCTCTCTGTCTCTCTCTCTCACACACGCGCGCGCACATACAAATGAAGCTTGTCTCTTTCCCTCTTGAGACAAGCGCGCGCGCGCACAAAAAAAAAACGGTGAGTGGCCATTTGAAGGTGGAAGCCAACGGTAGAGTATTGACCGGCGACAGTGATCTAGGCGTCAGCGATGCTGCAGGGGATGTATGGTGATTTAGTGATGATGATGTGCCTCTTTTGTTGGAGAGGGAGGGGGGACGGTAAGGCTAGATTGGTTATGATGTGACGGGGGGGGGGGGGGGAAGAGGCTGTGTGTGGTTGTGTGCTTGGGAGGGGTGGGTAGTAAAGGTGTCGGGCGGTGACTCTGTGGAGTGTTGAGTGTGTGTGAGTGGGGGGGGGGGGGGTGGGGGTGAGGGACAAAAGGGATAGAGGGGCAGACAATGTTTTGGGCGTAAGGGTGTTGGTGGCGACTTTGTAGAGTGTGGGGTGTGATTGTCTTGAAAAGACATGTTTGCGGCTCTATGATGGCCGTCTAGCTTTTTTTCAAAGCAAAGACAATTTTCAGTGCAATTGAAAACAATTGCAAATATTAGCGTGTTACGTGTTGCAATTGAAACAATAAAATTTTAGGTGAGAAAACGATATAACCTATCATCGCAATTTATCGTTTGCTCATTTACTGTTTTAGCGAAAACATGTTGTTGAGTTATTGCACACCATAGTCTATATATCAATAGGGGGGGGGGGGGGGAATCCAAAAACTGTACCTCAACTTTACATTTTGTACAACTTTAATACTCTACTTTGAAGGTGGGCCAAATAAATACTTAACTTATAAAAAACGTATCAAATCAGTATCTCGGCTGACGACGACAGATGTCATTAGAAAGTCAAAAGAGTAAATGTAACGACCCGATCCACGGCCCCACCACAGGGCGTTGCCTCCCTCAAAAGGGCTAGCCAAGTAGGTACTTATGAGTTCCTTGGCAAGGTCTTATAAGGGTCATTTCATACTATTCCACATCCGATGTGGGATATTACAATCTCCCCTCCTTATACCTTAGCGTCCTCGCTAAGGCTCAATCACACATAGCCCAGAATCTTCCTCTCTAGCCAATGTGGGATATACCGGGCTCACCCTTCGTTGCCCCAACCATCCTCTTGATGTGGGATATACCCGGGCTTGCCTTCGTTTCCCCAACTATCGGCAACCCGACTGGATATCCCAGCCCGAGCTTTCGAGAGTCGGCTCTGATACCATCTGTAACGACCCGATCCACGGCCCCACCACAGGGCGTTGCCTCCCTCAAAAGGACTAGCCAAGTAGGTACTTATGAGTTCCTTGGCAAGGTCTTATAAGGGTCATTTCATACTATTCCACATCCGATGTGGGATATTACAGTAAATAATGATTGGTATGGCCCTTTGCCCATCCTAGAACTTGGCTCAGATATATGTAATTTAAAAAGCATACCCCAGCATAGCCCTAGATTTAGCACTATATAGCCTAGCCCAACCAAAGTTCACCCCTTCGAGGGAGGAAAAAAAAATGAATATCCATTTCCACACCCACGTATCCTTGTTCAGTTTATGGTATAAAAGATTACTATCTAAAAACCGTTATTCTTTCCTTCCTCCTCGGACCTTTTAGTCCTCGACAAAGTTATTGGGTCTTCCAAAGGCCTAAACATATGGGACATACCCCCAAGAGTTTTCTAACATAATAGGCTCGTTAGGACTGTCATTTTTATAAATAAAAAAAAGGACATAAAACCTGTACACGTGGCCCATCTTTTTTTACATTTTCAATGCAAATTAATTATTAAAACAATGTACTCTCTCACACACACACACACACACACACTCACAAAGACCCGTCTTCTTTTTCTTAGTACTTTCAAATTGAACACAAAAGCTGAAACCCAGATGAGATTTTTCAAATGAAAAAAAATTCATTTGATAAAACACACCGATTATTAGGTACAAGTCAACAATTTTTGCAAAAAATGCATGCTACTTACAAGAGCAAACTAATTTGAATCCAAATTTGCATGTACATAGTGTGGACCCATTACCGTACCTCAAAAAGTAAATAGAGAGTGTGTGTGGCTGGACCCCTTGCAGGAGATTTATACTGCTTACTACAAACACCGCCGGCATCATTGTAATTTCACCGTTGGCATCATCGTAGGCTCGCAGCGCCACCGACAATCACTGAGGCGATTTCACGACTCCACCACTGTCGTGGCGGCGATCTCACGCCATGCTTGAAATGGAAAACAACTTGAACAAACTACAAAGAAACTCAAACCAAAAGCCACTAAAATCTCATAAACACCCTCTGTTTAGATCTATAAACCCACCTCTCAGGATCTATAAACCCTACCATCTCATATCTATAAATCCACCTTAACAAAATCTAACCCCCGAATCCATACAAAGTCCTCCGCTGCCTCTTCAGTGCATAGATCACGTCCATCACCCTCACCATCTTCCTCCTTGCGTGCTTCGTGTACGTCACCGCATCACGGATCACGTTCTCCAGGCTCTTAAGTAGGGCTCCTGCCAACGCATGAGGGAATGACTTGGATCCGCCTTGATTGGGGCACATATGGCCGGTTAAACCATACGAAAGGTTGGGGAAGACCCTGCCGTTGTAACTATGGGGCGATAGACTGGGAAAAAGCACAAAAATTTTCTAGAAGTAACTGTCGATTGGTTGAAACAAATTTTTTTTAACCAGAGCCACATACATTTATATTTTTTTTAAATTACAACAAAAATTGACAGGATATGTATATGTGTGTGTGCGTGTGTGTATATATATATATATGGAGCTGATCTGTTGAAAGCGCTAACAAATTGGGTTAAGTTAGTAGCGCGATCTGACCGTCCACACGCGATCTGTGGACGATCCAGATCTTTTTTTGCGTTTTTTTAAGTCCGTCCGCTACATAATGCAGCGGATGACTGCACCGTTGTTTTTTTTTTCTCTCTCTCTCTCTCTCATTAATTATCTGACGTGTTTCTCTCTATCCTATCTCTTAAGTCTCATCAATACATTTCTCTTTCTCTCTCTTTTCTCTCACAACTTTTTATTTTCTTTCTCATCCTCCCCCCTCTCTCTCTCGTTTATTTTCTCTCTCACCATCATAGTTATTAAAGGCGCAGGCGCACCTAAGGCGCAAAAGGTCCCTAGAGCCTAGGCGCAAGTCGCAGGCGCGCGCCTTTTCAAAGCGAGATGCAATATTAAAATAAATAAAATTAAATAAATAATAGTGCATGAAAACAATATAATTACGTAAAAAAAATTCAGAACATAATAATTAACAAACTTTCAAAGACTAAAAGAGGTTTCAAATTCCAACAATGCCTAACGAAGGATTCAAATATTTGAGAACCATACCACGCAAATCCTCTGTAACTTCTGATCTTTATAAAAAAAAATCAAAAAAACTCTGGAGCTGGCTTACATAAACATACTTTTCTATTAAAAAAGAAGAAGAAAAAGTAAAGTACTGGAATAACATCTACTTTTAAGAAAGAAAGTATTGATTTTTACACGGAATTATATTTATTTGTATTTTTATTTGACTGTGAATCAAATACAGTAGTAATTTACTTTTATTAACAAATGAGACGGTCTGAAAATGGACATGAATACGTTTAAAAACTCTGTTTGTGTGGATAAACAAAAGGACTTTGCTGATGCAAACTACAAAGAGACATTAGTCAACCAAAGTAAATATCACAAGGCAACAGCTAATGCTCCAAAGCCCAGACACGACTCTCTCTCACAAATCAAATCAGACGGAGAGAAGCAGCAGTGACCGCGATAGAGAGAGAGAGAAAGAGAGAGAGAGAGAAACCAACGGAGTCTTCAATTGGAGTAGCCCAGCAACAGCGGTACAAGGGAGTAGCAGTGACGGCGTCGGGGACTAGAGCAGCGGTTGCCGGCGACAACCGGAGGGGCGACGAGTATAGCGACTGGCGAGGGATTAAAAGTGGAGGCTGTGAGTCGTGAGATCTGATTTGGGGATTTTAGAGTCAGACTTAGGTTGGGTTGAGCCAACAAACAACAAAATCTGGGGAAAAAATGAACAGTCCATCTAACGCCATGTAGCTTATCCAACGGTCAGCATATCGTGCACCTTGATTGGCGCTTCCACCACCACTGCGCTCCTGGCCCCTTGGCGCCGAGGCTCACTGGGCGTGCGCCTTATCGAACGCACTGCGCCTAGGCCTAGGCGATGCGCACAGTGCGCGCCTGACTGCGCCTAGAGCCTAGGCGCGCTTTTAATAACACTGCTCACCATTATGCTGACTTCATTCATGCAGGCTGGAGAAATATCTTGGATTGCATTTTAAAACTACACAGGTTGGGTCTTCTTCCTGCTTGTGTGGCCAGTGATGCAGCTAATGACTCAGAGCTTTCTTCTGAACCTGGACATGGATATTTCCTTTATGGTCATTATTTGGTCAGGGATATTTTCTTTAAGGTCGTTATTTGAACCCAGGAAAGTTTAAAGATCAGGACTAGAAAGAATGCTACAAAGAAAAGATGACTGGAGGTGGTTTGAAGACACATCAATGAAAGAAAGCGAAGTTGACAAAGAAAAATCGTCCGGCATTTCACTGCTCAGGTTGTTGTTTTCCAGTTCTAGTTTCTGGAGTTGTGGTAGATTTCCAAGGCCAAATTGAATTGTACGCGCTTCTAACTCGGATTAATGAAGGACAACTTGACAGCCCTAAGGAACCCAAAAATGTATTGTTAAATATGGTGAGTTTAGTGAGATTTTTAGAATCACACAGATAACCTGGAATTTCACCCGAAAGTGAATTGGAAGACACGTCTAGCTAGAATTGTGGTAAGTTTTTTTAGCCTGTCCAATTCAGCTGGAATGTCACCGCTCGAATTTCCCATAGCCAAGTCAAGATACTGAAAATTAGTGAAATTTCTAGTTGGAATGTCACCGCTCAGATGAAGTCAGCATAATGGTGAGAGAGAAAATAAACGAGAGAGAGAGAGAGAGAGAGAAAGAGAGGGGAGGATGAGAGAGAAAATAAAAAGTGGTGAGAGAAAATAGAGAGAAAGAGAAATGTATTGATGAGACTTGAGAGAAAGGAGAGAGAGAAACACGTCAGATAATTAATGAGAGAAAGGGAGAAAGAGAGTAGTGCACTCGTCCGCTACATTATGTAGCGGACGGAGTGGGAGGGTTTTTTTGTCAAAAAATAGTCCGCTACATAATGTAGCGGACGAACTTTAAAAAAAATAAAAAAAGATTTGAACCGTCCACAGATCGCGCGTGGATGACCAGATCGAGTTAGCAACTTAACTCAATTTGCTAGTGCTCTCAACGGATCAGCTATATATATATATATATATATATATATATATATATATATATATATATATATATATATATATATATATATATATATGGAGCTGATCCGTTGACCGCGTGAGCAAAATTAGATAAGTTGCCTGCGTGATCTGGCCATTCACGCGCTATCTGTGAAAGGTCCAGAATTTTTTTTTTTTGCATTTTTTTAAAGAATGTCCGCTACATAATGTACCGAAATTTTTTTTGACAAAAATACCTTACAGTTTAAAAAGAGCCCATCCGCTACATTATGTAGCGGACAAATCCTTTTAGCTTTGTTCTTCCTCTCTCATTTCTCTCATTAATACTCTGACTTTTTTTCCTCTTCTCTCATTTCTCTCATCTGCTACATTATGTAGCGGAGTAGTTTTCTTACTTTTTTTTCTCTCTCTCTTTCCTTTCTCTCATTAATGTTTTTGACTTTTTTTTCCTGTTTCTTTCTCATTTATCTTCTTTTTGACTTCTCTCTTTCTCTCTCATTTCTCCCCCTCCTTTCTCTCTCTCTTGTCTTCCACTCCCCCTCCTCTCTCTCTCTATATATATATATATATATATTTGCTCCAACTCAAGGGAGTTTTTACTCCAACACCCTTCGGTTTTGTCCTTAGAAGTTAACAATACTGGGTCCCGATATTTGTAGCAATGGAAGCAGCATCTAACTTCAATCTTGTATTTACTGGATTAAAGGACCACTTGCTCAAAAAGGTTTGTCTTGCGAAAGGATCGCAAAATAAGAAGAGGCCATGGAAGAGGACAAAACAATAGTAATAGATTAACGCAACTGAAAAACTCAATTAACCTAGACCACAACAGTTCAAAAGTAGTAGAACAGTACTACAAGTCCACATAAAGCACACAAGTCATATGATAACCACCAAAAGAAAAGCTCTGAAACAGATTACTGCAATTCAGGCCCTTCTCAAAGCTAGGCCAATGTGGCCTCCGATGGGTTTGAGTACATGACCTCTTCTTTTTGGAGATGCTTGATGAAACCTCATTAATTCTTTCAAAATCATGAACCCTGTCATTAACCCAGCCCTTGCATTAGTTACTTTTTTCCCGTTCAACATAAACCTTCTCAAGCAAAGGGGAACAAGCCAGAATATATTTGATGAACTTCAACTCATCCTCAATCTCGAACTTGACAGATAATTAGAGTCTGCCCAGAGAGAGAGGGAAGAAAAGAGGAGAGAGGAGGACGAGAGAGAAGAAAAAAGGGGAGAGGAGACGATAGAGAAGAAAAAAGTGGTGAGAGAAATATACAAGTCAGAAATAAGAGAAGGACATAGAGAGAGAAAAAAAGTCAGAGCATTAATGAGAGAGAGAGAAAAAAAAGTTCAGAAGACAAGTCCGCTACATAATGTAGCGGATGAGCTCTTTTTAAGCTAAACAGTATTTTGTCAAAAAATTGTCTGCTACACAATGTAGCGGACAGACTTAAAAAAACGTAAAAAAAAAAGAACTTTCCACAGAGAGAGATAGTTAGAGAGAGAGAAGAAAGGAGAGGAGGACGAGAGAGGAAGGACGTGAGAGAAAGAGACAAATCCAAAGGATAGAGAGAGAAAAAAAGTCAGAGCACTGACGAGAGAAAAGAAAGAGAAAAAGAAAAAAGTTCAGAATCAAGTCTGCTGGAGTGTATTTTTTTGTCAAAAATGGACTTAAAAAAACGTAAAAAGAAATATATGGACCGTCCACAGATCGCGCGTGCACGGCCAGGTCGCACGGGTAATTTAGCCCCATTTGCTTGCGCGGTCAACATATATATATATATAGAAAGAGATATTCTGTATTTCGGTGATTAAATTAAAAAAAGAAGAAATCAAACGGCTGTGGAGTTACCACGTATCTTTAAAAAACCGTGGAATGGATGGCCCACGTAGCCACTTGGACATGCTTTATGTCTTTTTTCTCAAATGATAGTCCTACCCTTCTAACTTTCTAACAGCATCCGTTGACCATCAGTCAAGGTACTGATTTGGTATATTTTTTAAAAGTTAGGTACTTCTTTGGCACACATGTAATGTTGGGAACTAAAGATGTACTGAATATAAAGTTTAGGGTATAGTTTTTTGAAATTAGCCAAAAAAAAGAATCACAAAAAATTGGATCAAAGAAAATGAGACTCAACTTGAGAATTTTTTTTTTGGGAAATAAGAGAATTGCGTTGTTAATAAAAGTTACACGATTCTACCAGTTGCTCAAGGGCAGAATACTAAATAGTAGGTCACGACATTGACTATAATTGTCAAGCTAAGAAGAAGCTACCCTATTAAGTCTCAGATACATTGTAATTAAACTAAAACACAGCAAGCGTTTACCCATTGTCACTACCAAAAGGTTACTGCTACTAAACCCACTGTCTCAGAATTGACATTTTAAATTGTATTTAAGACTTTAGCGACCCAACTTTGCCCTGCTCTGGTCATCTGGTTCCACCCGCAGGCCTTAAAAATGAAATTAACATCCTCTGTGGTGGGGAAGGAATAATGATTAAATATATTTTAGTGACAATCTTTTGTAATTAGAAATAGATAATTTGAAAATAACAATGCCATAGAATCAGCCCAAGGAATACGGGCCTCAGCGTCACCGACTCACAATGGGCCCATTAATTGCAGGTCAGGCTGGGCCCGAATTGCGCTCTGAGTTCTCTCTATAATATATCTATCTATACTATATATAATGAGAAGATATTTTTTGGTGTCATACCCTTTTGGTGTTACATTAAGAGTGTCTGTGGTGCTGACACGTGTTCAAAATGAGGGTAAAATTGTAAAACTCCTTTTTGGATGTTACATAACTACCTACTTATAGCGGTGACAAGTGGCATTCCAAGAAAAATTATAAAAATTGACAAAATAAAGATCATAATTAGTAACTAACTACCCATAAAAAAATATGTTTAGTTTTACAAATTTACATTTTAACCAAATTTACACTATTAATTTTATTCTTGCACACGCATCGCGTGTGCCACCGTCACTCGTACTATATATAATGAGAAGATATTTTTGGTGTCATACCCTTTTGGTGTTACATTAAGAGTGTCTGTGGTGTTGACACGTGTCCAAAATGAGGGTAAAATCGAAAAACACCTTTTTGGGTATTACATAACTACCTACTTATAGTGGTGACAAGTGGGATCCAAGAAAAATTATAAAATGTAAATTTTATGGGTAGTTAGTTGCCAATTAAGATCTTTATTTTATCAATTTTTATAATTTTTCTTGGAATGTCACTTGTCACCACTATAAGTATGTAGTTATGTAACACCCAAAAAGGTGTTTTCCGATTTTACCCTCATTTTGGACACGTGTCAACACCACAGACACTCTTAATGTAATACCAAAAGGGTATGACACCAAAAAATATCTTCTCATTATATATAGTACGAGTGACGGTGGCACACACGATGCGTGTGCAAGAATAAAATTAATAGTGTAAATTTAGTTAAAATGTAAATTTGTAAAACTAAACATATTTTTATGGGTAGTTAGTTACTAATTATGATCTTTATTTTGTCAATTTTTATAATTTTTCTTGGAATGCCACTTGTCACCACTATAGGTAGGTAGTTATGTAACATCCAAAAAGGAGTTTTACAATTTTACCCTCGTTTTGAACACGTGTCAGCACCACAGACACTCTTAATGTAACACCAAAAGGGTATGACACCAAAAAATTGGTGGGGAAGATGAATACATCAGCGGTATGCACGGAGTACTAAAACTTGGAAAGAAAGGGAACGAGGAAGGAGGAGAGAGAAGGAAATATCTGATATGCCTGTGAATCTATACTACTTATATATATATATATATATATATGTATACACTACTTATCTATCTATACTACTTATAATGAGAAGTCTTTTTTTGGTGTCATACTCTTTTGGTGTAACACTTAAACTCACTCTGCTATTGACAAGTGTCTATTTTTAGGGCAGAAAAGTAAAATATTTCATTATCCACTTTCCACATATTCAGTTACTTTCCACATGTTCAGTTACATAGAAACTCTTTCTTCCTACGGTACATTTTCATAACTGCATCCTTATTAAACGATCTTCCTCCTTTCCTCCATCTCTTCTTGAAATTCGGCAACTGAAAAGCAGTTTCAATTCTTTTTTTTTTCAAGATTCCAATGGTAACACTGTTTACTTTACGATGGTATTCTAATGAAATGTGATTTTTTTTTTAATTTCAGGCATGTCTTCAATTCCCAATTTGCACACCCCTTCGCTCTCTGCCGCCGAAGAAAGCCAGAGGACCGAAGAAAGCACCAGCTAATTTGGGGCCGTCGAACAATTCCTCTGCCGCCGATCTCTTTCAATCCAGTACCCAATTTGCTTTTTGACTGGTGGAGGCGATATTGGTTTAGTTGGTGGCCCTTGGAGGCCGATGGTCGTCTTTGGCGATTGGTGAACATGGTTGGTGGCGGTTGGACGATTGACGGTGGTGGTTGGACTCGGGGGTTGTGGGTGGCCGACAAATAGAGGACGTGTCATGGGTCTTCAATTGGTGGCTGTTGGCTGCCCTCGACGTGCGACTGAGAGTCGTGGTTATAAGCGGCGTGCATGCATGCCTGGTGGCGGGACTGCTCCGACGGTGGCCGTGGGTCGACCGATTGATGGAGGCCGTAGGTGGGCCGATTGATGGAGGCCGTAGGTGGCCCTCGCCCCTCGCCGGATATGGTGTACTGCGGCGAGCAAGAGTTTTTGGCTCACACATGGCCACTCGGGTGTGCGGTTGCGGAGATGGTGACCGGAGCTCCGGCGTGGAGGCATTTTCAAGAATTCTTAAGGCGTTTCCTCAAAAAACTCTATTTGGCTTTCCCTGAAGGCTTGTCCGCAAAATTCAAGAAGTGAAGTGAAGTGTCTCGGAGATGAATTCAGTTGGGTCAGCATCATCCTCCACTTTGCAGGCCAACATGCTACGGCAGTGGTCAATGATGGATCGCCTGATTGTGTATTTTGGAGAATTGGGTCACTGTACATATTCCATAATTTTTTTAAGATTTTTTTTTTATCAATGGTTTTTTTCTTTTAGATTTACTTATCAGTGTTGATGATTGTATTTAGTTTCAGTTGTAAAGTGAATAGGTGGAAGAAAGGTATATACAAAGTATTTAGTTAGCTTTTTTGAGATCATTGGGTTCCTTATAAGGTTGCAGAATGTACATAGTAGTTTTTGTATGAAATTAGGAATTTATTATATGCAAAGAGCGAAATGAGAAACAATGTAGGCGACTTGCAGATATAATGTTTGGATGTGTAAGGCTCTTGCAAGTAGGATTTAAGTAATATTTTTTTATTTGGTTACTTATTTTGAAATCTAATTTGAATACCAAATTCAAATATGATACCTATAAATTCTGTGAAAAATGTTTGTAAAAAATTATTTTTTTTAATTTAAAAATGATAGAAGTTTGATGATATTTGGAAATTTTAGTAACAATAGAATTATATTTTTAAAAAATTTATCGAATATGTAAAGGTGATAAGGTATTGCCTTTAACACTTAGCGGAGAAGAAATAAAGTCTAATTGTTTATTTATGCAAACTTTGATGTTATTTATTTGAAAGTGAGAGGTTTGAAATGTAAATTAAGATAATCTTCCTTCAGTTCTATGATTTTTTTTTAATTTCAAGATTACATTGTTGAAACAGATGTTTCACGACTGATACAATAAATGACTCGCACACGCATCGCGTGTGCACGGCAGCTCGTTACATATAATGAGAAGACATTTTTTTGGTGTCATACCCTTTTGGTGTTACATTAACAGTGTCTGTGGTGCTGACACGTGTTCAAAATGAGGGTAAAATCGTAAAATACCTTTTTGGGTGTTACATAACTACCTACTTATAGTGGCGACAAGTGGCATTCCAAGAAAAATTATAAAAATTGACAAAATAAAGATCTTAATTGGTAACTAACTACCCATAAAAATATGTTTAGTTTTACAAATTTACATTTTAACAAAATTTACACTATTAATTTTATTCTTGCACACGCATCGCGTGTGCCACCGTCACTCGCGTGTAATTACCCCCAAACCTCAGGAATATAGGTGTAATTAGCCCGTTAATTTTAAATGTTTATTTTAGGTGACCGTTATATGGATTTCATCTCTTTGTGTTTCATCATTTGTTAAAAATTTTCGTACCTTGCATTTTATTATTTTATTTGTATAATTTATTTGACTTGCTCACACGTGTGCAATGCTCGAGATCAAAGCTAATTTAATATTATACGAGCTGTCGTGCACACGCGATGCATGTGCGAATCATTTACTATATCAGTCAAAAAAGATCTGTTTAGACAATATTTCATCAAAGTTAAAAAAGTCGATATAACACCATAGAGCGCAAGCTAGTATATTTTAATTTGCATATTAAATTCAATCGCTTTCAAATAAATAACACGGAAGATTGCGTAAAGAAATAATTGGACTCTATTTCTTCTCCACTACGTCATTTAATTGTTGTCCTGAAACTTCAGCCATAACACTGCAAAATATAGGATACGCATCACAATGTTACAATCTGAGTCATTATATAAGTTTTAATCGTTGCAAAAAAAAAAACTTATTTTTTACCTTGTCAAAGAACGACATATTATTTTATATTCAGCAACATGCATCTTTTTTTTCCCGCAAGTACTCATTGAAAAACTATAAAAAACAGTGCGATAGTGACTTTAAATATAACTTTGAGTATGGTTAAAATTAAGTATCATGTATAAGTATTTATATCACTTTTGAGTAAAATTAAATTTAAATTATAGAACCAAACCTAAAATTAATTAATATTGAAGTTGCATGGGTAAAATAAAATAAAAAACTACAATTAAATGTTAAAGATCGAAGATCCAAATAAAACCATAATACTGAAGTTGTATGGATCAAATAATAAGGACTATAAAAATAACAACATTATTTAAAGATGCAAATAATATTACAATCATGTTGTAAAAATTTTTTTGCATGTTAAACAACTAACTTTGCATGTTGTACAAAAAACAGTTCACATTGGACAACCATGGAATTGACGTGGCAGTTGGGCTGTCAGCCTGTCACACACCGCCGACCGCCGTCAACACCCTCCGGCGACGCCATCTGGCAAAACCGGCGACAACGTTGACAACAATCTCCGGTGTCTTCGCCGGCATCTCCCGCAACTTACCACCCATCCCAAAAACTCCGAACAGACACTAATCGGCAGTCACGCAACCCACCATATTCGGCCATCAGGTAGCCCACCGTAACCGATGATCACTTACGCTGACAACCACCACACTGCCGACATCACCCATTTTCCCTGCAACCGACCACCACCGCGGCCGATTTACCATGACCCAGCACCGCCGTAAACTTCGAACAGCCTCTCGACAGCATCGCCCGCCATTCCTTTGCTCAACGCCGCTAGATCCCTGCCATTGAGTCAATGGATCGCAACAACCACTATTCTCCGAACACCGCAGACCATCGACTCCCTCTTCTCCGAATGCCGGAATAGCCACCCCCAGATCCACGACTAGTCGTGGTATCACTGCCACCACCAGATCCACAGCTAGTCGTGGATCACCGGCCAATCCCACCCCAACGATCAACCGCAGTCACTAAGAGACCACTGTTCCAGCCCGCCACCACATATTTTCAGTCCAACAGCGACCATCACCGGCCAAACCCACACCAATTGACATGAAATGACGCCATCGACCAATCGTCGTCGCTGCTGTGACCACATATTTTCAGTCCAACATAATCGGCCACCACCACCAACACCGCCGGCCACCAAGAACCATCGCCAAAAGCCACCAGATCTCTCGCCGATGGGCCACCACACTCCCGCTGAGAGGCACCATACCCATACCACAAACTCCAGCCGATTGGTGGTCGACAAAATCACACCTTTTGGAAGAGCAAAGTTGAAAAATGAACGGGCTTGCGAGGAGGAAAAGCATGAAAAAGTCCACGGGCTTGCGAGTGACCGTGGCACACGCGATGCGTGTGCAAGAATAAAATTAATAGTGTAAATTTTGTTAGAATATAAATTTGTAAAACTAAACATATTTTTATGGGTAGTTAATTACCAATTAAGATCTTTATTTTGTCAATTTTATAATTTTTCTTGGAATGCCACTTGTTACAAATATAAGTAGGTAGTTATGTAACACCCAAAAAGGTGTTTTACAATTTTACCCTCATTTTGGACACGTGTCAGCACCACATACACTCTTAATGTAACACCAAAAGGGTATGACACCAAAAAATGTCTTCTCATTATATATAGTATAGAAACTAGTTTCCACCTAAATTTAACTAGAGTTACATAACTTAACTTAATATGAACTAGAGTTACAAGTTCATCTGTATTATAAAAATTGACAAAATAAAGATCATAATTAGTAACTAACTACCCATAAAAATATGTTTAGTTTTACAAATTTACATTTTAACCAAATTTACACTATTAATTTTATTCTTGCACACGCATCGCATGTGCCACCGTCACTCGTACTATATATAATGAGAAGATATTTTTTGGTGTCATACCCTTTTGGTGTCATACCCTTTTGATGTTACATTAAGAGTGTCTGTGGTGTTGACACGTGTCCAAAATGAGGGTAAAATCGGAAAACACTTTTTTGGGTATTACATAACTACCTACTTATAGTGGTGACAAGTGACATCCAAGAAAAATTATAAAAATTGACAAAATAAAGATCTTAATTGGTAACTAACTGGCACACGCGATGCGTGTGTAACAATAAAATTAATAGTGTAAATTTTGTTAAAATGTAAAATTTATGGGTAGTTAGTTGCCAATTAAGATCTTTATTTTGTTAATTTTTATAATTTTTCTTGGAATGCCATTTGTCACCACTATAAGTAGGTAGTTATGTAACACCCAAAAAGGTATTTTCCGATTTTACCTTCATTTTATACACGTGTCAACAGACATTCTTAATGTAACATCAAAAGAGCATGACATCAGAAAAATGTCATTCAAAGTATTGATAAAGCCAACCCCACCCCACAGCAGAACTCCTCTTTCCTCTCGACACGACCCCTTATCGGGATTAGGGTCTCTCATCGATCCATCTCTTTACCTTTTATTTAGGGTTCATAGTGATTTTAAGGTACAGTACGGATCCTCTTTCTGTATAACACTATCATCATCTATCTGTTTATTTAGGGTTTTTGTTGCACTAACAGCGACTTATTTATCTATCGAAGCCTAGGGTTAGGGTTCCTTTCCTTAATTCGTCGAAAGATGATGCAACAACAGATGAACGGCGGGATGGTCCCCCAAATGCCTCCGCAAATGGCACCGATGTCGATCGATCAACAGCAGTACCAGCAGCCGCCGCCGACGTGGCAGATGCCGCCGCCACTACAGCAGCAGCAGCAACCACCGCAGGCTCAGCCGATCTGGGCCCAGCAGCCGCCGCAGGTTGCCCTGATTCCGTCGCCGCAGCAGCAGCAGCAGCTGATGCAGGCTCAGTACGGGGCGGCGCCGCCGATGGCTGCGCAGACGGACGAGATTCGGTCTCTCTGGATTGGCGACTTGCAGTACTGGATGGACGAGACCTATATCCAAAACTGCTTCGTCCAGACTGGAGAGGTAAAAATAGATTGGTTTTTCTTTCTTGAGAATTAGATGTATTTATGTGTCAATATGTGTATGCACACACACACAAAACATAGAATATCCTTTTACGTATATTTCAGGTTCTTCATATTTTATTTGTGCATGTCATGTCATCTAATTGTTTCAAGTATTTTGTTTTGTGAAAAAGGACCTTAAAGTTTCTTTTTTGGGTGGAAGATATTTTTATGTATCGATATGTACATACAGTTATAAACACCACAAACAAAGAGAGAGAACATAGATAATCCTTCTGTGTATATTTCTGGTTATTCATATCCTTATTTGGGCATTTCTTCTAACTTGATTTAAGTAGTTTGTTTTATAAAACTGAAAAGGACCTAATATTTATGTATGGTTGGAAAGAACCTTAATTCAAGTAGCCTCACGACAGGGGCAACACTGTAAAAGCAATAAATGTTTTTCTATGAGGCCGTTTCTATTGATCTACGAGGAGGTTTCTTACTTCAATTTTCTTGCATTTCTATCCATGGTGCCCTTTACTTGCTTCATCTATTTCCATCGTGCAGGTATACATGTCTGTGGGATTGTTATGAAAAAGGGTCTTCTAATGCATAATTTGCTTCATGTGACATACATCACACATGTAGTTATGACTTATGAATTATGATTCTACAAGTTTCACCGAGTCCCATATTAGTGCATAATTTAATAATTTTTTGCTTGAAACTCTTTAAGCACCTTGTAAATAGAGTGGTATATCCTTTGTGCTTGTTAGATTATCATCGTATTAATCTTATTTTCACGTCTTGACTCCTTCAGCCCTCTCTATACATAAGATGTTTAATTTATTTTTGTTACTGTTTTCAGCTTGTTTCAGTGAAGATCATTCGTAACAAGCTAACTCAACAGCCTGAAGGGTATGGTTTTCTCGAGTTCGGGAGTCGTGCAGCAGCAGAAAGAACTTTACAGGCATACAATGGTTCTCTGATGCCGAATTCGGAACAGGCTTTTCGACTTAACTGGGCCACTCTTGGTGCTGGAGAGAGGCGCCAAGATGACACGCCAGACTACTGTATATTTGTTGGAGATCTGGCTGCTGATGTTACAGATTATACGTTACAAGAAACATTTAAGGCTTATTTTCAATCAGTAAAGGGTGCAAAAGTTGTCACTGATAAGGTTACTGGTCGTTCAAGAGGTTATGGATTTGTTAGGTTTGCCGACGAGGGTGAGCAACAACGTGCTATGTCTGAAATGCAAGGGGTTCTTTGTTCAACTAGGGCCATGCGGATAGGGCCTGCTGCTAACAAAAAAGCTGTGGGTGGTCAACAATTTCAGAAAGGTATGCACTTCGGTATTCTTACAGGAGATAAAAAGCATTGTTTGAGATGATGTGGTAGTCTTCTTGAGTTTTATTCATATTTGTTCCTTATGTTTTGATAGTGGCTTAATTAGTTATTCCTCCCTGTTGATATATTTGCCTTAATGTAGTTCCAGATATTTATGAGTTGAATGCGCTTTCAGTTACCACTTGAAGATACGCGGAATTTACAAAGTCGTTTCCTTCCTACTTGCCATTGTAAACTTTGGGCAAATTTAATTATTTTAAAAAATGCAAAAACTTATAAAACTCATGTTGTCTCAAAGCAGGACACAGAGAGGCTCTCATTTCGGGGGCCTGGAACTGATTTCAGCTGAAATGATTCCACTTTAGTGCGTGGTCTCCTTTAGGTCAGTTATTATGTTTATGTCATGAGCTTCTTTCGTTACTTCACTTGCGCGTGGCATTTCGTTATGCTACATTCACTTAGATTCCAGTTCCTTTTATTTAAATTTACCAGTCAAGTAAATAGTTTCATTTTTCCGAAGTTAAATTCCCTTTCAGTTGTCTTTTAAGTTCCAAATAATCCTTCTTTCTTGTCTTCGTGGATCGATCTTCATTTTGGATTGATCTCAGTAGGAGTATTCCCCTATTTTTACCCGTTGGTGGTTAAGTTCTTAATTTCCTTTCTAGGATCGGACTTCGTTTGTGTTTACAAGGAAGTATAGCAGCCTTTGCTTTTAGTTTGGTATTCTGATGTACGTTTGCCTTTTATTTGTTCATGTAATAGGCTTATTCTCGTACAGCAATATTGCCGCTTTGAGGTCATTCAGTTAGTGGATTTAAGTGCATGTCATTAGCTTGAGTCATTTTATTTTTGTAAGCTTTTCAAATTGGGTCAGTAAATTAGCGTGCCAGGGAATGTGTCACTTTCTTGAGCAAGTGCCCGTAGGAGGGGTCGTATATAACATGGCCAGTCTACCGTCCTAAAGATCCAAATCCTTCTTCCAGATAGACGATGTTTAACATTTTTCCTTCCCCGCTTTGAGCAGTTAAAGGAATTGAAAGAAAATGTAGTAGGAGCATGACATTTACATGAGATGGATTAAACCTTCTTGGGAATAGCAGGTAATGTTCGGAATTTTTTCATCATATGGGTAACATAAGAGTTATGGAAGTTTCTTCTCGCTAATGATAACGTAAATCTAACTCCACAAGCAATGTTAGCGCCAGATGCAACTTAGCCTTGTACGTTAGCTTTCTAAATGCAAGATCAAAGAAGTAGGCTTTATTGAATGATATGCAACCGTTGAATGTTGGCTATGATAAATGTATGCTGTAATACCTGAAGTCGCTTTGCTGCATGAGTTTATTGCAATGGTGTCACAGGTAATTGAGTTGCTGATTCTGAAATTGATTGCAAACTGTTGTAAGTTCTAGTGGCGTAGTTGCCGTGCCTTTGTGTTACTCAAGAGGGATTAGAAGCTTGTAGTTCTTTGCTTTCATCTAAATTTTAGGTTTCTGGTACGTTTTATTCCAGGGAAGTACTGATGTGATACAAGGTGCTACTTTATCTTTTCAGAATCATGCAGAGGAGCTTGTTGCAGTTTAAATCTTGAGGGATACTGTATTGTTTTTCGTTTTTGGTTTGGGTACAGTATTTATGCTTTATATTGTGCGAGATTATGAACATGAGCCAGTAATTTGGGATCAAATACATCTTGAATTGGAGTGGCTCGACTCCTTTCTTTTGTCCTAAGCTCAAGTTATGGATATTGGGAAATGATTTATTTCTTGTTTTCACTTCTTCTGATTGTCATGTTTATTTTGTTTGGCTGATGGGAAATGTTGCAACCCACTGTGATTACCTTGTTGTCCATTTTGGTGGCTGCACATTTCAAATTTGTTGTCTAATGTCTATTCTTAGACGCTCTGCTGGCATATGCTTGATGAATTGTTTTCCCTCTGTATTGTTTTTATATTTAGACCTCTTCACATATGTTTGTTATTTGCAGCTCCTTACCAGAGTCCCCAAGGAAGTGAGGGCGAGAGTGATCCTAATAATACAACAGTGGGTAGCTTGTGTTGAAACTATATCTTTCCGTGCAATTCTATATGCTAATGACTTGTGACATTTGTGAGTGCAGATTTTTGTTGGTGGTCTGGACCCCCATGTTGCTGAAGATACATTGAGACAAATCTTTGGTCAGTTTGGTGAGCTGGTCCATGTCAAAATACCCGTGGGAAAACGCTGTGGGTTTGTTCAATTTGCTAACAGGTAAGCAAGTGCGATGCTGGATAAGTTGATGTGAGCTCTTGGTTGTCTATTTCTTATTAAAGTTTGCCTGCATTCTAGAGCTAATGCGGAGCAAGCTTTATCACTTCTGAATGGTACTCAAATAGGAGGACAGAATGTTCGACTGTCATGGGGACGTAGTCCTTCAAACAAACAGGTATCAATATATTATTGTAATGTTTCAGTGAGTGAACCTCATAAACTAGAACGAGGTTGCCACGGGAGATTTTTAAAGTTTTCCAGTAAGCCTAATGCTGCCTTCCTTTTGTATGATCACTGAAATGGAATAGGGCCAGCCGGATCAGACCCAGTGGAATAGTGCTTATTATGGGTATGGACAAGGATACGACGCTTACACCTATGCTCAACCTCCTCAAGACCCAAACACATACTATGGAGCCTATTCCGGATATGGAAATTTCCAACAGCCGCAACAGGTAAGCTTCCAAAGCTACTTCTGTTTTACTTTGCGGTGAGGTTGGATTAAGTTCCTGATTGCAGTTTTTGATTGATTGGTTATAGCTAAGAATTTGAGGTGATCCATTGGAAGACTTATTAATACTACTACTATTGAAACCTATAGAAGTTAGAACTCATCACATGACATCTGAAGTTGAAAGTGTAGTTTCGTGGAGAATCTTCTGCTACATTGACTTAGCTATATTTTGCCACCGAGCTTTGACTAGCTGCATTTTGCAACTCATGCTGCGACGTTCCTGGTTATACGGGTTCCATGATTCATGGCGTACTTAAAATGTTCGCATTTCCTTTTTGCAGTGATAGCTTGCTGTCTGGGGGGTTGGCACGAGCACCGGTGGGTCCAGTGCGTTCCCTATGCCCAGAAGAACATGGGATTCAAACTGTGTAAAATTGCGTGGCAGCGCTTGGTTTAGTTAATATGCCGAAGGAGTTCATTTGTATTCCTCTACTATTATCAGTCTTTGTTTCTATTGTTTTTAATCCTTTATTTGAAGTACCTGACGAACGTGTTGGTGATAAACTTGACTATTGAGGCACTTAAGAATATGCTGTGGATTTCTGTGTTGGTTCTTCTTGCCTTTATAATCGTGTTACACGTTCTAAACTATATTGGAATTGTAACCTACCGGAATGTCAATACGCTGCAACATGGTTAAAAATATGGAAAAGTATGGCTGCAACAACTCTTGTGGGTCTTGATGGATGAGAGATGATGGATGTAAAAGTGTTGTTTTTTGTTGCTGGAAGCTTTTGTGAAAATGTTAGTTACCATTTGCTGGCAACTATTTGTTGTCGCTGGTTTCTTCTTGAATAAATTTTGGTTGTTATCAGGTATCAGGATTCATTATTTAATTTTGTATACAGTGACAATTATGTTGGGTTAAATATTTTTAGTGGTTTTTTTATTATTATTGTCAGTGATAATTGTAACTGTTTTTTTTTAGTGTTATTGAATAAAAGTTATTAAAAATATTTAATGGTGATAGATAGTGGTTGGGTTGGTTGTCAGTATCTTTGTTTAAAAACTTCTAGTGTATTTGACATGTCGTCATTTTCAGAAATGTCGGTGTTGTAGAAAGATGCCTTGCGATTCATCTTGCAAGAGAAAGAATTTGATTTTATTTTATTTTTGGGAAAACAAGAAGTGGAAAGAATGATTTGTCGAAATATAACTAGAGTTGAACTTTTGTTACTTTTTCCATTTTTTTGGAGGATTTTATCAGCATTTCATCAAAGAGCGAACAAAGAAGGTTACAAAAATTAAAGATGTACAAGCTAATAGGAAAAGACCCCATCTCGTCATCCCTGTTGAGTGTTGGCACAGATTATTTCTATAAAAGCTAGATGTCATAACTATAAATGGGATACATTAATGTACAAAATTTTCTACTCCGTATTTTATTGAATTGTTTCATTGTTCAACTTTTTTATAAGATTTTAAGATGGAGTTTGAAGTGTATATTACGGGTTAAATAATATACGCAAAATGAAGCATATCTCTAATATCAAATGACATCGAGTTTACTGAATCTTTGGGATATATTCTCATTTCTCTTTCTGAAATAATTCCTCAGCCTTCCTTCTAAAAAGTCTTCCACACAAAATTCACCGTGGTCACCCCACCTTGCGTTGGCACTCGTGGGGCGGCTGCTGGAATCTGGCTTAAATTTACATATACTTTCCGTCTCTTGTTTTTCGTGTGGTTACACTGTGGATTGACGACTATAGTGGCCGGTGGCAGATTGAGGGTGGGGACGGTGACCGACGACGGTGCGATGGCCGACGCCATCTCCCCAACCATGATCAGGGATGGCGTTATTTGCTTCGATCGAGTCAGATTTGCTCCGATTTCTGTAGATCTCTGTGAATTTTGGGTATTTTCTTGATCCTCTAGATCTGATAGGCTTAAATTGTAGCGATTATCTTGGGTCGATCAGTTTCTATGCTTAATTGAAGAGGCGTCGTTGCTAGGATTAGATCTTTGATCGTCGGCGGCGGCCGGAATTCCACTGGTGGCGGCTGGAATTTTGCCTCTGGCACTAAGGGTTTAAAAGCTGATTATGGGGTTGTCCATTGTGGTTAATAGGTAGTGTGCTTGGGTTTTTGGTGCAGTGTCCTTGGGGTTGGGTGGGTGGGTGGGTGGGTGGGGGGGGGAGGGCCTCGGGGGGCTTAGGGGTTTGGGCGTGGGTGTGCACTGGGTGTGGGGTGGGGAGGGGGGTTGGGGCCCTGGGGAGGGGGGAAGGGGTATTCAAGGTAATCTGCTCTAGGGGTTTGTGTGTTTTTTATGTTGGGGGGGGGGGGGGGAGGTGATCTAGTTGGCTTAGCCCTTGTTTTATTGTTGTTTGTTGCCCGACTTTAAGGTGATCATGTTTTGGCGGGAAAATGTCGGTGGAATATTGTGAACTATGCAAGACTGATTGCCTCCTGTTTTATGCTGTGATTCCTTTGATTGTCGAGGATACCTTCGATTATTCGTCCGGTTTCAGTTGACTTATTTAGTGTAGGATATGCTCTGCTTTAGTATAATTGTAATTTGTATCGGATCTATAAGTTCGTTGTTGGTTTCTGACATATGTGGTCTTGTATACACAGAGTCACGGGAATGTCGTGACCAATACATGCCGTTGAGCGGCTTTGTAACCTTTTATTTATCAATGCTATTCTCTTATTTACCAAAAAAATAAAAATAAAATGACATTGTCATTTATAAGAAGATTAATAAAAATAGAATTTTTAGCCATAAAAAGAGGGAAAAAATTGTTGTATTTCAGGTGGACGAATGTCAAGATTTTGATAGCCACAAACTATTTAAGTAGTGCAACTCTTTGGAAATATTGCCGGACCTCTGCAGCTGTCGCCGGTGGATTACGCCAGTATTTTGGACGGAAACTGCGGACTTGGTTTGAATTTCTAAGCTTTTCATGCTGCAACACCTCATAAACTACTCGTTTATAAGATTACTCGGTCGTCTAGCCCAATTAATCCGGCTGGTTTCGTCACGTTCAGCTCACAGTTCAGATTAAATTATGCATTATAGTTTTCCATGTTCCCACTGCAAGTTGGGGGGACGACTTGGATGTGTTTCGTCTGTGAAACATCTCACTTTGACTTTTCAGTGCCTACTGAAAAAGAATGTGGCAATATCAATTTCCCTGTAATGCATACTCGCAGGTCACAATCCTATAGCTTCATCTTCCTCCTCGAGACGCTCTTGCATTGTCAATCTGAGCTAATATAAGGTTTGTTTTGACCTTAATACGCTTACGTTTATTTACTTCATTTGCTTTACAGCTTTTACTTCTTGTTCGTCTGAGTAATACTCCCTCCGTTTCATTAAATAGTGGATCATTGAATTTTTTCAGCTAGTTCATCAGTCCTGTATTGTGTATTTTTTTTTATTTATTGTAGTGAAAAGAGTTTAGCAGGAGGGAAAGAGGTAGACATGATTTTGGAAATTATCATTGCCTTTTTGTCAAAGGCTGGTGATTACCTGGTGCCACCGGTTGGCCGCCAGATTCGGTACTTCCATCGATATAGAGAGAATGTCGAAGATTTTGGAAAGCAAGTTGAAAAGTTAAGAGGTATGAGAGAGCGTGTGGGAGAGTTGGTCAATGAGACCAAAAGGAACGGGAATCTGGTTAAGGTTGATGTTCAAAAGTGGCTGACCAAAGTGGATCAGATTCTGTTGGAGGTGGAGGCTTTCGAGGAGGACATTAAGTTGAACAAGAGGTGCTTTGGTATGGATTGGTGTCCCGACTGGAGCTCGCGATACAAATTGAGTAAGGAAGCACGAAAGAAAGCTGCAGTGGCTGTAGAGCTTCTCGGTGATGGAAAGACGGATAACGTGTCAGTCCCAGCACCTCCTCCGGAGTTGGAAATCATTTTTGACGGAGATTTTGTTGCTGTCAAGTCCACTACGGCTACTATGGATCGAATCATGCAGGCATTGCAGAATGACGAGTGTGACATTGTTGGGGTTTATGGCATGGGAGGCATAGGGAAAACTACTTTTGTCAAAGAACTGGGAAAAAAGGCCATGGAAAACAAACTTTTTGATTGCGTGGCAATGGCTGTTGTTTCCCAAACTCCAAATCTGAGAAAGATCCAAGGTCAAGTTGCCGACATGTTAGGTCTGAGACTTGGTGAAGAGAGTGAGTTTGGAAGAGCAGGTCGAATTCATGCAAGATTAAAGAATGAGAACAGGGTCCTCATAATACTAGATGATGTTTGGGCTAAGGTTGACTTGGCAGCAATTGGAATTCCTTATGGTTCCGGTCACAAGGGGCTTAAGATTATACTCACTACAAGGCGAGAAAGTGTTTGTTCCGTTATGGGGCACCGACGCCGAATAAAGAAATTTCCTCTCAGTTTCTTGTCCATGGAAGAGTCATGGAATTTGTTTAGGGAGAATGCTGGAGCTGCCATCGATTCTTCCACCTTGAATACCATAGCAATGGAAGTTGCCAGAAAATGCCGAGGTTTGCCTTTGGCACTCGTAACTGTGGGAAGGGCGCTGCAAGACAAGGATCTAGGGGAATGGAAAACAGCACTTCAACAGCTTAAGAAATCTACACCGCTGAATGTGTGGGAGGTGGAACATGATGTTTTTTCTTGTCTTAAGTTGAGCTATGATTATCTAGAGAGCGAGGAAATCAAGCAATTTGTCTTGTTTTGTTGCTTATTTCCTGAAGATCATGATATAAGTGTAGAAGACCTGGGTAGATTTGGAATGGGAAAGGGTCTATTCAGAGATGTTGATACAGTGGAGGAAGCAAGATGCCAAGCGCAGGCAATAGTTAAACACCTGAAAGCTTCTTGCTTGTTACTAGACAGTGACAAACAAGGGTGTGTAAAAATGCACGACACCGTTCGTGATGTTGCAATATCAATCGCATCTAGAGATAATGGAACATTCTTGGTGAGAGCTGGCAGCGGCTTGAAGGATTGGCCAAAGAAGGAGACCTTCAAACACTATACAGGCATCTCCCTGATGACTAATGATATTCAGAAGCTTCCTGGGTGGTTGCAGTGCCCATCACTGGAAGTATTGTTATTGGGTGAGAATGAGGGGTTCGAGGAGATCCCAAATGCGTTCTTTGAGGGGATGCCGCAACTTAGGGTGTTGGATTTAAGTGAGAGGATTGGAATTCGCTCATTGCCTCTAGGTATTGCCTCCATTCCAAGCGTTTCAAAGTATCCAAGACTCTTGACACTACCAGCCTCTCTCAAATCCTTGGAATGCCTTCAAACATTGCATTTAAACAACTGCAAGTTAGGCAACGTGTCCATACTTGGAAAACTGAAGGAACTTGAAGTCCTCAGCTTCTTTGGTTCTGATATCCAACTGTTGCCAGCAGAAATAGGGGGACTTAATAATCTGAGGCTACTGGATCTTTCGTTCTGTCAATATCTTCAATCAATAACACCAAATGTCTTATCGCAACTCTCCCAACTAGAAGAGCTGTATATGGGATGCAGCTTTAGAAAGTGGTCAATTCAAGGAACAAGTGAAGAAAGAAGTAATGCTTCCCTGTCTGAATTAAGACTCCTGCACCGCTTGGTCATTTTATGCGTGGAATTAGAGACTATGGCATGTTTTCCAACTGACCTCCATTTTCATAACTTACTTCGCTTTGAGGTATCCATAGGCTGCGATTCAATCAAATGCTACCCCGAATCAAGAAGCTTGCACCTTAGAGAGATTAACGATATGTTGACAGATGAGGTTCAGGTGTTATTCAATTCTGCAGATGAGGCCACACTGTTTTGCTTAATGGAGGACTCGATGACTGAAGTCGCTGGCACGAATTTAGGTTTAAATGTGGTGAAAACCCTCAGATTAAGTGCTTGTATCAATATGTCTTCTCTTGCACGTACAGAGAATTCGAGTGATCTGCAGGCTGTATTTATGGCTTTGGAGGAACTGCATCTTCGTCATATGCAGTGCATGTTTGTTATAATCAGTATTCCACTTCTTGCTGCTTCATTTCAGAAACTGCGAATTCTGAACGTTCAGGGTTGTCACCAATTTTTTTGGATTGTTGACTTCAAGTTGCTTATAAGGTTACGAAGTCTTGAAGAAGTCCTAATTGGAAATTGTCAGAAAGTGATGACGGTATTTAGACTTCCACTTGTTGTTGATGACGAGCATGTGCTACTCTTTACTGTCAGAAAATTGGCATTAGGAAGTTTGCCTGAATTGTCCTCCATATGGCGTAATGGTTCTAGCAGGCTAATACGACTCAACAACCTAAAGGAGATAGTAATCATTTCCTGCAATCGGTTGAAATATGTCTTCCCATATATAGTATCTGAAAGTTTATTGCAACTGGAAATTCTTGACATAAAATGGTGCCGGTCCTTGGAAAGAATTGTTGCCAAGGCAGAAGGAAGTGATTATATCCAATCTGTTGGTTTCCCAAATCTTAAGGTTGTTAAATTGGAAGCTTGTGAAAAGCTGACAAGTCTATTCTCTGTTGCCACCGATGAGGGGACCGTGTTCATGTTGCCCAAACTGAAAAGTCTTCAGCTTAGGAATGTGCCGATCCTTGGTAGACTTTGTTCAGAAAGTTTTACTGCTGACATGCCATCCTTGGAAGAGTTGGTTGTCGAGCAGTGCAAGAAAATGGAAAGTTTTGCTGCCGATCCTTCTGCTTACGGATTGCAGAGTGCAACTAGATTGATAAAGCTCCAAGTAGATGGACAGATATTGGATGTTAAAGCCATCCAGGATCTCTTTAAGGCAAAGGTATGAACATCTCTTCCAATATTGTAGTACAAATTGTCCATTCCTTGTACACGTCTTGTCAACTGTATAGTTAATGGAATTTTTATGAAGACTATTCTAAGCTTCTTCGAAATCTGGGTAGAGCCAAATGTATCATTTATTGCGGGGGTTCTTTGTGCAATGTTGGCATAGGGTGATCTAACAATAGTTTCTTCTTTACATCATTGACAACAGTGAATTTTCGGTGCTGTTCTATATGATGAATTACAACAACAGAAGTTTCTGAGATCAAGACTTCCTTTGCTAATAAAAAAGGTTGCTTCTTGGGCCTTCTTGTCTCTCTGGTGTGCTTGAATGCATTTTTTAATGTAAATGTCTGTTTAAGCTCTCCTGGGTGGTAAACTTCCGTGGACGATCAATCAAGTAAGCTGTTCGCACTTTTTACTGTTGCTAATTATAATACGAGTAGGATTTATTAAGGTGAAGTAGCAGTGTGTCTTTCCACTTCTTGGGTGATTGGCGCCAAGAAGTGCAGCTCTTTGCTGGTGCTGTCTATGCAATACAGATTGAAAGGAACAACTAAATCTTTAAAGATGAATGAGCCAAGAATCTCTCTGCGGTTTACAAGACTATGGAAATAATGATCATTGCTAGCCTGTTCCTGTAACACATGTAAATTGGTACTTGCTGTAGTGCTGGAGAAACTCTTGTAAAGGGCATTGTGGTTGCCAAAAGCTGTGTGTACGTGTGGAGCTGGGTTTTTGCCCTATAATTTGATCATCGATAAATTGTCCATTCCGTAAAAAAATTGGAGCAATCGCTTATTACTAACCTATTCGGCTTCATGCTAATGTTTTTTTTTTTTTTTGCCGAAGACTACAGTAGTCGTTATCTTCATTATCACCACATGCCAACTAGATGAAATTAAAGAACATAATTCTTTTAGTGCCTGCCTTCCCCAGAATGCAAACCACTTGGTTAAAGACTTGAGTGTCAATTTGCACAACTTATAGCTTCTGTAAGCGGGTGCATCTTCTTCATCTGCGCTTGGCTTCCAAATCTTTGAACCTTTTCCTTCGGTCTCCACCAAACACCATGACGTTCACCATCTCGCCAAGGTGAAGGTTCATCGCTTTCCGGTCCATAATCCTGTCGAAACTTTCACATTGTCCAGCCTTGCCATTGTGAAAAGCGTGGCTTCAATCATGGTAATTGTCAGTGAGAATTCACCTAAGAATGGGACAATACTAATGCATCTTCTGTCCCATTAAAAGAGAGCATACACCCTTTTCACTTCAAAACTTTCAATTAAATGAAGCGACTTCATAAGGTACTCTGCATTCTAAACAGAATCATACAGAAGTTCCTCAATTTCAGGGTGAAGTGCAGTTTGGAGTCCGTTTTTTTTTTCCTGCGTAAGGGAAGTAGTGAAACAGTGTTGAATCTTGGATCAAACCCATCAATGCAATGGTTACCTCTGTACAGTCCAGGCACGAAAAATGCAGGACAGGACGACTCTCATACTGTCTTACAGTGCCCTTGCTTGGACTCATGGAAGTAACAAAATATTAGAACCTGATAATTTATTAGAGTTGATGGCAAAAGAATCTAACTAGCTTACTCAGAATATGAACGACCTTCCAGCTATTTCCTGAAGAAATGTGCTGGACTCATCCATGCATGAAATCAGCTACAAACCGGGTTGTCAAGTTCTATTTCTCGTTCGAATTCTTCCAATAGAAGCCAGAATCAAGATATTCTGTTTTCTCCTGAGCCTGAGCAGCGGTAGACCGTAAAAGGAAAAATTCTGAGTCCCTAATGCACCGCAGCAGAGAGTTGAAAGTAGCAAGGGACAGGCCACCGCACATGCCTGAGGACACCTCATTTATGAGCCAGCATCGAGGCAACAAGATTGCCATCAATGCAGTCACCAATTATCAACTCTGGCTTGGCCTGCATTTCTACTGCAGGTTCTTTCTCAGCATCCTGAGTGTTGCAGCTAAAAACTGGATCGAGAATCACACCAGAAATTAGGTCTGGAAAAGAGAACACGGAGTGACCGCCGGGTGGGGTTCCGGCAGGGAACGCTCCGATGCTTAAGTCAAAGATGGCTAACAATGTAGAACTCTGAGAAGCAATAAAGACACAATGTATATGTGTGTGAACTTGTCTTTACCTGAGGGGCTTGACCCCTTTATATAGTGGTAGAAGGATGAGTCCTAGTAGGACTGGGCTTTGACCAACTTTAATCAGAATCTAATTAGGATCCTAGAGGATCTCATGTCAATCTGAACTGATAGAGTCAGAGCCTCTTTAGGATTCTGCCCGGTGATTGATACGGTAAATGCCATATCAGTAATGAGCCAGTATGGGTTACGTGTCATAACTGCCACGTGTCGTCCGTAGATTGGAGGGATATTTTTAGCTATATGCCCCATGTGTTTGCCAGCGTTAATGAAGCGGGTGGAAGCACACTTTTACCACTAGTGATAGCGAAATATGCCAAAAACAGAATTGAATCTGCTTGTCTGACATTTCAAATATCCAAAGAGTTATGCTCGGACATAGTTCTGCTCGGGCAGAGTTATGCTCGGACGAGGTTCTGTTCGGACAGAATTATGCTCGGAAGGGATTCTGTTCGGACAGAATTCTGCTCGGCCGATGTCACTCTGCTCGGGCAGAGTGTTTGGACGGGATTCTGTTCGGATAGAATTCTGCTCGGACGTTGTCACTCTGCTCGGGTAGAGTGTTCGGATAAGGTTCTGTTCGGACATAATTCTGCTCGGGACGGGATTCTGTTCGGACAGAATTCTGCTCGGCCGTTGTCACTCTGCTCCGGCAGAGTGTTCGGACGAAATTCTGTTCGGGAGGAATTTTGCTCGACCGTTGTTACTCTGCTCGGGCAAAGTGTTCGGATGGGATTCTGTTCGGACAGAATTCTGCTCGGCCGTTGTCACTTTGCTCGGGCAAAGTGTTCGGACGAAATTCTGTTCGGACAGAATTCTACTCGGCCGTGGTCACTCTGCTCGGGTAGAGTGTTCGGACTGGATTCTGTTCAACCAGAATTCTGCTCGACCGTTGTTATTTTGCTCGGGCAGAGTGTTCGGACGAGATTCTGTTCGGACAGAATTCTGCTCGGCCGTTGTCACTCTGCTAGGGCAGAGTGTTCGGAAGGGATTCTGCTAGGGCAGAATTTTGTTCGGCCCTTGCCACTCTGCTCGGGCAGAGTGTTCAGACGGGATTCTGCTCGGGCAGAATTCTGTTCGGCCATTGCCACTCTACTCGGGCAGAGTGTTCGAACGGGATTCTACTTTTTACTCGGCCAAATTCTTGGTACCCTCCACGTGTCTCCTTCTCCATTGATGTCTTTGAGCGAGATTTGAAAATTTTCAAGTTTCTCTACTCTTCAGCTTATGACACGTGTGGGGTAGATGAACCGTTGCATTTCCCCAGAAACGGTTACTTGCGGTTTCTCTATAAAAAGAGAACTCTCGCTTCATTTTTCCTTCACTCAAATTTTTTTGGAAGCACACTACCCTTCAAGTAAGTCTTTTTCCTTTTTGTTCAGCACTTCAAGTTTTTCATAGTTTTCTAGTTTGGGTAAAAAACATGTCCGAAACTTCAGCGTCTGTTTCCTCGTCCGAAGAGAGTAGTTTATCTTCGAGTTCGGAACGAGTTCCAACTTCAGGAAGTGAAGTTGGAACTTCCAATCCACAACTACGACTACCTTCAACTTCCCATCCATTCTAACCTTCAACTTCTCAACCCTCGCACTCTTTGTCTAGAAAAAATGCCTTAGGAGATATAAAGGATCAAGCTGACGATAAGGCTAATCCCAAACCTTGGTATTCTGCTGACGAGAAGTCAGGCAAGATGTCTACAGAAGATCTGCAGAATTTAATTCGGGAATATCCTCTTCCTGAAGGTTGGTATGCTCGTCTCCCTGGTTTGTAAGAACCAGCTAACTACGGCACAAAGTTTGAAACGGGTGTCTACGAAGGGCAGGTGAAGTCTGGGTATAGGCTTCTTCTTCTTCACCCTTTTGCTCTTCGTTTCTTCGAGCATTATCGCATGGCTCCCCGGCAGCTTGTTCCAAATGGTTGTAGGAAGCTTGCCGGCCTTATATATTTGGTCCAGACTTCAGGCTACAAACCAGATGCAACAAATTTTATGAGAGTGTTATTTGAAATCTATTTCGTAAAAGGAGTCGCCAACTGCTTGGGATGATATTACATTCATAGTAAGCAACGGCTTCTAAAGGGAGGCCCGAAGTCCAATAAAGGCTGGCATTCTAGATACTTCTTCGTTGGCAGCCTGGATAAGGGGGAGCTTCCGTTTGATAGAGACTGGAATCCTTTCTGTAAGGATTTCAAAAATCCTGGCAAGCCTACTCCCAACAACCAGACTAAGCATATGCTTAGCCATATTAAGCTTCGAGGAGGTCTTTGCATAAATAAGCCTCTTTCGAAGGAGCAATTGGAGTGGGCGAAGATCATTCCTCTAAGGCCCATTCCAGCTAGTCTTCTGATTCCTTCTCCTCCTCGTGCTATTCCTAGCATGACATCTGCCGAGACCCTTCCTCTAGGTGTGCTTTCTAGAAGTTATTGATTTTAATTTGGTTTCTATGTTTATTCCCGTATTGATTTCTTTCTTCATTGCAGAAATGACTAGCGGAAGTGGAAAATTGCCACAAGGAGGCTTTCTCGGTGTTCTTCAGAAAGCTAAGGGGAAGTGCAAGGAGTAACATCCAAGTGCAGAGTTACCCCCTGTTCCTAAGAGGACTAGAGTTACTCCTTCAGAATATTCTCCACGTATCTTGGAGCAAGTGTCCATTGATGACGATCCTATCTTTCGACCGAGGTGGACACTTAGGTGCGATGACCTTGGGATGCCGGATAGCCAGGTCTCGGAGCAGCATCTTCTTCATGGGATTCTTCCTCGAGACAAGGAGGTCTTCCAGACTCAGACACACGAGACCTTTGCCTGCTCCTTTACCCAGACCGTCTATACGGTAACATCCTTTGTCTCAATTAGGTTTTGTTTTGTTTTCAACTTTCATTTAGCTGATGGTTCCAATCTTCATTCCAGATGTACACTAGTGGTTCTGAGATGCTTTCTTACTTTGAGATGGCGAGGTAGGTGGCAGCAGATGAGGCTCAACAGAAGAGGGAAACTGTTAAGGAGGCACAAGAAGCTTCTCATCGTGCTGAAGAGCTAAGCAAGCAAGAGGCAGATCATCTTGCTCAGATTGCGACTCTGGAGAAGAGGCTGGAGCGAGTCAAGAGGAAGGCAGCAGAAGAGGTGACCAAGGCTCTTGACCAAGGCATCCGCGACTTCTTGGATGGAAACGCTGGGGATGAGTGGCTGAAGAAGCAGACCGACGATGGCCTTGAGATTTATGAGCTTGGCTTTGCGAAGGCCAAGGAGATGTTTGCCGAGCGCTTTCCTGACATCCCTTTGGGTGACTTTGTTCTGCCTGCGATAGTGTCTCCATCTGGAGAGACTGTTATGCCTTCAGATGCAGGGGATGCTGCAGCTTCTCATCTTCCGGGGGAAGGTCCTTCTAGTGATGCCCCCGAGCCTTAGAGTTTAGCCTTTGTATCTAGGCTTTGTGCTTTATACAGACAGAGAATTTTGATGCCCGTTTGGGCTTATTGTAAAATTCTTTATCTTTTATTTCAGGCTGTTATGCTTTACTATGTGTTTCTCATGGTTTGTCTTCACCATTCACACAGTATTATTGATTTTTACTTTGGCTCAAACCCTTTATTCGTCACTTAAAGAGTTGGCAAAGAAGTCGAGCACCCTCGCTCGGCCTAAATTTCGAAGAAGCAAAAGCTTTTGTGGAGTGATGGTGCCCCCTATTAACTTTTGTTTCTTCACAGATTTAGATCTGTAGCTAATCTGTTTGGCCTACTCTTGTATTTTTATAAAACCCAAGAGTGTTCGGCCATCACTCTGTTTAGACAGAAGGTTTTGCATAAGTTGGTCATTCTGTTCGGGCAGAGTGTTCGGCCATCACTCTGTTCAGAGAAAGTGTTCGGCCATCACTCTGTTCGGACAAAACGTTTTTGGCTAAATTAATCACTCTGTTCGGGCAGAGTGTTCGGCCATCACTCTGTTCGGACAGAACGTTTTGGCTAAGTTTATCACTCTGTTCGGGCAGAGTGTTCGGCCATCACTCTGCTCGGGCAGAATGTTTAAGTTTACATTATAACAATGCTGAGAATAATAACTTTATTGCTCGAGCAAAAGATAAAGTTTACATTGGATTGCTTAACAACCCATTTATTTAAAATTATCTTTCTAAAGATAATTTTAACGTACTTGGGGTTTTGATAAGGTCTGGGCCCTTATCCCCCTGAAAAAGAAGTGTCTTGCCTTGAGGCAAGATGCTACTTGTAATATTTTTGCAAATTCTCAGTATTCTAAGTACGAGAGATTGGTTTTCCGAAAAATGTTCCCAGTGTATAGGCTCCCGGTTTGAGCACCTTTATAACATGATAGGGTCCTTCCCAGCTTGGAGATAACTTTCTCATCGCTGCCTTTGGATCGGAGTCTCCTAACTTGCGCAGGACCAAATCTCCTTAGGTTCACCAGCTCGAGCTTGGTGTCTTCCTTAAGATTTAAACCAATCCGAACCCTTTTATTTTCTTCTTCAGGATGTACTTCGATGCTTGTAAGATTTTCAACTGGTTCTCCCCTTTGCATCTTTATATCTTCCCGAAGGTCTTCGATAATGAGTGCTTCCTTGTTCTTTGATCGACATGAAGTCACGTAGCACTGACGAGCTGTAGTCTGGTCTCCTTTTGCCTCTCCAATCCCGTGTTCCGTGGGGAACTTCATCTTGAGGTGATAAGTTGACACTACAGCTTGTAACTGATTGAGTGCTGGTCGCCCCAATATGGCGTTGTATGCTGAGGGGACCTTTACCACAACAAAATCAAGCATGAAATTGGCTTGTGCCGGAGGTGTGCCAATCGCAACTGGGAGTGCGATAATACCTTCGGCTGCAACTGGATGTTTGGAGAATCCATACAACGGTGTATTCATCTTTCGTAGACGGTCCGTTGGAATGTTCATCTTCTTGAATGCATCGTAAAATAAGATTTTTGCAGAACTTTCGTTATCAATCAAGACACGCTTTACATCAAAGTTTCCAGCTCTAACTGTGATGACTAATGGATCATCATGAGGAGTTTTTATATCCTTTGAATCTTCATCGAAAAAGGTGATCGCTGCTACAGGTACCGTCTTCGATTTCTTATTCGGGGGCTGACTCGTTATGCATACTTCTCTGGCGTATGCTTTTCAAGCCCATCCTGATGAACCTCCTGCGGCTAATCCCCCAGATATAGTGTTGATTGTACCGGCATTTTCTTCCCGATCTTTTCTTTCTTCTATGGCCGGAGGCGTCTGTTGTCTTTCTTTTCTAGGAGCTACAAATTTCCTCAACTGGCCACGCTTGATAAGGGCCTCAATTGCTCGTTTAAGCGACCCGTAATTGTTAGTTGTGTGGCCATGATCATTGTGAAAGTGACACCATAAATCTTTGTTCCGTTTATTTGGTCGAGATTTCAGTTTGTCCGGCCACTGGAGAGCCTTGTTGTCTTTGATCTCGTGAAGAATCTGTGATGATTTTGCGTTGAGAGGTGTTAGATTTTCCCAAGCAAACGGCTCTTTCGGACGCCGCTCATCACGCTTAGAACGCTTTGCTGACTTTCCTTCCTGGGGAGTTACCTCTTGAGGTCGTTTCTTCTTTTCTTCCTTTTCTTCTCCACATCATTCTCTATGTGTCTCCAAGTATTCTTCAGCTTGAATATATTTGTTAGCCTTCTCGAGAAGGGCTTTCATGTTACCTGGAGGACTTTTGTTCACAGAGAATGCAAACTTGGATGTGGGTCGAAGGCCTCGGAGGAATGCATTATACTTCACGGACTCGTCCAAGTTATCGATTTCCAAAGTGGCTGCGCTGAATCGTCCGATAAAGCATGCCAAAGACTTGTTTTTCTCTTGCACAATGTTCAGTAGACTTGCCGAGTTCTTCCTTCAGAAGCGACTGCTTATAAAGAGCCTCTGAAAGAGATCCGCTAATTGGCCAAATGAGTAGATGGATCTTGGTTATAGAGATTTGAACCATGCATGCGCGGCCTTCCTCAGAGTGGTGGGGAAGGCTCTGCACATGACAGCGTCTGAGACCTGGAGGAGGAGCATGTTTGTTTCAAACTGGTAGACATGTTCTCCTGGATCTCCGGTGTCGTCGTAGAGATCACATTGAGGCATACAAAAATTGGGAGGCAGTTTTGCTCTCTGGATGGCCTCTGACAACGGATATCCAGATTCATCCCTTGGGGGAGATCATTCTGGAGAATGATATCTCGGGACCACCTTCCAGGAGTCCCGTTCTCGGGAACGAGACTCAGGCGCCCTCTTCCTGTGGGTAGATCTTCGAGGGGTCTCAGCTCTGGCGACCAGTTCGGGAGAGGAGTTGGTACTGTCTTCGGTTGATGGATCACGTTGATAACAAGATCCACTCCTGGTTAGGTGATCTCCGCTCTTTTCTTTGGGATTGTAAGTTGGATCGGCCGTTGATTGGTATTTGCAGCCGTAACTCAATCTGGAGGTGAGATGAAGACGGAGGTCACTGGGGTCAAGATGAGAATGGTGAGTGGACGGCGGAGCCACTACCATGTCGAGTTTTTGTTGAAGAGTGTTCACGACATCTTTTAATTCGTGGATCTCTTTCGTAAGGTCGTCATGGGGTGTTTTGAATAGCTGTCGGTTTAGGCGATGGTGAAGGTCTCCGTTTTTCAGAGTAGACGTCGGAGATCGCTTTCTCCGAGGTCTGATTTCTGATTCGGGAGTCGCAAAGGTTACGTTTACGTATGCGTCTTCTGCAGAACCGGCATGATGACGTGAAGGTGTCGAACGCTGGTCACGACTGAGTCGACGAGATCTGCTTGTTCGGGCATGACGATTTTGAGGGCGACTATGCGAAGAGTCGCTGGAAGAAGAATGATTGGCCATGTTCCCTGTAGTGGTCCCACGGATGGCGCCAATCTGTTGCAGCTAAAAACTGGATCGGGAACCACACCAGAAATCAGGCCTGCAAAAGAGAACACGGAGTGACCGCCGGGTGGGGTTCCGGCGGGGGAACGCTTCGATACTTAAGTCAGAGATGGCTAACAATGTAGAACTCTAAGAAGCAATAAAGACACAATGTATATGTGTGTGAACTTGTCTTTACCTGAGGGGCTTGACCCCTTTATATAGTGGTAGAAGGAGGAGTCCTAGTAGGACTAAGCTTTGACCAACTCTAATCAGAATCTAATTAGGATCTTAGAGGATCTCATGTCAATCTGAACTAATAGAGTCAGAACCTCTCTAGGATTCTGTCAGGTGATTGATACGGTAAATGCTATATCAGTAATGAGTCAGTATGAATTACGTGTCATAACTGTCACGTGTCGTCCGTAAATTAGAGAGATATTTTTAGCTATATAACTGAGAAACACCAAACTGCTAATGCTTAGAATTTTCTGCAATGATGTATAAAGGGAAATAATTCATAATCTGTCACCTCAGGGTAAGTCTTCACGTTAGAGGCCACACTTCTCCTAATATGCTGATCAGATCTCATGACTCTTTTTCACTTTTGGTATAGATGCAGAACGTGACTCCGCCCGCGTCTCTATGCAACAAGGATTTGACCAAATTGGCCTTTCAAAAAATTTGACAAGTTATGTCATGTAGCATGCGGTAAAACTTGAGAGCCAATTTCCAATCATTTACGATTTAAGTTTAATGATTTAAATTATCTGTTGAGGTCGATAACTTCGTAGAGTTACAATTGGATATTGAATTTAAAAGTTACACGTGAAAAAAGGTCTCTTAATGATTCTATAATCGGTTCACGCTTGAAATATGTGGGGGGTGTAATCAAGCTTTAATTAGGATTATTTATTGGCTTAGAAATTATGGGGACCTTGGTGGCTGGACAAAAAAATTAAGAACCATCTTAGAAAAGTATACACTTCCCGTGTTTCATTTGAAATTTTAATTAACTTCATATTCGTCAAAAATAAATGACAAAAACGGAAGATCAGAATATGGCTTAGCAGAACTCAAGGAAGAGGATGATTGAGTCATTTTGATCGACCAATCAGAGTGTCTTTTGACTAGCAAACATCTCAAAATCCGACCATTCACACTTCCACAGAATCTGGTTGCGGAGGCAGAGATACTCAGGTGTTGCTCAGCCAGGACCAGGACCAGGACCATGGAACCAAATCTGATGTTACCCTTAACAATGGCCATTCTTATGATCATAGCAGCCGCGGCAACCGTCACGGCTGATTACATCCGGCCTCCGCTACGCAAAACCCTGCATTTCCCTAGGGATCCAAAGCCTTCCTCTCTTCCCCAACAGGTAAAAACACTTTTCACTTTCCTTTTCTTACTCTTCAGGACCAGGACCTGAACCCCTTAGTTTTGCAGAGTAGTATGACCCAGTATTACTTGTAATTCGTTTCCATTGTATTCATCGCCAAGAACTTTCTTGAAAATTCTGGAAAGAACGAATTTTTTAGTTCACAATGGGATTTTTAGGGTCGTAAGATTAGGGAATTCTTATTTTCTCAGGATCCAATAATGAGCAAATTTCAGCTCATAACCTCACCATATCGCTCCTTTCGTTTGTGCTGTAGACATAGTTTTTGTGAATTACGGCAAAATGTTATGACTTTCTTTTGTAATTTCCTGTTTTTGATTGTTAATCTTTTGAGAAAATTAGAACTGAAACCCGATCCATTACAACTAAACCCTGACCTCACTCTTCCAAAGTTATCGTGCCACAATTTACCAATGTAGGATTCCATCCACTTCATATTTTTTCCCTTTTGGCTTTTGCGAATCTCTAGGATATAATTTAAGCATCTGAACATTAAATTGAACTCAAATGGTAATTACAGATCAAGTAAGTATGGTTTGACAAGCCAAACTAGGTGGAAACAATGCGTAAAATCAGTCAAGTCAAAATGCTAACTTTTCTAAGACCATGGTTTTTATAATTTCGGAATTCACTCAATCCAGATCAATTTCTCCCCCCACCCCCGAAGCTGTGACTTTGCGATGGAGAGGCCTTTACCACTAGGCTATCACCACTGCATTGGTCTCAAGCCGCAGTCAATATGCAGTGTGAAAAGTTGGGTTGTCTCCTTAAGTTTGCACATGATTTGGAAAATATGTCCTCAACTTCACAAAATGGCCATTGCAGGTGCACATCTCTTTGGCAGGAGATAAGCACCTAAGGATCTCATGGATAACTGGTGATAAATCTTCTCCTTCAGTTGTTGAATATGGAACTTCAACGGGGTCATACAGCTCTAGAGCCGAAGGAGAGAGTACTTCCTATAAATATCTATTGTATAGCTCGGGAAAAATTCACCACACTGTCATTGGGCCACTCGAGCAGGGCACTATCTACTTCTACCGGTGCGGAGGACAAGGTCCTGAATTCCAGCTGAAGACGCCACCTTCACAACTCCCTGTTACTTTTGCTGTGGCTGGTGACATGGGCCAGACTGGCTGGACCAAGTCAACGTTGGATCACATAGACCAGTGTAAATACGACGTGCATATGCTCCCTGGAGATCTTGCATATGCTGACTACTTTCAGCGTCGTTGGGACACATTTGGTGAGCTGGTGCAGCCACTTGCTAGTGGGAGGCCATGGATGGTAACAGAAGGGAACCATGAAAAGGAGAACATACCACTATTTAAAGATGGGTTCCAATCTTATAATGCTAGGTGGAAGATGCCATTTGAAGAGAGTGGATCAAGTTCGAACCTGTATTACTCTTTTGAAGTTGCGGGGGTTCACGTTATCATGCTTGGTTCGTTTGCAGATTATGACGAGTACTCTGATCAGTACAGCTGGCTGAAGGTTTGCAAGTTTTGAACCTCATACACTACCTTGTTTAATTGTTTGAAGTTCACTGACGTAGAAGAGAGAGAAAACTATAAAATTATGAAGTTTGGGTTGTCTTTTAACTTTTTTTGGGGTTGAATTAGCAATTTTCTAACTTCATACAGTGTCTTTTAGTGATATTGATGAATTTCTGGAGCAAGTGGGAGCAAATTATCCTACTTTTAATTCATCTTATCTCCCCCCGCCCCCTCACCCTATCGAGCAGTTGGGATCAAGTGGCTTTTTGTTATTCATGTTACGATATCATTCTGTTTTTGAAGCAATATTACTTGTTATCCTCTAGAAGTATAACTGCAGTTTCCTTCCAATCTTGGACTTTAGGCTGATCTCTCAAAGGTGGACCGGGACAGGACACCTTGGCTACTTGTATTGTTCCATGTGCCATGGTATAACACCAACTATGCTCACCAAGGTGAAGGGGACAGGATGATGGCAGCCATGGAGCCGTTACTTTATGCTGCTGGTGTCGATATTGTGCTTGCCGGCCATGTTCACGCTTATGAGCGCTCGGTAGGCTGATATTAATTGCTTTCCACTTTAATACCAATAACGTAAGCTTACATATTTTCTTTTTTGTTGATCAGAAACGTGTCTACAATGGTAAATCAGATCCTTGCGGTGCCGTTCACATAACAATAGGTGATGGAGGAAACAAAGAAGGTTTAGCACAAAAGTATGTCCTCCACTCAGCCAGCTGTCTGCCGAGTATTCTTTCAACATCTATAAGAAAATGGTTAATTAGTTCAACTTCTGTTTAGGTGTAAGATGCATGGCCTCCATATTTTGCATGCCAAGCGCTTGTATAACATTACGTAGCCTTGTATAACTAGAGGACAGCTTGACCAAGGCATAACCCAAGTGGTTAGGGCCTCTTCGAAAAGAAAGGAATACACTCCTATAAAAGGGGGAGAATAAGAGAGTGCGCGTGCGCTCACAGACAGACACATACAAAATAGAGGAACATAGGCTTGCAAGGCGACCTTTAAAGCAAAATATCTGTGCTTCTTTTCATTTCTTTGCATCAATTACAGTAGCTGAAAATTAATTGCATTAAGCCTACGGCCTACTTTTTCTTCCCCTTATTGACAGGTACAAAAGCCCGTCACCTGAATGGTCTGTCTTTCGTGAAGCGAGCTTTGGTCATGGTGAGCTGAAGATGATGAATTCATCTCATGCGTTTTGGAGTTGGCACAGGAACGATGATGATGAACCAGTTAGGTCCGATCAGGTGTGGATAACATCTTTGGTCAGTTCAGGATGTGTTGCCGAGAAAAGCCATGAACTCAGAAAGATACTCATGGCACCTTAGAAGCGATAAATCAAGGTGCCCGTTTACATATCAGATTGTATTAACATAAGTTCTATGTAAATATATCGAGAGACAATCAATCAGAAGCTGTGACGTGTTGCTGTTGCTACTTGTATCAGTGAAGTTCATGGCTCCTTGACGCTGAGATACAAAAATATAGCTGTCTTAAAGGTTTAGGCTTAATCGGCTTTATGACTGTTTGAAGCTCGGGGAGCTGCTACTAGCATTGCTTGTATCTTGCTACCAGTGTCTTGTCTACTTTCGTATTGTCTGTGAAATGGGTAGAGATCATCAAATAACCAAGTGTAACTTGTCAAAGACATGTTTGCAAGAACACCACTCGCGCTTAGAACACTGGGAACTACAAATTTGCAAATTTGAAGTTTGAGTATCACAACCTTGTGGTAATCACAACTCCTTCCTTTCCGCTTTGAAGCCTTAATAATTGGAATGAGGATCCTGCGTGATGACGGCCTGGGGGCTGTTAAACTAAAGCTACCATGAGATCCTAGGCCGTTACAAGGGAGAGTGCATTGCACTACTCCATCCCTTGATCATTTGTAGGATATGGAAAGAGTTGGTCCAATTATGGCATCTGTTATCTAATTGTTTGCTCACAATTTTGGAAGAATGTATTGCATAGGATGAAAATTGCAGGTCCGCCAAATGTAGTGGCATAGTATGGTCACCTTAATTGGTTTGCGACACGCGTCTCATGGTGGATTTTTCGGGTAAGTTCCAAGTATTTAAAAGGCCCGAGGACCCTATGGACTGCATAGAGTTCCAGGTAAACTAAGCAACCTAAACAACTGAATTGCGTAGGATGTTGATAGTATGCGTCTCCCTCAACAAAGGTGCCCGTACGTATGATCTTCTGGAATGAAGTGACAAAGCATCCAAAACCAGGATTCAGCGCAAGTACAGGATTGATTTGTGTTGAATAAAGCCAGTGCATGATTAAATATCTACATTAGTTTTAATAGTTTACTTTTTACCAAAAAAGCGACATCGTTTTCTGCTATGAAATTCCATCTCAAAGACCTTTGTTAACAACGCTCTCAAACTAACAAAGAGAAAACCAACTGCAAGAGCACTAAAAGACTAATCTTCAGTTTCGAGGAGCTACTTCCTGGTTCTTGTATGTATCTGTGCAAAAGCTGTAACTTAACGGAGTATACAAAGATCATATCATCACATCTTGCAGATTCCTTGTTCCATCAGCCATCTGGAGTTCTGCTTGTCATCTTTCCCCTCCAGAGTATAATCTGCTCATCCTTGTACAAAATAGGGAGACAAGGTACCAAATCCTGCATCGACAAGAAAAAGGAAAAAAAAAAGGAAATGAGACAACTCATGAGTATCAGAACTACCTACTGCAACGGTTTGTTGATTATGAGAAACAACTATTAGTTATACCAAGTATACGAGGCATACCCTTAATTTCACACCTATCCTTTGGCAGTCACTCGCACTCGCATGGGTACAATCTAGCCTCACAACGTCTTCTGTGTTGAAGGCCTCTCTTACTCTGTCTACTACATTCACATACACACCCTTCCTAGCTACAAAACCAAGATGGTACAATCAGCAGCTAACTAATTACTTCACACGGTCACCATAAAGGACAGTAGGTTAAAGCAGTAAGCCAAGCTAATCTTCCAAAGTTCTCATTAACATACTGAGTTTCATCAACGGAGAAGAGTTTAATCCTCTATTCCTCATCTCCTTCGTTTCTTCAAATGTCAGGCCATCAGCAACACTCTTCACAAGCTTCGGATATATTGGTGCATAAGGCTTCCATAGCATCAAAGGAATGGTTGGTCAGTTCTTGGGATCATAGTTTCGACCACGATACAGAAGCAGGATATTTATGCGGCGGTAGATAATTTTTCCACCAATTTTGTCCTATATTTATATTAGCAGACCTTGTCAGTACATAAATACTTGAAACAAATAACAAGAAACAGATTCTCTTTGATATATAGGTAGACAGATAGTGCGTTGATCGAACCTCAAGAATCAAGATGGAAACAAACGTTGTCCATGTCAAGAGTTGGCACTCCCAGGCACTTAATCCTTACGGCTTCAGCCCTCTTCCAGTGGTTGTGGATGTCATCCGGCATATTATGAGTCACTCCCCCCTTTCCTAACCAAAATAGAAATGTCAGTCACCTGTTACTGAGAAATTTTAAAGCACAAGCCTCGAGGTTTGCTATATGTTCGAGAAACCCACCTCATGTGTGATGATAACAGCGATTTCCCCAAAAAGAAAATAACATGAAGCTTCAAAATGAGCAGAAATTACCCCAACAACTGCCTCTCTTCTACTTCCCACCTCCCCTCTCCCCCACTCACCACCCCAACACCCGACCAAAGAAATGGAGACGGTTAGGGATGGGAAGTAAATTTCAGCTTATGTATACATTCCACAACTTTGCTATACGTTGGCAGGCCATGTAGCAGTAACAACTTTGGAGTTCATATTCTCTCGCTGATCTGCATTTCTGCCCCAATCATGTGATGCAAGAAAAATTCCATGTAATCAAATGGGTAAACTTCGTTGATCGCCCTAGCATAATGATAGCCATAAACTGTTTCACTCTAACATCGTCTGTACTGTAATAGACACAAATGCTTGAGCAATCTCTTGTTATCCTCTTTCTCACCATGTGAATAGAAGCAGGATCCTACATATAAAATCCCTGCAGTTTTCTCAATTCAACGAGCAATGCTATACTAGTCCAATCATTACTCCTTAAATGTTGAAAACTCATTCTACAAATTCGCAAGAGCACTTGTACTTTTCAGCACATAAAATGAAGGACAAAGAATTACTCTTAACCGACTAACTGTTGTACATGTAAATGTTGAGTTTAAGCATTGTTTTACCTCGCTTGACTTGCCAAATGCCAACCAATTGAGTTCAATTCAGTGTTTATATGCACCAAAACCATCGAAACGGAGAAAGTATTAACTAAGCAATGCTGTTTCTATTATTATCAACACACATTAAGACACACAAACATACGCAATTGCATAGGAAGGAGCATTTTCATACCCAAATTGATCTGCCGATTACAATCACTATGTCGGTACCGTTCCACAAGCTCCACGATCTCATCTTCAGTAAGTGGATCCCCAAGCAAGGCATTTCTTTGTTCCGCAATTTCGCCGTATCTAAGGGCTGTCCAGCTGGAGCGAGAGTACCGGTCCATTTCCGGTCGAGCCGCCCAGGCCCAAACGGAGAGAATCTCGGCGGTTCGCGAAACCCAATGGGCTCAACGGACGGGTTGGTCTCAGAGTAGGAGTACCTGAAATCAAATGGCAGGCCGGAATTCACTGGAAAGTTGTGGGCTTTTGAGGAGTTTGATGAATCTTGGTGCTGCGTTTTCTTTTTCTTGCGCTTGTTGGTTTTAAGGGTTTCCGGTTTAAGGGTTTTGGCGGTGGGAGTAAATGGGGGATCGTGGCCGTCTACAGAGTGTGATTGATGAAGGAAACGAGAGAGATATAGGAGTGGTCGTGGTGTGGATTTAGATTTGAATGAGGAGAAGAGATAGCTGATTTTGGGTTTGTGAGCGTTTGCAGGGTTGAGCGACGCCATGAATGGAGCTTCAGCATCTGCACATGAAGTCTGGCGCTTGCCCTCGCGATTATTATCGCAGAATCCCAGTGAGACTGTACGCATTTCCGCATAAATTCTCTACTTCGAGAGTGAGTGCGTAAATTTTTGCATAATTCATTTTAATTGGTTCCCAATTACTTTAATTTGGTAGACACCGGTCAGTATCTTATGATCAAAATCGTAATTTAACAAATCCTACGGTCAAATCATGAAATATTGGCCGGGTTTGATAAGTTTAGAGATGCTCTTTGTTCCTGCAGAAGACTAAGTTACCCGTAATGTTTCATCAATGCTCAGGTAAGATCCAAAGTTCCTATTAACCAAAAATTGATCAATCCAACTCCAACATTAGCATAAAGTTTGCGGAGCCATGTAACCATGGTATCACGGCGCAACTGTTGTCACTCTTCTTTTTAGAAAACTGTTTTGTCATTACTGTACTTTACTTCGTAAATATATGTATACCGATAAAAAGAAAAGGAATTATAAACCCTTTAAATTCCGAGAATTAAAAATCTCTTAAGTCTCGAATATTTTTCTCAGAGCACATCTTAACTAGTAGTCATTTTTAATGCTAGCAGGAGAAGATTATTAATTGAACACGCACAACAGTTTAGCCTTGTAAGGTTACGTTACTTGTTAGATGCCAAGATAATAGTCTCGATTTTAAGCTTATATATATATATATTAGGAAAACGAAATAAAACTGAAGAGTCGGGTCATGAAGTAGGTAGGACCCGATCCGTCCAAATAGGAATTCACGCTCATCCTCGCTTTCTCAGCCCCAGCCGTTACTCTCCACGTATCAATTCCCTTCGAAATGGGTCAGGTGTCTCGACCCGCCGGTCCAAACGGGTCACTGTAAAAAGTAGAAAAAGAAAAAACCCTATCACCTTCAACCACCAATCCGCCAACTCTCGCCGTCTCCGGCGGCGATCGTCTCTTTCGGATTTTCTCACCTTCCAACCGTGACCTCTCGCCAGCAGCACCTCGCGCCGTCTCCGTCGCTGGCTCCACACCTCGCCGGTATCATCTCTCTCTACCCTCTGATCAAGTAGTATTTCTTTAAATCTTGTTTTGCTGCTTTGTTTATACTGTCATCCGCCTTCCGTTTTTTTTTGTTTTCTAGATCCAGCACTAGGGTCTAGACGACGCAATCCTAGATAGGTAAGAATTGATTTCTTGGTAATAATTATGAGAGGAAAAGAGGGATCGGGCACAAATTGAGAATATTAGGCTACGGCTAAAGTTCATTAGGGCATTCGGGGCCATGATGAGTACCAATCTTTGTAACACTGGTGATCGAATGGCTATTATGGAGGAGATATTTGGTTGGCCGTAGGTGTAGAAAGAGAAGAGTGGAGATGAACAAGAAGAGAGAAACAGAATTCCAATTTTTTCATTGATTGTTCTTCTCTGAAATTCATAGTTCCTTACATAGTTGTCAAATCCAAGTCAGAATTTGGGATAAGATTTCACAATATTTAGAAATAGGAGAACTGAGCAGAAGTTATCAGAAAATAAAGAGAAGACATTAATAATAACAGCAAATCCTAACGGCCAAGACGTCCTTGGAAACTGTTGAGCGCGTTGACTCACATGCTCTCAGCCATTTATTCCTTTATGCGCCTCACGCACACTTTCCTCTTCAAGCTCTTGTTTCCCTCCATTTCTCTGTTTAATATCCTCCAGCTCCTGTGGGCATTTTGACTCTGATCTTCAGTGCTCTTCGTGGCTGATTGGTCACTGCAGTTGCTGTCATATCCTCGGAGGTGTCATTCATGACAATCTCTCATCACACCCCTCCTTTTGCATATGTTCACTTTTAAAGATTACGCTTTAAAATTTTATGCTTCGGCAAATTATACCATTACTATATAACCTTTCGAATAAAAACTGATTCCTAATCAAGTCTAAGAGGTAATCTGTGCATTAGATCTTTGTTTCGCAAAGTAGAAGTCTAATTTTGGGGCATAGGTAATGCTAAATTGCCACCAACATATGCAAGAACTATATAAAAATTTCTCCCATTCAAAGATAATTACATGTAGTAGTTACATAAAAATGTGTCCGGGGACTGGATTAAGAGCAGTTCATTTATTTAAGTTAATGACATCTGTAATTACTCTGACGTACCGTAAGCTCCTGCAATGGATGTTGTACTAGTAATTAGTTATGCTACAGTCATCCCTTTAACGCAATCATTTATCAGTAATAATGAGTCCAAGTGAGAGCTCAGTATGGATGAGGTACTCTTTACTTGGTTGTACATCATCAGCCTGTTCGACCATGGATTTTGTGTCCTAGCTATTTGGCTGGATTCGAGGTTGGACTTGTGGCACCGTAGTAGGCAAGTCTTTAGACCTACAGCTTTGGAAACCATGGCAATGCAGTATTAGCTTTGGATGATTTTAGGTGTGACCTAAATAAAACCACAACTTCTGTGATATATTGATATGGCATTTGTATGATGTGAAACTTAAACTGGAGTAGCAATGTTACTATTTTCATTGGACAATTATTGATCGTTTCTCTATTGAACAGAGTACAGCCTACCACATCGGAGTTGATTTGAAATGGCTGATAACAATTCGAGTTCTAGTTCACCAGCTGAAAACGAAAACCCTTATCCCGATGGGAACGTACCTTCAGAAACTGGAAGTGAGAATGATGCACTAGCACGAGAGGTTCAGGAATCGTTGTCTCTTGCAAAGAGGCACAAGTTTTGGGAGACTCAGCCTGTTGGGCAGTTCAAGGATCTTGGAGACACGAGCTTGCCTGAAGGTTCTATTGAACTTCCGACACCCTTGTCTGAAGTGAAACAGGAACCTTATAATCTCCCCAATCTCTATGAATGGATTACTTGTGACATGGGCTCGGCAGAGATGTGCACTGAGGTTTATAATCTCCTCACCAACAATTACGTTGAGGATGATGAGAACATGTTCAGGTTTAACTATTCAAAGGAGTTCCTACACTGGGCGCTTCGCCCTCCGGGTTATTATAGGAGCTGGCATATTGGAGTCCGGGTGAAGAATTCAAAGAAGTTGGTTGCTTTCATTACAGGTGTTCCTGCAAAAATCCGGGTGCGTGATACTGTTGTCACCATGGCAGAGATTAATTTCCTTTGTGTTCATAAAAAGCTTAGATCAAAAAGACTTGCTCCAGTCATGATTAAGGAGGTGACCAGGAGGGTTCACTTGGAGAATATCTGGCATGCTGCTTATACAGCTGGGGTGGTTCTTCCTACACCTATTTCAACTTGCCAGTATTGGCATAGATCTCTAAATCCTAAGAAGCTTATTGACGTTGGGTTTTCTAGGCTAGGCGCACGGATGACTATGAACCGGACAATAAAGCTTTACAAGTTGCCTGATTCAACAGTCACACCTGGGTTTAGAAAGATGGAGCCCCACGATGTTCCTGCAGTGACCCGTTTGCTTAGGAATTACTTGAAGCAGTTTGTTGTTGCACCCGACTTTGATGAAAATGATGTAGAGCACTGGCTTCTTCCGAAGGAGAACGTCGTGGACAGTTATCTGGTTGAAAGCCCTGAGACTCATGAGATCACTGATTTCTGCAGTTTTTACACGCTTCCCTCTTCTATCCTTGGCAACCAGAATTACTCAACTTTGAAGGCTGCATATTCCTACTACAATGTGTCCACCAAGACTTCCTTGCTTCAGCTGATGAATGATGCTCTTATTGTGGCAAAGCTGAAGGATTTTGACGTTTTCAATGCATTAGATGTTATGCAAAATGGAACCTTCTTGAAGGAGCTAAAATTTGGGCCAGGTGATGGGAAGCTCCACTATTACCTCTACAACTACAGATTAAAGCATGTTTTACGAGCATCAGAACTTGCGCTTGTACTATTGTAGTTTGGGCTCAGAAGTTCGACCCTATTACCTTCTAATGTCCGCTAATTGTTCTTGCTTCAAAGTTACATCCATTTCCAGTTACTTTGTTAAGGACTTCTCTTTAATAATGAGTTTTGTGTGGCCTCATGGATTGTTAAGTGAGAAAAGGTTCGTGCTTGAGACAATGTCTGGTGTCTCAATTCTGTTTTCAGCATCACATGCTTATTGTTGAATTTACGTCAGATAGACGCGTTATTGTTGGTTTTGCGTGGCTGCAATTCATTTTTGTTCTTTATGGGTCTTATGCAAGTTATAGAGACCAGATATTGATATAGAGAGGATTTGAAGGGAACGTCTATTTTTACAGCATAATATGCTTTTTCATACCCTCATTTGTCGCTAAAAGATTTATGTTTGTTGTTAATGTACTTTTAAGCAACAAAAATAGAGCGTGAAACGTAGAGAGTGAACATTTGGATTTGAATCTTCATCCCATATGCACGTCAGGTTCATTACAGCATGACCGCCAGAACATGTGTTGGAACGGCACAGAGAGACTTGTTCAGCTTCTATCTCTTGACTATCGCTCCTCTTGAGTATCGGTCTCCAAAGCAAACCGAAGACCACTTGCTTATTTGTGTCTTAGATTCTGCTCCTCTATTGTTGGTTACGTTAGCGCTACAAACTAATGGTAGGCATTGGGGGAATGGGAGGCGGACCTTGGCAAACTAGTCAGCACCGCAGTTAGCAGTTATAGGGATGTGAAGAATATCGTTGACCTTGGTATGCTATAAACACAAAGATAGATAACTTCTATTTACCATACTCGAGTTATTTTGGTGGTTCCCAAAGAGGACGACAGCTCAATGAGACGGCAAACTATAAAGGGTTTTATATTTATAACCTCAAATGCAAATCGAATAGATTGTATTTCATCTGCATTCTGGAGTTGAATTAATGAACCATCAACAAAAAGGCTAGCGGCATCATTCCCTGCAAGGCTCTCCAGCAAGGTCAAGATCTAGATGAGGTATAGTCAAAATTGAAATTTGGAAGATCTAGAATCAGTACATAGAGACTTGTACCATGATGCCCTGTAAGGCTCCCCAACAAGGTCAAGACCTACATGAGGTAGAGTCAAAATTATTTGGGAGATCTAGAATCAGTACATAGCTAGAGTTGTACCAATTGCGCGACTGCGCTAATATACAAGAGCCTCTTATGGTTAGCCAGACGTCAATAGAGCTGCTTAATGCACTGAAGCCTCTCGGTTGTGGCATAGTGACGCAGTACTGTCATGACTTCTACAGGTCCACGAAGCTTTAAATCCAAAAAGAAGCAAAGCAAAACCTCACACTCGTTTGAAAATGTCAATCTATAATCATCACAGAATCTACCATCTAAATCCAACTCAAAGTGGAAATTTGGTTGTCACTGGATTGTACAATCAACAAGTGATGTAGTTGCTTTACAGCAGAAAGAGGTATAGAAAGCTCATAATAACTAACTAACTTTGCTCAATTTATCAGCTTTGCATTGCCTCTGATCTTGAACCATGGACTGAAAAACATCTAACAGATCATCCAAGCCCTCAGAATCTTCCCCTACCGCCTTCATTGCGTATACAATGCTCTCAATGGTGGACAAACAACCGGCCCTGGGCTGAACCCTCACTTCACCATACAAACTCGGTTTCTCCAAATCCAACTTCAAATGAGGCAACACCTTCAACCAAGGATTCTCTTTGTACATTCTCTTCGCCTTACCCCATGTCCCATCCAATACAATCAGGTTCTTCACCTTGAAATCTATCTTTTCAACCCCGACCGACCTCTCATTTGGAAAAAGAAGAATTGATCCAGGAGGCACTACAATCTCAAACTCTTTGAATTCCTCATACTCCAGACCCCCATTCAACTGCCTCTTTTGCAACTTCTTCACAACAAACCCATTCTTCAACGCATCAATGGCTTCCAAAGAGCCCAAAATTTGTTCCAAATCGGATTTCTTCAATTGGAGTTGTGGCATTGAACAACTCTTTATACAGCTAGTAGCAGCCTTTTTTCCTAGGGTAAAACTAAGAACAGATTCATCATGTCCAAGACATTGTTCTGGTTGTAAGACAGGCTTGCGACCATCCAATATATTGGAACATTTCTCATCTGAGTCTTCCAAAAACCTTCCACAATCTGAATCTTCCGGACACCCACTTATTAAATTGAACCCATGATTACAGACTTCCGAGCTAACCAAGTCGTGTCTGTCACTTTCTTCGAGCAAGCGGATGTCGAACTGGGCTTCGAAATGGATATCAGTGATCGAAACTAAATTGAAGTTCTTGAACCCTAATTGTGCGATTCTGGCGGAATTGAGTGGGTGCTTTTTCTCTTGACTGTGTTGAAGAACTATGATAGCCACTGAATTCTCGAGATTTGGGGTTTTGATCCGGGTGCAGAGGCAGAGGCGGGCGGGCTTGGAGCATGATGGGCACATGGGTCGCTTAGAATTGGATTGAGTCACCATTGCTAGGTTTTGATGAAGGTTGATTTTGTGTCTTTTTGGAACTTTTAGAATTGAATAGAGCAGGTTGGCACCTTGCGAGCCGATTCTGTAACAATCATGAATATGAACAAGCATTTGTATAGTAAACGTTTGCGGCCTTGAAGCGGAACCCTAGTTTGATCTAAACCCTGCAGTTACCACCCTTCAAACTTTAGTAGCTTTAGCCCCATTCCACGTCTAGCATAAAATTGCAGTTTGGGGGAGGGAGGATTCTTCTATCAATTTAGTTTATGGAGGTTCTCACAATTGTCCATTAATGTTGGGGTGGTTTTAGTAATTATTTCAGAAGCGTACACAACTTTTTCGAGGAAAGTATAATGTCAAATACATACAAAAAGAAAAAGGAAAAAAACTATAATTACAGATAATGAGCCTTTAGAGTTAGTTAGAGGTACGAATCTAACTTCACACATTCACGTTAAGGGACTTATAAAATAATAGCGCTGACAACTTAAGTTAAGTTGTTAATGTGATTTAGTTGTTCAAGCTATCGATTTAGGCAACCATGATCCGCATTTTTTTTTCTAAGTGACTAAATTGTCCGCCATATATTTCAGCAGGCGTCAACTACATTATGGAATAGAAGGTTATTTACTGTCTCTACAGATGTCTGCCATATAATGTAACGCATGACGGAAAAGTTTAAAAAAAAAATAAGAAGGTAGTTTGGTCCGTCCATCCGCGATGGATGAATGGCCAGACCGATTGACAACTTAAGTTGTGAGTGGCGACAAGCTATCAATTCCCTAGTTGACAAGTTTATATTTGTTGTATAGAATGAAACAGACATGGTAACACTTATAGATTAATGTAATTTTACTTGATAATTTCATCTTTAAATAAGAAAATTCCGTGTTATAATTCGTAACGACTAAAACTAGATGTACAATTCAAGAATAAACATGTACAAAGTATAATCGTTTTGGCTATTATAACGCCAGTATCGGAAAAAGAAATGAGGTTGAAACATGTAAATAAAGAATAAAATGTGATGAGACAAACGTTTTATAAAATGTATACGTATATCAATGAATTAACATTTTGATTCTTTGACCACAAATTTTAAAACTCTTTTGGTAGGATTTTTTTATCGTACTATGAAGTGAATGAAGATTGTCTCCGAATGTGACACCTCATCAATAAGGAACGATGTTACAGATTCAATTAAGTTGTAAAGTCAGAAGAGATTGCTGCTATATGTGACATTTTCATCGATTGGAGTAATTATTATTTGGAGACAATGGCACAATGTTCGTTGCGAGATGATCCGTTGACCTCGCGGGCAAAATATACTAAGTTGTCTGCACAATCTCGGTCCAGATTTTTTTTTTTAAATACCGTTGGCCACACAGCCTAGCAGACGAACGGAGGGGTACAAGATGTGACAATATGTCTGTCAAAAAGTCGTCTACCAGACAGTGTGGCAGACAACTTTTTGACTGACAATTGTTAGGGTCAAAAAGTTGTCGGCTACACTGTGTAGTAGATGGGCAGCGGGTTTTGGTAGAGATGTCAATGGGCCGGGCTTGGCCCGGCTAGCGGGCCTCTAATGAAAATGGGCCAGAGCGGGGCCAGATGAAAGGAAACAGGACCGGGCCTGAAATTTGGGATATATGGGCCCAGTCCAAGCCCTGGGCCCAGTCCAAGCCCTGGCCCTAGGCCCAATATTTAGGGCCGGGCTTGGGCCGCACCTGGGCCCAATTTTTTTTTGCCCACAGATGAAGATGTCCTTAAACAAATTCTTCAAGCACGCTACGAAATTCACCTGACCTTGATTGCCCACAGATGAAGATGAATACGATTGCTTCATCAGCTCTACCAATTGGTCAAACTCGAGTAGCGATCTCATCGAGACGACCTTCTTCAAGTAGCCGACGTAAGCCTGAAGCCCTTTCTCCTCCAAACCTAGGGGAGGGTACATCCTAACGAACCGCAGGATCGTCGCGTGGTCGTGTTGTTCGACGGTAGCAGACAGCCGCTTCCGAACGATCGACTCGAGCTGTTTCTTTGAGGCTAATAGATGCTCTCTCTGATCGGAAGCAGAATCCTTGTACTAGGAGTCGATTCGGAGGAACGTCTGGACGAATGTGGCGGCGGATTCGAAGTCTTCGGAGGCCAGGGCTTTTTTGACACCGTCGATACAGGCGATGAGCTCGACGATGGCGTCGATCAGGAGGAGGATGTGGGAGACGCGCGACTGGGCGAGGTCGAGCTCGTAGACCTTAAGGCTGACGCGGTCGGTGAGATCGGAGGTGGATTCGACGTTGGCAGGACGAGGTCGGAGTCAGACTTGACGAGGTGGAGGACGTTGGCAGAGCGGAAGAGGGACGAGAGGTGGCGGTTGAGGTCGGCGCTGCGGGAGACGGGAGACAATGGTGTCTAGGCTAAGGTCGACGGAGCGTTGGTAGGCGGTGCACTTGTGGAGGAACAGCGTCATGGCCAATTTCGGGCCCATTTTTGGGCTTTTTTTGGGCCGAGCCAAAACCCGGGCTTTCGGGCCGGGCTTTTTTGGATGAAAAAGGCCCTTTATTTTTGGGCCTCTACTGTTCACTTCTGGGCAGGGCCAAAAACGGGCCGAGCCGGGTCGGGCTAGCTCGCGGGCCGCCTGACCCTTTTGGCATCTCTATACTTTGGTCAAAACGTCCATCCGTCAGACTGTGTGGCAGAGGGTTTTTTTTTTTGCTAAAAAAAGATATGGGTCGTTCATCCTCAGACAACTAGATCGCGTGAACAACTTAGCCCATTTTGCCTGTGCAATCAACGGATCAGCTCCCATGTTCTTTTAGGCCTTACGTTAAATCTTAATTGCAACTAGTTTTGATCTCGTGCGTTGCACACGGGAGCAGATGATCTTTGAGAACTTAAAATCATCAAAATAATGTAAAAATCACATTAAGCGAAACAAATAAGGATGTTTTCAAAAAGGCGCTAGAATAGAAAACTAAACTAAGCATATTACTATAGGCATATAAAATCATCTAAGGTATCGAAATGATGAAAAATAACAAAAAGAACCAACCAAACGTAAAAAACCAAATATAATATGAAAATATTGAACATTCAAAGAAATTCCAAAATAGGACCGATGCTCATACATTTGACGAAACTATTAGCAATCAACAACTGAAACCAGTTTCCTTTTTTTAAGCGTATGGTATTAAACACATATAAGAAATTGTTATATATGATTGACCATCCAGCTTGAAGATAAAATTTTCACCAAAACAACTTTTTTTTTTTTGCATATTAGGATAAATCAATCCCTCTCGTTGTATATACTCAATAAATGGTGAAATACAATAACAAAAATACGAAAGAGTGAAGGTTAAAAAAGAGTCTGTATATACATATATATATATATATATATATATATATATATATATCAAGAAAAAGAAGGAGAGATTCTTATGCTACCAATTACCATAGGTGATTGGAAAGGTTTTTTTAGTGTAAACTCTTAAATTGTTAATTTAGAAATATGTAATGGGTTTAAAAGGAGAGAGATTTAATCTTATTAGAATCTAATCTAATTATATATCAAAAAAGAAAATAAATAATGAATTAAAAGGAACCAAAAATTGATTCATATTAAAAATACATGAAATTAAAGCAAACATGTAATAACATAGCTATAATATCCGGTATATGATGATAAAAAAGAGAGTTTCAAATAAAGAAAGGGAGAGATTTGAGAAGAAATTATGACAAAATTAAAGTGAGGAGAAAAAATTAAAGTCAAAATAAGGAGATAATTTAGGAAAGGAAATCGTAATAGAGAAGTTACATATAAATAGAGATGTGAATATGTGGGAGCCTGTGAGAGTGACTGAAAAATGACAAATGCCTAAAAATATGTGACAAAAAGGATAAAAATAATTAATAATAAATTAAAATTTTATATTCCACGTCGCATGAGAGAATGTCCACTTTTTTTCGGTTTCAACTTTTATATATATAGATATATATATATATATATATATATATATAATTAGATTTGGCCACAGAGAGAAAGTGGGGGAGTTGGTAAATGGATGCAAATACACACTGTTGACCAACAGAAGGCTGGCACCCCACCATCTCTTGAGTTGAAACTTTGACGCCCTGATCTGTGAAGCCCTAGCTTATAGTCCGTCGAAGTAACAAATTTTTCCAGATACCCACTTCGTCAAAATGCATGATTTTTGCTTTACGATCCCATATGGGTTGGTCATGGTGTGTGGTGGCATCGTTGGTTATGCCAAGAAAGGAAGCACAACTTCGTTGGCCGGAGGCTTGGGCACTGGATTCTTGCTTATCTTAGCTGGTTATCTCAGTCTAAAAGCTTTCCTCAAGCGCAAAAACTCGTATCCTGCCTTGATTCTTGAAACAGGTTTACCTCATTTGGAATAACCAGTTGATATTTTTTTCGTATCACTGAAATTACAATCTTGCACTTAACTGTAGATTCAAGATGTGATATCATAGCTTATGGTGGAAATGTTGGGAGTGTTAAAGAATGTGCATTATATGGTATAAGCTCGATCTTTTGCAACATGTAAGACGAAAGTTGTGTTGAAAGTTGAGGTGAACGAATGCCTTGCCTCGTTCATATCACCATGTTGAGCCCGTCTAGGAGCCATGAAGGGGAACTTAAATTGCTTACTCATTGCTTCGATTTCCTGTAGCGGCTGGGGTTGTTGCTTTATAATGTCATTCTCCCATAGGCCATAACTATCGAGCTGAGGCTGGTAATACAGCTCTCCAGCTGCAATCTTGAGTTGTTAAAGAGGGGAAGATCACTCATATACGTAATTTAGTTGGCAATTGCAGAATGTTTTTCGTTTCTGTTACTCTCTTAATTATGCATCCAGCCTTTTCTATTGGTAAGTCGCGATGTCTGGTTTCCGTATTTGTCTAGAATCATATTATATACGAGGTTAGTTTTAATGAGGGTAATAGGTTGATGAATCATGAAGTTTTCAATGTTTGAATACTTCTCTAACGGACATGTTTACTTGCAAAAGTACAGGTTATATTGATATGCTTGCTGCTCCTGTTGATAAGAGCTCGGTGGGCCTCTTATATACCTTCCTGCTCTCTCATGTATAAAACATAAGTACGAAGAGAAAGAGATGGATAACGTTATTCTTTAACTTTGTGAAAGTGTAACTTCCAAATCTATATAATTCAAACGTGCAAGTTACTTCCTGCATTTTGACTTTGAAGTTGTAATACTAATTGTCATAACACCGACCCACTGAATAGCACAAAATAAAGATCAACTTATAACAGATTGTTTCACTCATTGCTCTTTTAGTAACCTAACAAGCTTTATGTGAGAGAGAGCAAGTTTAAAACAGTATGCAACATTTCTGTGGGAGTAAAAAGAGCAGTCAAAGATTACTAGTACGCTTATAGCAGGAAGGATGGGGTGAAAACTTGAGCTTTTGACTTTAGCTATCTACTCAGAGGGCGTTTATTATAACTACTTTATCTTTTTATTCACTTGTATAAATTGTGTCGCTACTTGTGCTATAAGTGGAGGGGAGTAAAGGTATCTTGTGTGTATTTAATGGCGCATAATGAACACTCGAGTATTCTGAGCAAGGTTTGAGTTCCCCCAGGCTTGAAATGTTTTCAAGTGAATATTGTAGTGAAAGTCTACATGATTAATGGCATAGTTTAGACTTTGCATGCATCTTCTAGCATGTATGGCATTGATGAAGCCCCGAGCAGCTTTAAATATTGCGTCTTAAACTTGAAAAGCCAGACAACGATGAAAGCATTTCTAAAGCTGCTTCCTGCTTAGGTCACCATCAGCATACAAATTAGTAGTAATTGACAAGGAGAATGTAACTAAGAGACCTAATTGCCATTTTATTGTTGTTTCATATCTCAAGTTTTGGCACATAGTACATGACTGATATATATGCCTTTAAACAGTTTGTGCTGCCACACTCACCTGGGTCATGGGACAGCGTTATACCCAAACCTCTAAGATAATGCCCGCTGGCATTGTTGCAGGAATCAGGTAACTGAATATCATGTTTTATAAAGCATGTTGTCAATGTATCAGAATTAAGCTATTGTAGAAGAAATAAGCATATTGTTTCCAATTCTGCCCTATGGTAACAATGAACCCAAAACACTCTGTCCATGCTGTGTCTTGCATAGGCTTCCTTTGATGACCAAAAGGAAGAGTATGCCCTCTTCCTTCACACCATGGCTAGTTTTTTTCCTTCTTAATAGGTAAATATGTTTATTACCATGATTGTGCTGACTTTTAATATATGCAAGTGAACAAATTACTATTTGTGCACTTAGGTTACTCGGTGTACCACACCTTTAGGATTATACCTGATTCTGTACGATCTGCTTACGTTTTAAGTAATACTGTTTCTGTATAGACATGCCCAACATGGTACATCTTTTGCTCCGGAATACTATGCCTAGTGATTTGAAACTTTTTCATACATCATTAGCTTTTATTGTTAGGGGACAAAACATAAAAGACAATAACTTCAAAAAATCATGCCCGAAGATATTGCCCTCATTATAGCATGATATTTTCTATATGAGAAACATTTTCGTTGAAACACAGACATTTGCGTTTAAGCTATACTTATTTTCTTTATAGAATTATCACGCTTGAATTGAGATGTTAAGACTAGGAGACTTGTGATAAATTACCTTTAGCACACCATGTTTTAGTTCACATGGCATACCGCGTTCCCCCGTATGTGCTTGCGACTTTGCCCCCCTTGAGTTATCTGCTTTGCGTCATCTTATAAGAAGAGTTTCTTTCCCTTTTTCAAAAATAATGTAGGGCAGGCCCGTATGGTGATTATCATCTTTCTATGGGTGAAGTATAGTACAAATGGCTATTTAATTTTTCTAAGAGTATTAGTAAATTTCAGACTAAGATTGGGTTTCAAATAGCTGTTGATAGGATTATTGATTAGAGAATGCTGCTGACGAGTAATTGAAAAGATGTTTCTATTCACGATTGAAAGTGGTTCCATTTTTTACTTATTCGTCACTTTTGCATAGGTTGGTTTTACACCTACATACAATTGAAAGTGGTTCCAATCTTTACTTATTCGTCACTTTTGAATAGTTTTGACATTCAGTGAGTGTTTATTGGCAATGACGGTTATGCGCCCATATTTGTATTTTCTTAGAAAATTTTGTTATCTGAGCTTGCAAATAGATTTTCTTAAGATTGTATTCACGGTCTAGCTTGAAGTATCTGTTAGACCAGCCTTTGCTCACAGGCTTGTACCAAAAGAAAAACATCAATGCACAAGAAAACAATGTCTAAGTGGGCGGACTATGATACGGCTAAGGAAAGTGAATATCTAAGTGTGCGGACTATGATACGGCTAAGGAAAGTGATAATCTCACTCCAAATTTGAACTTTCCCCATTTTTTGTCACTAAAGATGAAGATGTGTTGTTTAAGAGTATCACTAAAAGTCGTTTGGAGTGGGAGAGTTCAAAATTGGATCAGGACTATCAATTCCTGGTGATGCACGTTCTGGAAGAGCTTTTCTGGGAATCCCACCTCTGGTCAGAGAAATGGTAAAAAATGTCGAGATATAATGTAAGCCCTTGAAGTTTGTACTTGCAAGGTGGGGAAATATATAAAGGAACTTATCGAATGACAAGTTTTAGAAGAAAGCAACTTAGGTTGGTGCCAGACACGATAGATAGGTGGTACCAAGCCATCCTTTATAGAAATTGCAGCTATCCATCAAGTAGAAATTGTTCCAATATCTTGGGCCGGCCATTTGTGTTTGATAGGAAATGTGAAATTTCAATCAAATTCTTAATTTCATCAATACTTTTTGCTAACTTTCCAGTTCCATCTCAGCACATTACTGTTGCAGTTGTTATATCTGGTAGAATTTGCTCATGCAGAATTTTCGGCTTAACTTCTCTTGTGATAAGTACAGTCTTGAAACTGGCTGGCATATCCTTTACCATCTATTTCCAGACAAGTACCCAAGTTCCTAAATTGGGCTGAGAGATATTACATTACTCTTACCCCTAGCTACTAGGAAAGATGAACAAACTACCTAACCTAAAGAAAGTAACTCTATAACGCAATATTCTCCTTGGCCCCCATTATGGAGTTAAAGAGGGATAATACCTTATCGCTTATTCCTTTAGGACAGGAACAAGTTAGAGTTCTTCTTTTTTAATCACCACTTAGAATATTAAAGCCTATAATCATTTGGTTATTTAGTTCGTTTTCATTTGTATGTTTGGAGTTTCTCAAGAAACATCTCATTCTGTTTCAAACCTAAGGAATGGATAACGAAAACTGACCAGTGGCAGTCTACGGGTGGTTTCTACCATGTTTCAGTTTGACTTGTTCACTTCTATTGTATAGCTCATATTATAGACACGTAAATGGTACAGAGATGCTATGTGATCATAACAATGGATGGAGCATCTTAACGACTTGCAATTTCTTTGTTTTTTGCAGTGCCATCATGACTGTGTTTTATTTGTACAAGATTGCTACTGGTGGAAACCATTTCCCACCCAAGATCGAGTGATGCCATTGAACATTTCTTCTGATACTAATGTCATACTGTATGTACGAAGATCACAAAATCCAGATGCCCGGGGCTGTTTTCATCTTTCAACAAGGTCGTACTGCACTAGATATATTGCTTCTATCTCAAGAAAAAAAAGTATCTTGGATGCTCATTGAGCTCTTGTTATTCTAAAGATTTACGCCATCGTTGCATCAGTTTCATGTATAACTTTAATCAATCCCAAAGAAAGTAACACTGTTCTGATCTTATGGATCCAAATCAGCAGGTACCTATACTAAATTGTCTGTTGTAGCCCAAATGCAGCCCCAACCAATTTCAGTATAAGGTTTTCCAGTGGCTGTGTTATATGAGCTCTATTCACCGGCAGGCTGTTATTGTGGGTTCTATCTATTGGTCATTCAGCCTGGGGCATGCCTCTTGTATGCTGATATACTCTTAGGTTCATTTACATTCAGATTTTGGTATAGCAATAGTTGGAGGATGAAAGGATAAGGGTATGAAAATATCAGCCAGCTTGGAATTGAAGAGCATCAATATGAACCAGCTCAAAAGCTGCAGACATCAAGCAATTTAATACAGGGCTGCATACAAATCCAAACAACCTGATGCTCGACTTCTAGTCCGTTAGAAGCACAGTTAGTAAGCCTCAGACCAAATAAAAAGCTTGAACTAGCTTGTGACCCTGTTGGCTCACTCGCTACGCGATTCAAAATCATATTATCTGGAGCTTGATAAAACTGTAATGAAACGTCAAACGAGGTTTGACTAGATTATCCCTGCGTGCATTCAAGTTTGTCACTCGAGTCATGGACTTTTCTCTGTTGCATGTGGGATCTCACAGTACCCTTCTTCCCTCATCTCTCATCTTGGTTTTTCGAGGGAGGAAATTGCCCTACCGCTCTTTTTTCTTCTTTATTATTGCTCCCTTTCTGGCAATCAAGCAGCTGTTACCTTGACATATAATTGTTTGGGACACGAGCAATAGTCCTGAACTGGTTTGTTTGGCTATGTGTACTTTAAGGAACTTGTTTGTCATTGCTCCCTTAAAACGCTGTTGACTTGATTTATAAAGACATAACTACCTAACTTGCTACTTAAAATATGAACTAAAAGCCTAGACATTGTAATTAGGATCCATCTGAACAGAACATTTCACAAAAAGATTCCTAACCACACAGTTAAGGAGTACTCCATTATCTAGTTTAGATGCTCAGCTGTTCCAGCCTCATAACTTGAGCACCATCTCTGTCTCTTTCTCTAGTCAAGTATGAACGTCTTCTTTGGTCTTTTCCTTTTTCTTATCCCCATCTTCCTCCTTCTAGTCAGGAGGGGAAGATCGTCGCAGAGTCTTCCGCCTGGATCGTTCGGAATACCCTTTATAGGCCAAAGCCTCAGCCTTCTATGGGCAATGAGGGCCAACACTGCCGAAAGATGGCTCGAGGAAAGAGTACAGAAGTATGGCCCAATATCGAAGCTGCGCCTCTTCGGGAAACCCACAGTGTTCATTTTTGGACAGGCTGCAAACAAGTTCGTATTCACTAGCGATAGCAGCATGATTTCTAACCAGCAGGTACAGTCGGTGAGGATGATATTGGGTGATCGGAATCTGCTAGAACTCAGCGGTGAAGATCATAAGCGCGTAAGAGACTCTCTTGTATCATTCTTGAAGCCAGAAAGTTTGAAGCAGTATGTTGGGAAGATGGATGGAGAAATCAGGAAGCACCTTGAGATGCATTGGGAGGGGAAGCAAAAGGTCACGGTACGTAGAACTTCCAAGAATTTCACCTTCTCAGTTTTTGAGTTTTTTGAGTCTCTAGCTAACGTTTATGTGTCCGTGTTAATTGAACTGTTGGCTTGATTCTTGTAGGTGTTGCCCTTGATGAAGAGACTAACATTCGACATAATTTGCTCTCTTCTATTTGGGCTTGAACGGGGAGCAAGAAGAGATGATTTTGTCAAGTACTTCCAAGAAATGATAGATGGAATGTGGTCAGTCCCAGTTAATTTGCCACTCACACGCTACAACCGGAGCTTGAGGGCGAGTGCAGTGGTCGGAGAGATGGTGATAGACCTCATACACGAGAAGAGGGTCGAATTCGAGCAGAAGGGTGCGTCGTCCCACCAAGACCTTATCACTTGCTTACTCAGCATTCGCGGTAAAGACAACACACAAGTACTATCTGAAAATGAAATTGTACACAATGTGATGCTTGTTATGGTGGCTGGTCATGACACTTCATCTGTCCTGATCACTTTCATCGTGCGACTTCTAGCTAACAATCCAACTGTATTTGAAAATATCCTTCGAGGTATCACTTCCTCCCACCTCATGGTTTTAAGCTTCAGTTTCATACACATTTTCAGTTGGAAATGCCTCTGATGCCTGTTGCGATTTTGAAATTGCAGAACAAGAAGAGGTTGCGAAAAGCAAGGCTTCTGGAGAGTTCATAACATGGGAGGACCTTGCCAAGATGAAGTACACATGGAGAGTAGCAATGGAGACCTTGAGGATGTTCCCTCCTATCTTTGGAGGCTTCAGAACCACATTAAAAGACATCGAGTATGGCGGCTACCTCATTCCCAAAGGATGGCAAGTAAGAGAATTTCACCGATCATTCATTTCAACTATCTGGTAGCAACTCATCTTTGCATAAAATAAACTGACCATCTTTTGTTGTTTCTTCTTATTTCAACAAGATATTCTGGGCTTCGAGCATGACTCACATGGATGGTAGCATATTCCAAGACCCTGCAAAATTTGACCCAGCAAGATTCGAGAACCAGGCATCTGTTCCTCCTTACTGCTTTGTCCCATTTGGAGGAGGGCCTCGCATATGCCCAGGATACGAGTTTGCAAGGATCGAAACATTAGTCACCATGCATTACCTGGTCACCCGATTCACTTGGAAATTATGCTGTAATGACGATTTCTTCAGTAGGGATCCAATGCCAGTACCTACTCAAGGTCTTCCAATCCAAATTCGGCCAAGGAAACTAGTTTAACCAGCTTTTCCAAATGGGAGAACTGATCGAACCAGTCTGATCGAACTGTGCACAAGCTCAAATCTTGTTTATGTGGTAGAAGTATCCTTGCTATATGAAATATTTCAGATATTGGTTTGAGAGTAATGTGTAATAAGCATCTTAAGAATGAAGAATATCCTATCCTACTCATGTTGCTAGCACTTAAAAAGATCACTTCAAGATTTGAGAAATTAGAAATGTTAATGCTTTCTGCTGCACAATGTTCCTCACAGGCAGACGTTTCCAACCAAAATGCAACCGTGTCATGTGATATTCATAGTATGCGATCATAACGATGGATGGGGCATCTTAACGACTTGCAAATTCATCTTTTTTTACAGTGCCTTCATGACTGTTTTAATTGTACTAGATTGCAACTGGTGGAAACCATTTCCCAGCCAAGACCGAGTGATGCCACTGAACATTTCGTCTGATACTAACGCCATACTAAAATACCAAAGAGTAGCAAAACTATGTGATTCAAGTTTCCCAAACTTTGTTGGGGAAATAGCAAAAGCTCCCATTTCATTCATAAGCATATGGAGACTGGAGTACGAAGAAGGATAATATTTGACTCTTATGGCTGTGCATAATCACCTCTCCATTTGTACATGTAGAGCGCTGTAACACAATGGCAAATATAACAAGTCCATCCTGCAATCAGTCTGCCGAGAACAGCAAATGAAAAATGTAAATACAACGAAGCCTGAAGTCAAGGAAGTGCGACTTGTGACGAGGTTTCGGTCTCCTCGGTCCAGTCACTGTTAGGCTCATCCCAGGATCGGGGTCGCACCCCGAGCTTAAAGAACAGGATCATCTCAAGTGCCCCAAACACATTTTGAGTGTCCAAAAATTCATTCCAAACTCCGCTGACAATGCAGTAGTTATTGTTGTACGGCTGCCGATGATGGGCGGCGTGCTGCGGTCGTGACACAAGTATCCCAGCGTCCTGCAATGCCACCACAATGGGCGGTAGCTTACTTTTTGTACCATGAGCCCAAGCATGGAACTGCTGGCTGAACATAATGCAACCCGAGCAGACGCCCACGAACCCGAGTAGGATGGAGTCGTGGCACGCAAGGTCTATGGGGAGCACGAAAAAAGTAACGGTCCGCGCCAGTGCGTGCAAATTGTTAGCGAATTGACGCCTAGTGATTGTCCAGGGCCACTTGTGGTGACCCTGAAAGGCTTCAATTTGTGGACCAATAACTGGAGTCTCAGCGCTACCGTAGTTGTCGATGCCCCAATGATAGACTCCGGACCCGAGGTCCGCGAGCACGTATCCAACTAGGCCTGCCAAAATGGGTTCGAGCCAAATGTGCGACTCTGCTGCACCCATTATCGAATTTGCTAGCGCGATCAACACCGTGGTGCACCCACTTGCCACCCACGCCCGATGTGACCATGTTGATTTCAAACTTGGGTCGGACCGGGTTGTGGGCGGGATTCGCATGGGTGGTGGTTTTAAGGGCCGGGTTATGGGAGGGATTCGAGTGGGTGGTGGGGTTAAGAGCAGGGGCGGATCGACGGCTAGCCGGTTCGGGGTCCTCCGGGGCTTGGTGATGGTGCACGAGACACGTGCGAGGAGAAAAAAGTGACGACGGCACGAGCGGGCATGTCGAGAGGGCCTTACAAGAGAGTGGTGGTGTTGAGGTAAGATGGACATTGCTAAAAGAAAAATGAGAGCCTAGAGTAAGGAAAGATTGAGCCAAAGTGTGTGTGACTATAAGTAGTGAAGGTAGTGGCTGTAGTGAGCTTGGAGTTTTTGTGGTAGTCATTTGAGCAGTGGTGTGGTGTGGTGTGGGAGAGGATGCGTGGGGTTATAAGGGTCGCAAAAGCGTTGGAGTGAACTTGGGTCACACAAAGTTTAGGGATGATCCCCCTTTAGTGTATTCAGCCAGGAGGTTCAAAAGTTTGACTCGTTGACATGTTTGGCTTGGGACATTTGGGTTCATTTTAATGGGGGAGGATTGAGATAAACCAGTAGTTTCTTCGTTCACGTCAAGAAAACTTAACATGGTTACTCGTTTGATTTGTTAGATCACGTCACATGATACTCCCTGGAGTCATAACATTTAATTGGTTTAGCTGTGCTCATTCGGGCTTGCTTGTTTAGCTGTGCCAATTCAGGCTCAGTCAGCTGAGTACATGAAACAAATTTTTTGACATTCATGAAATTATATTTTTCACTGATATTATTGAAAGAAATTTGATCTCCAAAAGTTCATGAACATGATGTTTTAATGGTTTGTTTAAAGAATTTTGTCTGGATTCACTTTGAAATGGAAAAATGAGGCAAGTAGCGATCAACTTTTGTGGAAAGGCTCCTAAGGCCCCGTTTGACAAAATTTTTTTCCCTCTTTTTTTTTTCAGTTTTAAAAACTGAAAAAAAAAGAGCGTTTGGTAACCATTTTTTTTTCAATTTAAAAAACCAGTTTTTAAACTGCAGAGTAAAAAAAAAACTCCAAAAACTGGTTTTTTTTTTCACTTTTGGTTTTTTTTTTTCGACCACCACCACCACCCTCCCACCGCCGGCAGCCACCTCAGGCGACCACCGCCGGAGACTGCCGGCCGCCGGCAGCCACCTCCGGCCGCCGGCGACCGTCGGCGACCACCGGCAGCCACCGCCGGAGACTGTCGGCAGCCATCTCCGGCCGCCGGCGACCACCGCCGGAGACTGCCGGCAGCCACCTCCGGCCGCCGGCGACCACCGCCGGAGACGGCCGGCAGCTACCTCCGGCCGCCGGCCACCACCGCCGGTGACTGCCGGCAGCCACCTCCGGCCGCCGGCGACCACCGCCGGAGACTGCCGGCAGCTACCTCCGGCCGCCGGCCACCACCGCCAGTGACTGCCGACAGCCACCTCCGGCCGTCAGCCACCACCACCACCACCGTCGACCACCGCCACCGCAAACCACCAAAAAAAAAAAGTCAAAATAAAAAGGGTTACCAAACACCAAAAAAAAAACCTCAAAAAAAAAAGGGGTTATCAAACACCCACTTGTTTTTATAAAAAAAAAAATTTAAGCTGCTCTTTAAAAACTGAAAACCAAAAAAAAAATTTTGTCAAACGAAGCCTAAGTAATTGAATGAGGAGAGTCCCAAATGAAGTTTAGACGTAAACTTGACGGGTATGGATGCCTAACCCAGTCAATATACTCCTGAGTTTTGAATGGAAAAAATGAAGTAATGCGACAGCTAATGGCATACATGAATGAAACAAAGTTTTCGTTTTGTTCTCACTATAATATATGGGATTAGGATCCCCTGTTGTAACCCATGGTTACAGCAGGGGCAGCAGGGGTGCTGTGATCCCAAATGAAAGAGGGGGAAGAGAGAGAGGGGGATGTAAATCATGGTTACTCTCTCTCTCTTCCCCCTCTCTCATTTGAGATCACAGCACCATTGCTGTAATAATGGGTTACAGCAGAGGATCCTGATCCTAATATATGGGTTAGTTTCTACAGTACCATACTAAACCTATACATCAGTGAGTTTTTGTTGGGGTTTGCAAGATATAGATTCATCGAATGAACTTGCATGATAGCATGAAAATAGGCTTTAAGGTGTGCAGGGTCACCCTTAATAGATTCACCGACCTGGATGTGAAAGTATGACCGTTTCTTGTAGAATCTTTAATGCTTTTAAGTCTTAAAAAACAAAGTGTTTGAGATCAAGACATGAGGCCATAACTTGTCAGGCTTTAGCACTTCGTCGTCAAGAAGTGTGTTGTATTTTTTTGTTAATGTAGTTCTTTATTCAATGTTCTTGACTAGATTCATACTTTCTAATTTATGGTAGTTATTTGATTCTACCTTTTAGTATGATTTATGTAACCAATTTCTATTATAAAAGGGATGCTTTAGAGACATATATATTTACATGATGAAGAATGTAGTTTTCTTGATGCACTTTTTTATATTCTATTCTTGAACATATATGACTTTTTAGAAGTGGTTGATCAAATGGAGATAGTTACACGATCCATCATAAAGAAGGAGTTAAGGGCTTGGTTGAATTTGAAGATAGAGTTGCTACTTGTTTTCTTCGATTTGTACGTGAGAGAGGTCTCAACTAATTTTAAGAAATGTTCACGCGGCTCAAAACCTTAATTTCTTCGTTATCGAACTATTATACTACATAATTTCAATTTCTTTTTGATGATGTTGTTGAATTTTATTGCATCTGTTCCAACAAAACATACATTATACAAACGAGATCCAACTTTGAAAAGAGCGATTTCGCGAACTTACTTGTCACACCCCGACCCGGAGGCGTACATACACATACTGTTTCAAAATATTCCTGCTCACGAGAAATATAATTCTTAAAACATCTTACTAAAAATATGACCTCAAGAGGTCATTAGAGCTCTAAATCATATCTGGAATCAAAGACATTCAAGTCCTCATCAACGTCTAATAACTGCAGCGGAAATAGTCACTTCCCAAACATTGGGGTTACCAAAAGCTACTAAATCAAACTATTACATTTTCAAGTCACTAAAAAGAGTCTACAATCAAAGAACAACTCTGACTCAAGCTTATAGATAACTCCTCTACTGCTTAATTACCTGAAATGGGAGGAGAAATGAGGGTGAGCACAAAGCTCAGTAAAGATCACATGCACACACCCACATAGTACAATGCAGGTATCCAATAATATGTAGTTGAGTCAAAACGAACATATGAAAACAAAGTGCAAAGACGATAGTTAATCTTGGCACGACAAATCTCGTTACGGGATATTAACCCATCAAAGGTCGAATCATAGTCAAAGAGTCATAATCAAATAATTGAACTAATAATCAAAACAATACAATCACGTAACACGCAACTGTAAAGCACGTTAACCTAAGTACGTGAAGGTTCTAAGTTCAAAGTTTGCATACCGGTAGCAATTGCCATATCATGTCATGGAGTCACGTTAACCTAAGTACGTGAAAGTTCTAATATTAGTTCAATTCAAAGGGGTCCAATGAACTTCAAAATATCTCAAACGCATAAATCGTAAAACATCAAAACTTAGTATTTCAAGTAGGATAAGTTAACGATTTTTGAAAATACTCGATATTAGGCTCAAATCGAAGAGAAGTTGAATAACTTAAATCCGTGTTTCATGCGGTTCCAGAATTTCCAAATAACGATATATGGGCAAAAAGTTAATAAATGATGTGCACCACTTCAAAATTGACACGTGGCAACGCCACTTCTCAAATTGCCCGGCCATTTTTCTCTTGAAAAACCTTTTCAATTACTTTAAACAATTTTCATTTGAAATGACCGACGATGATGGGTGGTAAATGTTAATGGTACTGCACCTGTACCCGTCCACAATAACCGGTAAGAGAAACACTTGCACCGGTACGGCCGGATTGAAAACACAAAAGCAGCAGTCAAACAGAAGCGTCAACCCGCAAATACGAAACAACATGTATCACAACGACGGAGGCATAAAAATTTTAGAACGGGTGTTCCCACGTGATACAAAAATGAACGTATAAATTATAATTTTGATGAAAGATAAATTTTCTACGATTTAGAATCAAAGCAACAAAATTGATCAATAGAATAACGATAACGAAGCGAATTTATACATGAAACTCTTACCTCAATTCACGCTACAAGATTCGCAAGTTGCGTAATCTTTCGAAATTATCAAACCTAATTAATAAAATCAACCACTAAGATTAAAATCTTCAAATCAATTAAATTTTGATTAAGGTTTAGGATCGATCACTTATCAATTGTGAATAGAAGATTGAAATCCTCAAGCCCTAATTTTTTCTTTCTTATCCTCTCTCTGAAAGACCTAAACTCAATTTATCGATAAAACACAACCTAATCAGTCTTTTTATATATCTAAACTTGGTAAATAACTCTAAAGGCCCCTAAAGATATGTTACTTATTCAAAAGAATTTCAAAATATTATTAAAATTTTAAAAGTAGCCTAAAAATTAAAATAATTAACTATGTATTATTTAGGGTCTTACATTACTGTTCGTAAATGGTTCGATTATTTTGACATTGTTATTTACTTTTTAAGGTAAGATCCTACATAGGCACTAAAAGGTGAACTTTTCTTTGAGCCAACTTTTTCTTTAATGGTCTGTCAACTTTGATGTCCATTCCTTCCTTCATATCGAAGAATTCAACTATTTTGCCAGAATGAAAACCGCAAATGATTTCTGCCAGCGCCATGGAGGCCACAAACCCAGCTATCTTCGCTTGAAAAGGCTACAGCCAGTGGCGGAACCAGGATTTTATCTCAGGGGGGGTTAAAAATATACCGAAGGAGATAAATATTTTTATAAGTAAAATAGCACACAAAAACAAAGTGCACTTTTCGATAATACACAAAACAGCAACCAATTATCGATAACTTTTCGATAACTTTTCCACCTTTGGTTTCTTTTGATAGAACATTTTCATTCTGAAAAAAAAAATATATTTTATTTTAAGTATCAATCCATCAATTATCAATCAAATAACCTAGTTAATTACAAATATTTATTCTTTTACTTTTCCAGTCATGTTTTATTATCGCGTTAACCTAATTAACTTAATTTCACCCCACCATTCAACTAAATCACATATCCGACATCTCAATCCAATTGGGTCCCATCCTCCATCAACCATCTCAATTCTCAAATGCTCAATGCACAATTAACAACATATAATCAGCATGAAAATAATCTCATTTTTTAAATACACAATTAACACAACCTAAAATTATCAATCAAATAATCAATGCTCAAATGGGATAAAAATTCAATTGGGTCCCATCCTCCATCAACAATCTCAAATCTTAGTACTCAATGCACGATTAACATCCATAAAGCATCAATTAGTAATCTAAATTATCAAATACACAACTAACAACCTAAAATTATTAATCAAATAATCAATTCTCAATAGCAAAAGAAATTGTTCAAAATACACACTGACCTCGGTCCTCAGAAATCAGAACGGCGTCGTTGTCGCAATGTTATCGGTGACTGAAACTCAAAGTCAAATCTGTAATTTCACTATTTCAAGCGCCGTGACCGCCGAACGGCAGTGGCGGAACTTCCTCGGTTTGTGCGCCGGCACGTAGACGGTAGATCTAAGCTAGATCTGCCGCCCAGATCTGTTCTGGCCGGAGTCGCCGGAGTTGGGTGGGGACTGGCCGGAGTTGGGGTGGGGACAGCCGGACTGAGGAGGGCCTTCGCCGGCTTCGCGCTTCGGAATCGGAGGACGGACGGCGACCAACTGATGAGAGCCCAGCTGAGCCGACGACCGGTGGCCGTGGGTGGTGCCGGCGTGCGGGCCGTGAGCTGCGGTGGCTGAGAGAGCCGAGAGAGGAGGACTGGAGGAGAGATGTCGGTGTCACGGTGACGGCGTGAGAGCTTCACTGAAGCCACGGCGTGACAGCGACCGACCGCCGACCGGTGTCCGACTGAGCGACTGTCCGGTGACTGTGAGACTATGAACCGGCCGAGAGAGGAGGAGAGAGAGAGAGAGAAAGGAAAAGTGAAAAATGAAAAAAAAAACACTATATATATTTTTTATAAAAAAAAATTTCAAAATCTCAGGGGGGGCTATAGCCCCCCCTTGTACAAGCGTAGTTCCGCCCCTGGCTACAGCCTACAAGCAAACGCCGTTGAGCTTCCTTTGAGTAAAGGCAACAAACATATCACGATACACCTTGGCAGAATATGCCACCAGAATAAGCCTTTGGCTCGATCATCAAAGACAAAAAGAAAGAATCAAGCCTAATTAAATACTAACTCCAAGGAGCAGGAGGAATGACAAATAGTTTGGGGTGTTAGTTTGAAGTTGTTGGTTGCAATTCTCATGCAAAGGGGCCATAATTTGCACTTTTATACAAAAAAGATAGAATCAAGTCCAATAAAAAAAAAACTCCGAGGTGTGCGAGAAATAGCAAAGACTTTGAAGTGTTAGTTTGAAGTTGTTGGTTGCAATCTTCATGCAAACGGGTCGTAAATTGCACTGGCAGTTTTGTTTTTATTTTCAGTATTTTCTTATCCAGTTGAAAAACAAAGTTGTTGTATACTTTTATCATTTTGACATATTTTTTTTAACTACTTTTTCTGACAACGGATGAGAGGAGACTGGGAAAAGGTAAAACACCTTATATGTGTAAGGTGCTTTTATATTTTTGTACTGTTGGCTTAATTTTATTAAAATAAAAATAGAAAACAGTACAAGCACACGATAAAAAAGAATATTTTTGGTCATCATTTGAAAAATTGAAAATAAAAATGGTAAATGGACGAGGCCTAATTACAAGCTGAATACTTGAAATATGGTAAGACAAAAGCTAATATCAACTACTATATATTACTGTGATAACTGTCATATTTTTTTGGGTGTAAGACTTACCTAAGAGGTCGTTATCAACAAACAAAAGTTATTGTTATTCTTGATCTTTAAAATTATTTGTATCGTCAATTGTAATGCATAAAATTCAATCTGCGACCGTGCGCAAGTTCTTTCAGGTTTCTAAATTGCAAGAATGGAATCTTTTTTTTTACTCGAAGGTTAATGCTTGTTCAAATTGGAGAAGAAAATTACAAATAATATATGCACAAAATAATATGCTAGGTTGTTACAGCCATTGGATTCTATTGCTTTGTATACTTCATGTTTCATGTTTAATTAGCAAACTTTTTGGTGGATTTAGCATTCTACTATTAGTTGGTAATGTTATCTTTGTTGTTTGTTATGTCAAATGGTCACTTCATCTTCGTCACTCACTACCAAGGCAAGTTAGCTAATCAAGAGGCCAATTAGATGTAATGACTAAGGAGTCAAGACATTCAAGAATTATTAATTAAGGGCCAATTTGTCGTAACTTCAGTTTAAAGCAAAAATAACTTATTAATCATAAAACAGGTGCATAGTATTTGTTTGCAACTTTTTAGAATCAACTGTTATTGCCAATAATCTAACTGTATTCTTTCTTAAATAAGCTGAAAAGCCGCAATCTGATATACGTGGACCAAAATGACCCAAGAAGCAATAAATCTATTACTTTTAATTGTTACAAGAAATTATAAAAACTATTGATTCTGTGAAAACGGGTTCTAAAAAATGATGTTTGATTTGATCGCGTTTGTCTTTCTCGTTCTATGTTCGTCCGTCGAAGAGGACAACTGATCCAATCCGAACCTAAATTAAAAGATGGAAGAAACGAATGGAACTTAAAGCTAAAATTTGACCACATAACAAAAATAGGCTAAAAAAATTTGTTTCCAACCTATTCTGGTCGTACCCAAGGGCCTAATAAGGGTCCCATTTCACGCGAACACGTCAACGGATTCAACAGTCAATTCTTCAACGCTTCGAACTGGTCAAAGTGTGCGCGCCCAAGTCACGTGCATTCTTTGCTTCATACGCCTCATGCGCGACTTAGTCACCAATTATTTTGCATCAACGTCACTCACGGTAGCACGCTCGTCACACCAAAACCACGCGAGAACTTTTTCACCAAAAATATCGACCGACGGCGCAACCGGGGCAACGGGGTCAAGGGGCAAAGGCCTTGGCCAACCCCATAGGGTCGGCCTCGGCCTCACCTAAGGCCATGGGGTCGGCCTCGGCCTCCCATGGGGGGTTGGCTTTGGCCTTCCCCCCCCCCCCCCAAGTTCTTCACTTTTCTCGCAAGGTCCTTTTTCACGCTTTGTTCGCTTCTTACGCTTTGTATGTGATTTTAGCACCTTATTCGTCACGTGGGTATGATTCACGTCGACACGCTCGTCGCAACGCAACTTCCGGATTTGTCATCGCTCATCAAAACACCTACCGTCAGAGTGCCCGAACTTCACCGAAAGGGGGAGTGGCCTTGGCCTCCCATCATGGGAGTTGGCCATTGGCCTTGGCCACCCCTTAGGTTCGGCCTCGGCCTCACCAAGGGGTCGGCCTTGGCCTCCCTAGGGGTGGTGGCCTTGGCCTTCCCCCAATCTTTGGCCTATGGCCTCAGCTCCTGCGCGCACTTGTTTTCTTAAGTCTTTGCACCTCCGCGATGTTTACGGACGTTCGTACATCAACCTCGCGACGTCTATCGTGCATGAACCTCGCGACGTCCGTCGTGCGTCAACCGCGCGACGTCTGTCGTCCATCAACCTCGCGACGTCCGTCGTCCATCAACCTCACGACGTCCGTCGTGCCTCAACCTCGTGACATCCGTCGTCCTATGACCGCATACCATCACTCCCAACTTTGTCATTACTACATGTTGCATTCATGATCTTGTTATGACAGGTACACTCAGCGCACATACCATCTTCGGGACACCCGACGCATGCCCATGAGCCGGCTTCGCGACGTTCGTCGCAGCGCCCATGCGCCATCTTCATGATACGTGCCCCCGGCACCAAGTATTGCTTCGCGACATTCGTCGCCGCACCACTTTCATAACACGTGCCCCGGCACCAAGTATTGCTCCACGACGTTCGTCGCTGCGCTCGTGCGCCATCTTCATGATACGTGCCCCCGGCACCAAGTATTGCTTCACGACGTTCGTCGCCGCACCACTTTCATAACACGTGCCCCGACACCAAGTTAAGTATTGCTTCGCGAGGTTCGTCGCCGCACCACTTTCATAACACGTGCCCCGGCACCAAGTATTGCTCCGCGACGTTCGTCGTCGCGCCTGTGCGCCATCTTCATGATACGTGCCCCGGCACCAAGTATTGCTCAGCAACGTTAGTCGCCGCACCTGTGCGCCATCTTCATAATACGTGCCCCCGGCACCAAGTATTGCTTCGCGACGTTCGTCGCTGCACCATTTTCATAACACGTGCCCCACCACCAAGTATTGTCTCCGCGACGTTCGTCGCCGCCCCCATGCGCCACTTCCATGACATGTGCCCACGGCACCAGGTATTGTCTCTGCGATGTTCGTCGCCGCGCTCATGCGCCACTTCCATAACATGTGCCCCGGCACCAAGTATATATCCGCAAAATTTGTCACCGCGCTCATGCGCCACTTCCATAACATGTGCCCCGGCACCAAGTATATCTCCGTAACGTTTGTCACCTGCGCCCTTGCGCCATTCTCATGATGCGTGCCCCCGGCACCAAGTATTGCTCCGCGATGTTTGTCGTCGCGCCCATGCGCCACTTCCATGACATGTGCCCACGGCACTAGGTATTTTCTTTGCGACGTTCGTCGCCACGCCCGTGCGCCACTCTCATGATACATACTCTGGCACCAGGTATTGTCTCGCGACGGTAGTCGCCGCGCCCATGCACCACAATCATGTTGCATGCTTCCGGGGGGCTCCGTTCATAATGCTCTGGCACGAGGACCCCTCGCAGCGGGATGGGCTCACAACCTTAAAGCCATTGCCGGCACAATCAACTACGGGATGAGCTCACAACCTTAAAGACATCGTCGGCACAATCAACTACGGGATGGGCTCACAACCTTAAAGCCATCGCCGACACAATCACTGCGGGATGGGCTCACAACCTTAAAGCCACCGCCGACACAATCACTGCGGGATGGGCTCACAACCTTAAAGCCATCACCGGCACAATCAATTACGGGATGGACTCAAAACCTCAAAGCCGTCTTCATTCCGGGGGGATCCGTTCGTAGTGCTCCGGCATGAGGACCCTTCGCAGCAGCGGGATATGTGACTCCTTCGGGACACTATCTCCCTCAGGGTGTCTTCGTGACTGGCCTACGTGCTCCGGCACTGGGGGCTCGCGTCCGCACCCCTATGGACTATGACCCCCGGGTCACTCTGAGAAGGGAGCAGGTCTTCGGAGGGCATCGCGCCTAGTCCGCCTGGCAGTTGGGCATCGGGTCTTCCCCACCACTGCCAGGCCAGTGGGACTCTGCTAGAGCTTGGATTGGAGGCTAGATCAAGGGGGTTCTCTAGCCACACCGACGCTGTGGGAGCCAGTCTTTCCAGACAGACAGAGCGACGCTGTGCAGGGCAGGCCGGGTGAATATGCGATTCGACAGTCCATGGAGCACCAACAGCTGTGGACCCCTCGGTGACGTATCACTCCCGGGGAGCCCCACGTGTTGCGTGATGACATCATCATCTCAACCTCTATAAATAGAGGTCTTGAGAATTCATTTGGAAGAGAACATTTTCTGGACATGGACATTTTCAGAACACTTTCACTTTCTCACTCTAGAATCCTAGAGAGAAACATACATGACCCTGACTCTGGACCTAAGCATCGGACGATAACTGTCGTCGTGTATTCACCCTGCGTCATCGCCCTCGCAGCACTGTTACCCTCAAGCTCTGTCTGGGAAGCCCTTGATCTCTGCCCTTACTCCGCTCTTGCTGTGTCTCACATCAGCGCACTTGGCACCTGACTCAGACTGCATTCCTTGTGGCACCTCCACGTCAACTGTGAACCCACTTTCCTTGGCATCAAAATTGTATCAAGTAGTTAATGAGGTTCACATATCTCATTTGAGTCGATTTAAGCTAGTGATGTTCAAAAATAATTTCCTTTTCCCAAAAATAAGTAAATGAAACATATAAATACTTTCATAAAGCAACCAAATGAAATGGGATTCTAGTTCTCATGTGTACATGTTAAAGGCCTCTAAAACTACTCTTTGCTGTCCTTCGTTGAATCAAGATTCATCATTCTACACACAGTCTAAGAAATCCAACTCCGTTAAAGGATGAAGAAAAAGGGGAAAACAAACCTGAAAGGCATGAGTGCACCCTTCAAAAGCCAAAAGAAAAGGTAAGGTAACAACTAACAAGAATGGCTCCAAGCTGCTGCCTAGACCTGGCAAACGGGTATACCCGTTGTGATACGGGTAAAACCCGGTCGGGTCGGGGTAAAACCGGGTCGGGTAATTTTTACCCAGAATTTTACGGGTAGGGTTTTTCAGGATCCGTACCCTACCCTTGCGGGTAGGGTATTACCCGCGGGTACATGCTTAATTTTTTTTTAAACAAACAGATTTTAATAGACTTTTTGTTTATATATTAGGCCTTTTTTAACTACTTAACATAAACATAATTTTTCACTAATTTTCCTTTTGATAGTAGACTACAATCTCTTTCTAGTTGCATTGCTATACGGCAGTGATGATCTCAGATTCTCAATTTCAACACAATCACTCTTATCTCCAGACAAAACAATATCTCAACAAAAAAACCAAAACATTACCTACAGGCTACAAATTAATTCTTACTTTTGAAGTAGTAAAAAACTTAAATACGTACAAAATACAAACACAAATAATATAAATAGATTTGATAGGAACGGTGGCAGCGCAGTGGTGGCGGATCTGATCGAAGACGACGTGGCGGCAGAACGACAGTGGATCTGATCGAAGACGGCGGTGGCGGCAGAACGACGGAGGATCTGATCGGAGACGATTGTGGCAGCGAAGCGACGGCAGGTGGAGGCAAAGCGACGGCAGATCTGATCGGAATGACGGTGGCAGCAGAGCGACGACAAGTGGAGGCAAAGCGACGGCAGATTTGATCGGAATGACGGTGGCAGCGGAGCGATGGCAAGTGGAGGCAAAGCAACGCCAGATCTGATCGGAATGACGGTGGCGGCAAAGCGACGGTAGATCTAATCGGAGACGACGGTGGCGGGATGTTGGTTGTCGATGGATCTGATCTGACTGGTGGCTAAGAGAGATCGTGAGAGAGAAAGAGAGATCGTGAGAGGATGCCGGCCGTCGTGCGAGGAAGAGAGAGTTCAGATAGTGAAGGAAGAGCGGCGCAATATGAGAGAAGAATGGAATGAGTGAGTGACCGAAAGAAACCCTTACCCTAGCACTTCATTTTATAGTTTAAAAAAAACGGGTAAACCGGGTAACCCGCAATCCGACCCGAAAATTACGGGTCGGTTCAAGTACGAGTCTATTTTCGACGGGTATTCAAAATATGTACTCGTACCCGGTATTTTGGCCCGGGTACGGGGTCGGGTAACGGGTCCGGATAGATTATTGCCAGGTCTATTGCTGCCTAACAATCGTCAAACAGACAAACAACAATTGCACATAAATACAGATTTCCCCACAACTCAAATCTTCCTGATTTTCATAATAAAGGGTCAAAATTTCTTCCTTTCTTTGTCTCTCCCTAACCCCCCAGCAGAGACCCACTTCTCTGCAAATCTTGCTTGAACTGCCATGTCACCTGTTCCATTCCGGCCTCTTCCCTGCAAAACCCACTTGGTTCTTCCTTTCTTCTTCATAGTCTTCACCATATGCACTTCACACCTGTGTGCGTTGAAAGCACCGTTTCATCCGCGGGACATCCTGCCACTGTTACCCAGACAAGTCTCATGGCCTATCTTGAATGCTCTGAACGGCGCCGTCGACATACTGCCAACTTTTGTCGGTGCGGCGTCGTCTCTGAACAACAGTCTGGCGTGGAAAGGGGCCTGCTTTTACGAGAATACTGCGTGGATGGAGTTTCACAACAAGAGTGGCAGTGAATTTGGTGGTGGCACGCTTCATATTAAGGTCTGAACCCTAACCAATTTCCTTTTTTTTGCTGTTCACTTATTCGTTGTGCTTGAATTTTACTCCCTGAAACCGAAAAGGATTTTCGTTTCTATGTAATTCTTGATTTTTTGAGTGTCGTGCATAGGGTTATGGTGTTAATGTATGGTTTTAGTGCATTGGAATCTTGTATTTTTGTAGCGTATCGGTCAGGAAACGCTACTACCATATTGATTTCGGGCTTCAATTTGGAATTGCAGGATTGAAACTAGGGAGAGATGAGCTAAGGGAAGGAGATAGAAGCTGAGAATTGAGAGAGAAGGAGGAGAATTTCTTAGAGAGAGAGAAAGGTTTCTGATTTCATTTCATGCCCCCAAGTACAAGTTCTGCTTCCCCCTTTAAAGGGAAATTACGACTGAGCCAAACGGTGCCGTCTTTGTTTATTGAGCTAAGTATCCCAACGATGCCGTCTTCCTCTGCCCCGGTACGTTACATTCCCAACCCCTTGAAATCATCCTTATCCTCAAGGATGGGAACCCAAGCTGCCCATCGTTTAGCCTTTTAACTTCTCCACCCGGATCAAACACAAACGTACTGAGGGAACCTTGAGCACCTGTACCAACAACTTCTGAGCAGAATGCCTTGTTCATTTCATCAAGCTGGCTCTGAGCTTCATTTTCATCCCTTGGAGCAAATGACATAGTAATAAAGCCTTTGTCCACCAAATAGCCATCAAAGCTAGCAACTCCAGCACTAACATCTAAAATATCCCTTGTGTGCTTTGCCCAGCCAGTACTTGGCGGTATCTTCTCTATATAGTCGATGTAATGATTGACTTCGTCCATAAATTGATTACCACTTCCAGGAAAAACAAGATAATCACCATCTGCAATAATCGGTGAGTGTTCTCCCGCGTCCGATGCATCTCCATCTGCCGCCGTATTGTGTCTTGAATCATTTGTCGTGTCCGTAGTTTGAGATGTTGATTCAGAAATGGGAATAAATGAGCAATGGCCAGTGAGCATTCTCTTGGACCTTTCGTCAAACACCTTGGCTTCACAAGCAATTTTCATGTTTTTCGCCACAAAAATGGCTGTTGATAAGGTCACAGGACTCCATTTATGCACCAGATCTTTGATTTCGGCCTTGAGACCATCAACAAAACATTTGACAGTGATTTCCTCAGAAGGTTCTCGTCCTAGATAAATTGAAACCCAAGACCTAAGCAACAGAAAATCATCTACGTATTTACGGACGGATGACATTTGTTGTCGATACGAGAAAAGGTTCATCAATGAAATATCGTGTGATTGCTCGATCTCCCAAATATCATCTTCTATCAGATTTTGACCTTGAATTCGGCACTCGATCTCACAGCAACGTAGAGCATCAATGAATTGATCCTCTTCTTTATCTAGTTCCATTAGATATTTTGTGGTATGATTGCGACACTGAATGATAGGAGGTGGTGTACCTTGTAGATGCTCCACAGAGTACTGCATTTCGCTCGTCCTTGCATGATTCTCCGACTACGTGTTGGTTGCGTTTAACTTTGCGTTTGAGTGAGGAGCAGAGTTTCGCATATCCATGTAATACTGGAATTGACTTTGGCTAGGTTCACCTCGACCTTGACGCGGTGGAGGTTCTATGGTGGAGTTGATATGTGCCATGCAGTTCCTTAATTGAAACTTGATTTCTGTGAAACTCTGGAGCAAGGCAGAGTTGCTTCTTTGCAAATCCCCCGTGGCAACTTTGACAGAAGCCATACGGACATCATATGCTGCCAACCGATTTCCCATTACCTCCAGGAATTTGTGACCCTCAGCTTCAGAAATTGGAGTGTTCTTCACAGGACAAGACATCTTTAATTACTCACTGAATTTGCGGAACTGGTGTAGTGCAGGAAGTGAAAATTTCTTACAATTAACGACTGGTTCAGGCCCCAATTAAGAGGCTCTGATACCATTTGTAGCGTATCGGTCAGGAAACGCTACTACCATGGTGATTTCGGGCTTCAATTTGGAATTGCAGGATTGAAACTAGGGAGAGATGAGCTAAGAGAAGGAGATAGAAGCTGAGAATTGAGAGAGAAGGAGGAGGAGAATTTCTTAGAGAGAGAGAAAGGTTTCTGATTTCATTTCATGCCCCCGAGTACAAGTTCTGCTTCCCCCTTTAAAGGGAAATTACAGCTGAGCCAAACGGTGCCGTCTTTGTTTATTGAGCTAAGTATCCCAACGATGCCGTCTTCCTCTGCCCCGGTACGTTACAATTTTCTGGCGAGAAAGTTGGGAAATATGGCAGTTCTTTATTTTAGGCAATTTTGTTGCTAGGAATTTGGATTTTGTCCAAGAATGTTAGTGCATGAACTTGGTGTCTGAATTCTAACTAAATTCTGTTTTCCTTTTGTAGTCATTTCTTTGTTGTTTTCAAATCTCTTGAGTGTTGTCCATATGGGGGTTTGGTGTTGGTGAATCTGATACATGAATTGAACTTCTAGGGTTTTTATTTAGGTTGCATTCATGATTTTGTTTCCGAAAAGAAAATTGGGAAATATGGCAACTAACTCGGCTCACTTTGTCGACTTTTAGGCTATTAAGGGATTTTTGGAATATTGGATTTTTGGGTGATGACTTTTGAAGAACGTTAGCACCTAACTGCTTCCCGAGTGAGAGTTTTTTATTCTTCCTGAGGCAGTAGATTTAAGAAGGACTTCAGGAGGAGCTTAGTCAATTCATAATCTCCACGTTAAGCCCCTTTTTTTCTTACTGCCTATGTCCGTCCTTCAACTAGGTCCTTTCCTTATGGTCGCATAAGTGAACTCTCACAAGTCTGTCCTTTATTTCATTGATCACTGAAAGCTCCATGGACAAGGAAGAATTGAGATGAACCTCCATATATTGCGGCATTAGAGACCCACATGACTTCCTGTAAGGGGAAGGGCTCTCGAGCAATTTCCTCGTAAGGCCCGCCTTCAATGTGAACGGGTGACTAACCAGGTAATGCTATAAGTCAGAAGCCTGAACTATTGGTCTCAACCACCTGCACCCAGTGCCCCCCAAGGATCTCGAAGAAGGGGTTTGAGGTTCGGAACTTGGTTGCTCTCCTGCGAGTAACAGACTCTCATTGCGCCCATTGCTGACACCAGGACATCCCCATCCAAGAAACAATGCTACTGCTGGCTTCTCTATTTTTGGATCAATAAAATTGCATACGGGACTTTCCTTGGTTATTTAACAACAAAGGCACGTCTTTCCAGTCATTCTTATGGCCGTGGTAGCTGCAAGCCTCCTGTGGTTGCTGTCTCTTCCCCCCCCCCCCCTCCCCTTCTGCCTTCCCTCTCGTAATTGACCATGTCCATCTGGCAGATTGACATCCAGCCGGGTGAGTGATAGCGGCTTCTATTCACTAAACGATCTGCCGCCACTTCTAAAGAACAATTCGGGTTTATACTTTTGTTATTGGAAATTGTATAGTGGCATTTGTGCTACTGAAGTCTTGTGATAAGAATAGATTTTTGTGATTTTATTAAGTCATTCTTTTATGCCTTGTTTTAAACTATGTTAAATCAAATTTGGTTGTGCTGCATGCATATTTAAGTCGTTGACAGTACCCTTTTTAATTGGTTATATTTTTGTAAGCAGAAATAGACCTTATTTGGAGTACATCGGATTGCTTGCTTGTGAATTTGGTTGGTTATACTGAAATTGGTCCCATCTGAAATTTATTACAGAAATATGTATACAATTGAAAAAGGGCAAAGGTTTGCAGTTCAGGAATTGAGAATTGGAGTAACAAGTGATCTAACTGTACTTGCTGAGCTAACGCTTTAATTACTTGATCATTCATAATATTCTCTTGTATATGGTGATGACTTGTAACCCTGCTGTTCTCCAGGTTAACCATGCCCATAGTTCGACATGTATGGATCTTTATGTCTTTGCAACTCCATATCGTGTGACATGGGACTATTACTTCTTAAGTCGTGAACATACTCTTGAGTTCAAAGAATGGGAAGGGAAAGCCGAGTTTGAATATGTGAGTTGCAACTTCTGTTAAACCCATGTATGTACTCAAGTCTTCTTTACCTGAAAATATTCTTTTGGCTAAATATTCTTTGCCTTTTAAAACCAGGTTAAAAATAAGGGGGTTGCAATTTTCCTCATGCAAGCAGGGATGCTAGGAACACTTGAAGCGCTATGGGATGTATTCCCCTTGTTCACAAATACTGAGTGGGGAGAGAATTCAAATATTGGGTTTCTGGAGAAGCACATGGATGCTGCCTTTGAACAACGTCCTCAACCATGGGTCACGAATGTTAGCGTGGATGACATACACTCTGGAGACTTCATTGCAATATCAAAAATTCGGGGTAGGTGGGGTGGGTTTGAGACATTAGAGAAGTGGGTAAGTGGGGCATATGCAGGTCATACTGCTGTTTGCTTAAGAGATTCTGAAGGCAAGCTCTGGGTCGGGGAATCAGGACATGAAAATGATAAAGTAAGGCACTTAGCCTTGTTGAACTTATCATTCATTAGCCGCAAGTTTTAACCAAAAGCACAGAGTAGAAGCAAATCATTTGTGCCAATATCTTGTGATTATCTGTTGTTCCTATTTATTGTTCTCGTTTGTCCTTTGTGTTGTTTTCTTTATAGATGACGTTCATTTCTTTTTCCATTTTTTATTGCAATATGACATTTCAGTCAGTGATCTGAGTTTCTTCTGTCTTTGTAAGCTTCAAAACAGAAGTTGATTGCAACTATTAAATCTGTAAATTTCTGCACCCAAAACGGCTATTCTCGCATGACTTTAAATGATTTGCCTCAATCTCCAATTCCCCCCTCCCCCCCCCCCCTTTCTAGTTTCCTTTACCTATAGTATAGAACCAGATCACGTTCGTTGGCGCAAACAGCAGGACCTCCACCACTGACAAATAGGCACAACTATACAGCTGGCGAGCTATGATGACGACGACGAATACCAATCTGAGTTTGTTGGGCTTCAATGGCGATTGCGCTGAAGCAATAACTGAATGGAGAGAGTCGTGATTCCACAGATTTGACCAAAATGCTAACCCTTGGCGGTGGTAATGACGGCGTCGGTTGGTGCTTTATTGCTGATAGGAGACCTTTGCCATTCTTCAAGGATTAGTGTTGACCAGTGAACGAGTGAATCTAGTGTCATCCCTAAGAGATGCCATGGGAGATGCTGCAAAATTGGATGGCGCACACTTGCAAGTGGTTCTGGATGTGAAGAAAATGAAGCTATTTGTGATTGGAAGATGATCTGAAAAGGGTTTCATAGATTGCGCTGTTGGAGTTGGTGAGCATTAGGCAATGGAATTCTGCTATGCGGTGGGTCATTTAATTTGAGGACAAGAGCTGTAGTATAATGTGATCTGGGATGATATTTCATTTGCATCCATGCATATGGTATAGTATCACCAGGATTTGCATCCGGAAAAGCATGAGATGTTCTAATCTGAAATAGTTCAATTGCGAGAGATACTGTCATTAGCTAACAATTTGAATTGCAGTACTGGTGATAGGCGGATAGAGAGAGAGAGAAATGAGGCAGAGTAGGAATGTCAATGGCAAATTTCCAAATGTTTCAGAATAGCTTTTTTGACAGCTAAACCTTTTAAGGAAAAGGGATACTTGGGTTTGGCGAAGCTTATGCCAAATAGAGCCATTATTGCTTGCACCAGTTGTTACAATTTAGTTTGAAAATTCGTTCCTATGTTTGACAAAATTGTTGTAGTTTATCGTACCATTATTACATTCAGTGACTTGAAGTTAACATGGAGATGGTTTTCGAATTATTTATCCTAGGGACAAGATATTATTGCTGTGTTGCCATGGGATGAATGGTGGAACTTGGAACTGACTAAAGATGACGCGAATCCGCATATTGCATTGCTTCCCTTGCGTCCTGATCTCCGGGCCAAGTTCAATGAGACAGCTGCATGGGAGTATGCACGAAGCATGGACGGGATGCCTTATGGTTATCATAACTTGATTTTTAGCTGGATAGACACCATTGACGGAAATTATCCACCCCCATTGGATGCCCACCTGGTAATTCATTCTTCTATTGTGAGTGTTTCATTATCAAGCTAACTTGTAAATAGTGGATGCTCTATGCTATTGTTATATGCTTATTGTAAACTTTGTGGTTAAATTGTATTGCAGAATGTCCTACGGTCATAATCACGGGATCTGTGATTATGTTGATGTGGCTGGGTTTGGGATTGATTTTGGGATGGTCAACCTGATTTAATCTGAGTTAAATTTGTATGTTAAGTGTTTGGCAATAATTCAAAACTGACTAACCCAGCTTTCAAAATCCTAAGATTAATCAAATTATTATCCAGAAAAACATGGATTATGGATTAATCATGTTTCTATGATCAAGTTTGATCAAGTATATTACAAAACTATCGTCACTATTTACTTAAACATGTAGTACCTTTTAGCTGAACACTGAGCTTCATGGTCATTTTGCAACATTGAAACTGCTTTCAGCATCCTTTATTCAAACACCACCCATAGCTTTGAGGTAATTTTGCTAAAAGTTGCTTAAAGAGGTGTTCAGAAGAGGATTGTGGTTTGAGCTAAAATTGCTTTTGAGAATCATTCCCAAACAGGCTGAGGCTCTTGATACGTATACAGATACAAGTCTATATCGTTTACTTCTAAATATTCTTACTTAACTACTACTTAAGAAATTATGAAAATTATGATATAGCGTGTAGTTGCTTATCTCTTGCCTTTGTGTGTATTAAATATATATTGCTAGGCGTACGCCTGTGATGAATTTAATTGATCAATATCTTGCCATATGGTTCCATTGGCATGTTTTAATATGAAAATTAAAGGCTCATAAGTGTATTTGACCTGCGCATGAATATCATATCATCTTGCTAAGGAGTCGCCCTTGATTATGTTTAAACTTTCTTGAAAAGAGAGGCAGCTTTACTTGTTTTGTTGTTTCTTTAGGTGATTTTGCCTGGGTGCAGTCATTGAATTTGGAGCCTACCATAAAATAAATTTAATTATTCAGGCAGCCACTTTTTGTAACTAATGCCAGTAGTTAGATTTATGGATTTGGATTATCTAGAGCCCCCTAGTTCCTAACATCCAAGCATAAGATGTATAGAGCATGGACGATATTGCAGCTTTAACCATTTTCATGTCAATTGCTGATCTTTGGCCCCCTCAGCTAAGCACTAAACTATTGGCCATTTCGAGTCAGTCGATGAGAGTATCCCACGCTGCTTATCTCTTGCCTTTTTGTATTATATATGCGACCCTCTATATTGCTAGGCGGGCGCTTGTGATTAATTTAAATGATCAATATCTTGCAATATAATTCCATTGGCATGTTTTAATATGAAAATTAAAGGCCCATAAGTGTATTTGAACCGCGTGTAGATATTATATCATCTTGCTAAGGAATCGCTTCTTCAGTATGTTAAAACTTTCTTGAAAGAGAAATAGCATAAAGATTTCTACTACCTGTTTTGTTGTTTCTTTATGTGCTATTGCCTGGGTGCAGTCGTTGAATTTGGAGTCGACCATAAACTCGATTTAAGCTTGCAGGCAGCCACTTTTTGTAACTATTGTCAGTAATTAGATTTATGGATTTGGATCTGCTAGAGTCCCCTAGTTCCTGATAGCCAAGCATAAGACGTATAGAGCATGCACGATATTGCAGCTTTACCCATTTTCATGTCAATTGCTGATCTAGGTCCCCCGCAGCTAAGCACTAAAGTACTGACCATTTCGAGTCAGTAGATGAGAGTATCCTATGTTATCAAGTGGCATGAAATGGAGAACCGAGATCCAAGGTTTACATGCCACGATGCTATGCAATACCACAATGTCTCTTCGTTAAGATCCCAAACTTTGGTTGCACCCAGCATGGGAGGGAGTGGAAGCTGGTTCGAGGTTACGGATCAGGGGGAGTCACTAGTATTGTGGGTTTTGTGATCGGAGTGGGAGAAGTTATGAGGTTGGAGGCGGATATTGGGTCAGGAGTGTTACGAGAATATAATTCTGCAACTAAGGACCAACTGACTAAACCTTCTAATCCATTCTGGTTGGTGTCAATTTAACGTTTAACTTTAATCCTGTAAAAGCAGACTACGCACGAGTTTTAAGCTCATTAAGATTGTATCAAGTAGGTTCCTTTGTGTTTGAATCTAGTTAACTAGTGAAAAATAATACCTCCAAATAAACTTTGTCATCATGATTAAAGCTTGCATCTTTTGTTGTTGATCACCATGTAACGTATAAGTTAAATCGTTGTAGAGAAATAAAAATGTGATTTTTGAGGTATGAGCTTATCAATATGAAGATTCCTACAGTCCTACTCTCTTTCTCTCTCACATGCAGATATTATGCGCTCGCGCGCGCGCACGCACACACACACACACACACACATTTGCATCTGTCCACTTTGTGCACTGTAAAGGGTTTTTTTTCACTCATTGGCGTTGATTGTTTTCTCGGACATGGTCCAGGTGGCTTCTGTCATGACTGTTTGGAATCAAATGCAGCCTGCTTATGCTGCTAACATGTGGAATGAAGCCTTGAACAAGCGACTTGGTACCCAGGTACTTTAACCTTGTTGGGCAATAATCTTCATCATATTTGTTATTATTATATCTGTTGGATAGATGGGGTAATTATAAATAAGGAAGGCTATTGTACGGCACAATTTTGTGGCCACCTCCTTAATATCTTTACCTATGGCGGGTCATTTTCAGTTTGATCTCACTGATTAAATGTTGGTCGAACATAAGCAAGTCATTCTAATCTTAACCACCAACATGAAGTAGACAACCACTTTCTGGAAAATTAATAACATGTGGTTCATATCATCATAGAGCTTCTTTAATGATTATAACATTATCCTCATTTATTTCAATCTGGCTTGTTTTCAATGCAGGGTCTTAGTCTTCCTGACATTCTTGTAGAAGTTGAGAAGCGTGGGTCATCTTTTGATGAACTGCTGACGATTCCGGAACAAGATGATTGGGTCTACAGTGATGGAAAGTCAACTTCATGTGTGGCTTTTGTTCTTGAGATGTACAAGGAAGCGGGACTCTTTGGTAGCACTGCAAGCTCCATCCAAGTTACTGAGTTTACGGTCAGTTCGTAATCAATGTTTCCAATTCCTAATTATTGGACAGCATTGCTGCAGCTCCATTGACATTCTGTTATGTGATATTGGGATGAAAAGTGATAAACACTAGCCTAGTTGAATTGCATTGGGATCAATTTGGGACAAGGCTTAGTTGAGTCAAGAGCTTGGTGGGAAATTGTTAATGAAGGTATAAATGAGAACCCTTACTTCGCGCCCCCCCCCCCCCCCCCCCAACACCCTGATTATAGGAATTTGCAGCATTCCCGTGTCCCCCTCTGTGTTTTGAGGAATTCGGCAAATCCAACTTTTTTGTCCAAATTGTTATTAGATATATGGCACTGATTGTTTAAACAGCAACAGAAGGCTATCAAGGGTCCCCAAACGAGGCCAAGCTTTAATCATCACAATTTCAATTAGTAGAATGAAATTAGCTAGGTAGCGGGTTCTTACTTACTTTCAAAGTTCTCCTTTGTTACCACAGTATAATTAGTTATTTCATTAATTAGAACTGTTGCTGTCTGCAAAAGCAGTTTTGTACTGTTTCACAATTCATTAACATTTGTGTAGTGTGTACTCTTTCAAAGAAAATTTGTCCTGGAAAGGCAATGGTGGTCATCTGTTAGTTGTTCAATTGGAATTGGAAACCTCTTTTAAGTATTTTACAAGTTAGACGTGCATAAATTATTGCTCTTTTTCTCAAGTGCAGATTAAAGATGCTTACAGTCTGAAGTTTTTTGAAAACAATCAAAGCCGCCTGCCAACGTGGTGCAACAGTGGAGATACAGTGAAGCTTCCTTTCTGTCAAATTCGAGGGAAGTATAGAATGGAATTACCGGGTTACAATACTGTGGATCCATACCCCCATATGAATGAAAGGTGCCCGTCTCTGCCCCCAAAATACTACAGGTCAAATGACTGCTGAAAAGGCTTGTGATTTGTCTTGAAGTTTGTCATACAAATGACTGCTGTAGCTCTAGGTTCATTGTTCAATTGCTTAGATTTGTACATGTCTTTGTCCCAACTTAAGGTTCCTTGACTTTCATGTTGTTTGTAAGCCTAGATGTAGAAACGTAATGACCTTGACTATTTAAAGTATAGGAACTACTGAGGATACAGTTTTAACGAAATTGTGAATAATAGGTTGCGACAAGCCCACAAGATCATTGATGTTAGTCGTGGGGATCATTACTGTTGTCTATGCTGCTCTACTAATATTTGAGAGAAACATGATGCTTATTTTTTGGAGAGTTGATGGAGATGCTTGCTCTACAATTCTTCATTTATGTTTCTTTTGCCTAGATGCCTGTGTAGAGTAAATCTTATATCTCATTCAGTGTTAAGTGCCAGAATTTGGTTGAGAAGCTTAGGTTTTAAAGTTGTTCAGACTGTCATTTTAATTGTGTGAATATTGTTGTATAAAATCCTTCGTTGCATTTCTGGTAGTATTATAGAGTCCCAGCTATGCATTTGGACGATTCAACATCTCTTGTATACTACATGGTATTAGGTTATTTCAAAGATCTCTTGGAGGAGGAACAGGCCAAAACCATTTTGGGAAAGTAACATGCACCAACAAGCTCCAATTTAGCTTAAGTCGTTGTGAAAGAACTCTGAAGTTGTATTGTTCACAGAGTCTGGTTCTTTTAGGTTATGGTTGGTCCCGATTCCATGTAAGAGAACTGACGTGAGAGTTATTCTCTTTCAGCTGCTCGCGGAAAAAACAAGTTCAGATGAGGATGTATGAAGTGAGTACGTAGGTAGAGATTTAGACAAACACTTCATAACGTCGATCATCTCCCATGGATTCAATAGTCTTTGATCGACCTTGAAGGTAAAATGGAAAACAGCATCTACACCAATTCAGGTTAGGTTGAAGCTGCATCTTCTGTGTGGAAGATTCTGGGATTGAAGCTGAGGAAACTGGTCTTGTAAAAGTCAGGTTGCATCTTCGTTCCTCCCAAAGTAGAAGAGGCCAATGTGGGTAGTTCTCCAAATAGCTGAAATCCGGTTGCTTCATATGTGAAAGCCCTGGGATCTGACAATAAAGCACTCCCCACTATTTGGTTAACACTATAAGAAATTAATAAACAACATTGTGCAGGTTGAACAAGAAGACGTAAGCAAATATGTGAACAGGAAGAACTTAGGCTAGAAGTACAAGAATGGACTTACCTTGTTACGTATATAAGAGGTAAGAATATGGAATATAACTATGATGCTCAACTAAATCAAAATCTGAGGGTTGTGCTGAGCTGATGGAAAAATGAAAAAGAAAATGAACTGATACTCGGAACTATTTAGCGTAGACAGAGATTCGATACATGATATATGTATTTTTCTTCTGTCTATGCACTAGGTTTGAATCAATTACAGAGCAATTGTTGTCTTGTGCCGTTATAATTTGTCAATGAATCCTGGCTTCCAAAGGTGTGAATTTGCCTGCATTGAGAATAAAGGGTGATGCTCCCACATTACCTAGGAAAGTAGATCTTGTTCTTTATACCTGGAGATTTTAATATCGAGGAAAGATGTAGAACGGCAAACGTAAAGCATATCAGTTTTCAAACTCTCGACTTTGTCTTAGACCGTTGTAGAATTCTGGCTGGTAGCAGTAGTCATGGGGATAAGAATACAGCTTGCAAGCAGTCAAACACATCTAATCATCTAGAATAGTCCCTAGGCAATTGATTTAAGTATATCGTGGGGAAGATAAGGAATTCTGTCGATTCCTTTCACTCCCCAGCATGTCTTCCAATAGCACGTCTTCTAGCACCGCAGATATCCTTCTTTTTACTTGTTCTGGTGTAGAAGTTTTGCAGTTAGCTTCTCCTTCAACGTCACTCAACCTATGCCTGTGACTGGAAGGTAAAAAAGTAGATCTGCCTGTTCGAATAGCGGGAAGGAGAAGAGATATGGGAAGAGGAGAACATGTCATCTTTCAACAACATGAGCCACAACGTAGTAGTAGAAAAACTCGATGAGCATTAGTACGCAGTTAAGCTTGGATCGAGTAAGAACTTCACTAGAAGAAAGAACCACAAATTCAAGAACATTACCTGCTCTCTTGGGCATTACCCAGAATGGTGATGCCATGGTGTGGGTAAATTTCGACGGGGTAGAGGTGCGGAGATGTTTTTATCGTCAATGTCGTACGAGCATAAGTTGTTATCTGCATACCGAACTAGGTGAATGCAGCTCCCTCCTCTGCCCGACTCGAGGGTAGGACAGCACAGTGAAAAATCTGATTCCTCATGAAAGAAGAACACTCAATCTCGAGCGCTTTTCACTTTTGTCGAGGTCGGAGCGGAGAAATCGAACTTGAAAATATTGATCGAGACGATATCAGAATGGAAGTAGTGTGAAGAATCCACCACAAGATACCACCAACCAAGTCTTTACTATCCTACATCTCCAAGTTGTTATTATACGGTAAAGGTGGGTTTCTGGACTACTTCAATCTGCACTAGCTTGTCACAACCACAACTCAAGGTGGGTAGCATGTAACTTACCGTTGCGGGTGATTGGCATACAAAAGCACTGCTCCTGTCCATTTTCCAAGGTAGTCTTGATGTTACATATCGGTCGTTAGAATGTGATTTGTGGCTTTACCAGTGTTGGTGTTCAAAATTGTCCCTAAAAAATCCTTTTTCCGACATGAGGGGAATAACACCATTGCTGGTATCCAAACTCTTCGAATGCATCGAGATTCAACAGATTCATAGTTGGTCGAGTTTTATAAGAGCTTTTAATGGCAGAACCAATTGATTATTCCCGATTATTCTTTCGTCGGGCAAACATTTTATGCAACGAAAGGAGTGCCAAATAAAGGTGCGCACATAGCTTTGCCATGTAAGCTGCTTAAGGAATTGCTTAATTCGATGATCTTGTTACCAAATTGGATTCTTGGTAATAGAATTGAATTACATGGACTCTCATAATTAGGAGTTAAGACCATATCCTATTGTTCTTATTCAGTCTATTTTCTCATAAAAAACAATGTCAGAGGCAAGCAACAAATTATATATATATTTGAAGCATAGCATGCTATGCAATACCATTATTGTCAAAAATAAGGGAGTCACGATTTCTTTGGAAATTCACCATTTTAGCCCCTAGCCATATTTTTTTTTCCTTCCCATGGGTCTGTCCCCATCAATATTCAATACACTAGCTCCATATCTGAACATGTCAAGACGTGCCAAACTGTATTTATGCAGCTATAGTTGCTACCAAAGTTCAATAAAAATTTTAAAGGGTACTAAATTTATTATCTTAAGAATTCATAAATACAAGAAAAAAATCCAACAAAACGGATGGAGTAATTTTTCGAAAAACCAACGTCTTTTTTGAAAAACCATCTAGGTTGGAAATTGTTTCCGTGAATAGTTGGTCGTAAGTCATTATACTAGTTAATACTTTAATAATATAATAAAATTTTTAATGCCTCAATTATTGGTTTTTTAAGAAAGGAGGGTAGTATTGTGTTAGAATCCAAATCTTCTTGGGAAAGGAAAATCCCAAAAAAACTTTTACCAATCTGAGTTGGATTTGGACACTACCCTGCTGAGTATATATTGACTGGGCTACCATACAATTGAAGCAGCAGTAATCTCTGGTTGAAACTTGACACCTTGATCTTGCCTGCATGGCCACGGAGGAGGCCACAACTTTAAGGGAATACCCTTGTTTATTGCATCGTCATGGAGAAGAATGTAAGGGTCAAACATGCTACACGCTAACGACATCGCCGTCGTCCCCACATGGTTGTACCGTGAGCAGTTATGAGTGTACCATTCCGGAGTTGCATGGCAAAAAAGACTGGCTTCTTGTCATGGCTGGTGGTTCATGTCGGACGACTCCGACGATACCCTTTACTCTCTTTGGAACCCAGCCACGTCGGAATCGATTATACTCCCTCCAATTCCGGAGTCGAAGCACGACAATCCCCTCCAAATCGATTGTTGCACGTTGTCATCGGCTCCCGGGAATCCTGATTCCATGCTTCTGTTACTCCAGGCCAAGATTCAGTCTATATTAGTCTGTGGCCTCAGAGATAAGCAATTGTCAAACTGAAATGCTCTATCGAAGTGATGACGTCAAGGATTTACTTTGGAGGCCTTTTAGTTGCAATGGTAAGCTATAAGCCGACCGCCGCAGGAAACCAAACCTAGCACGGATTGACATAGCTAGCTAGACACACCACCAATGACGATCAATATAGCCTTGTTGTGAAACCGACAAACTGATGGTTACTCCGTCCCCAGTGACATTCATTTGATGCGGCAACACAAATGTTAGAATCTTGCGGGGATCTTTTCACAATCTGCATTGCATTAGGTGGTATAAGATTTGAGGAAGCCATCGCCATCGAGATATATAAATTGAACTTCATTACCATGGTATGGGAAAAAGTGGATAGCGTCAAAGATAGAGCCTTTTTCCTAGACTCTGGTGGTTCTACCTCCCGTTCCTGCTCTGCTGCTGCATCCAACGAGTCTTCTTCAAACGTTACTGGGGATTGTGTTTACTTCATGGATGAGAAGAAAAGCTTGTACATCTACCAGATTGAAGACGGGACCGTTTCGGTGCTTCTCCCTTGCCCTGATTTACCAACACCATGCCTTCTGCCCATTTGGATGATGCCGCCTACTCCCAGGTCTGCATATACTACATACTATTACTGGCATTTACTTGTGCAATAGCATATTCCTTATAGGGGTTATCCGGACTCTTCTTGACTAATTACCACGTCATACTTAGGTCACTGCAGGCAAATGATGTCAAAAATTGATCTTGAAGAGGAAGAGGAAAAGAATGCAGTGAAGTTTGATCAACAGAAAGAAAACACTGAGGAGGAGGAGGAGGAGGAGGAGATGCAAGCAAAGTTAGGAACAAGGTTTTGTGATCTTCCCTTGGATATGCTTATATTGATTGGTCTCGAGCATCTTACTCCATTTGATTATATGAACTTCCGAGCTGCCTGCAAGCTGTGTCGCTTAGTAGCTCCACCAACTCAATGGAGGACTAGAGGTGCATTTGTCGGATCAGAGGCCCACTTATTATCGCCTTGGCTCGTGACGAAAAAGAGAGATAAGTGCAGCTTTGTTGACTCAAAGCTAAAAGGTAGATATATGGTTACCGTCCCTGAATCAGTGAGCGATGCAAGGATATGCTGCGCAAAGGATGGTTGGGTCCTCCTAATGTCTGAAAGTCATCTTTCCATGTTTTGCTTTAATCCCTTTACGAAGGCCATCATCCAAATTCCTGATTTGCCAGAGTGTAAGGATCCAGCTGTGATTTCTGAAGACTGCCTAGTTATTGGGACTATATTGTTGCCTGAGTCAGGATGGGTTGGTTTCTATCTCGTGGAGTTAAGAGAAGAAGAGTGGAACTATTTTGAGTTAAGTGATCCCGCCGCTAATTTCATGCCAAACGCTTTCTGGGCCAAGATGGGAATCTGGGAGTTTTCAGAATTCTCGAAGATCACGTGGAGGAAAATATTGTTTGGCATGTTTACGATGAGCCTAAGAGACCTTGTGACGACTTTCACCAAAACTTGTTAGTAAAATGTGCCGGGGAGCTTCTGTCAAATATTTGTTGGTTATATGGGAAAATGGGTCTACGTATTCAACTTAAATAAATTGTTCTACATCTGAGTGGGAACACCTTGGGAAACTACACTCATATATATATATATATATATATATATATATATATATATATATATATATATATATATATATATATATATATATATATATGGATGGGAGCTGATTCGTTAAGAGTGCGGGTAAAATGGGCTATTTTGCAAACGCGATCTGGCCGTTCATCCTGAAAGATGGACTGCCCAGATCGCATTTTTTTTAAAACTGTCAGTAGTCCGCGACATTATGTCGCAGACTACATTTTTTTACCTTTTTGCCCCTCCTCCTCTGTCCGCTAGACTGTATTGCGGACGATATTCAGGTCGTGACACATGTCAGGAAAAAGTCGTCCGCCACATAGTGTAGCGGACGACCTCTAGGCTGCCACATGTCAGGACATGTCCCGTCAGTCAATCACGCCCACGACGGTTATCTTGTCCTTATCTGTCACGTCAGTGTCCGCTACACAGTCAGTGTAGCGGACGCTATATTGTCCGCGATATAGTATGGCAGACGTCTAAGACTGTCCGCTACACTGTGTAGCGGCCATTTAATATATATTAAAAAAAAACTTTAACTACAACACTATTCTCCATTCTTTCTACTCACAAATATTCTCAGCGGCGTTGGACAAGTAGATCTGCGCAATTTCTTCTTAAGAGCAGCTTTAATACCCTAATAGATCACGTAAGTTCACAAAATCAATCATTTACATATTTGTAATCTATAGTTGTGATGAATATTGCGTTTTATGCATGGTTTTGATTATGCATTGAACATGTGCTAGCAATGATTATGATTTATATTTGTATGTATTTGTTCATGTGCTAACGTTTGTAAAATCCGATTCCGTATATGTATATATATATATATATCTATTATACATATACTCATATATGTTAACATTGTATGTATTATGCATGTGCTAGCGTTGTATTTTTGCGAGCGGTTATCAAAATTCAAACCGTAAAATCTAAATTGAGAAGATTTTTCCATAATTTCAGTTGCAAAAAATGGAATTTAATCCTGGACCAGAAGATCCATCCGTGTTATACGACTAAGCCAACCATATCAGTACGCTCATATGGGATGGTGGAGTAAGATATATTATTTATCGACTTTCTTCTTCTTACGAACGTTGTATACCTTTTGTTTTGTTTAAATTGTATTTATTAATTCGTAGGAAAGAGAACTTCTCACCACCGTAGAAGTATCTCACGAGTTCACATCATGGAAATTGAACAAGTCCCAGAAAAAGATACTGCGTGGAATTGGGTTTGGAATTTTCACGCATGGGCAAATCTTTCAACAGCTTGACCGGGCCTTCATAGGTGCCCTTGTTGAGAGGTGGAGAAGTGAAACGAATACCCGCTCGAAGAGATGCAATTACCCTAGAAGATGTAGGGTTCATCTTAGGGTTGTCGGTGACGGGGCGGCCGGTAATTGCTCCTTCGTCGGAAGCAATGAATAAGAAAACCGTTAGGAACTTCTTCACTTCGATACCCCAGGATCAATTTAGCACTGGCGGTATAAAGTTGAAGTGGTTGGTAGATACCTACGGGGTTATGCCGGAAAACTATTCGGGCCATGAGCTTGTGCTGTACACAAAAGCCTTCCTCTTGTGGGTGATGGGGGCAATCTTATTCCCAACGACGTCGAAGAACACGGTCAATGTGAAATATTTACCGTTGTTGGGTAACCTGTCGGAGGTTGGGGATTATGCCTAGGGTGCAGCGGTTCTTTCGTATATGTACCGAGCATTGCACAAGGCAATGAGGCCCGACTCCAAAGCCATATGTGCATGTCTCTCGCTATTGCAGGTATAAATCCTGTCTTCGTTTTTGTTTTTTTGGTTGAATCGACGATATAAATATAATTTGCGGATGTTCTCAGGTGTGGTCTTATGAACACCTTGTTCCCGGTGCATCAACGCGTAGGGATGAAACAGATAAAGTGTGGCCTTAGTTGTGTGCTTGGGCGTATAGTCGGAGGGTTAGCCATTACCAGAGGAGAGTCGATCCCCATCACAACATTACATACTATCGAGGGGAGTTCGACTGTCTATCTCTGGGCCAAATGCGTTGGGCACCGTACATAAGTTTGGCGCGACAGGTGGGAGAGTTGTTCGTCTTTACGCTCTCCGGGTTGCAGCGCACACCCCTGATCCACTTCAAGGTTGCAGAGTGGCAGCTGCCAGACCGAGCAATGCGCCATTTTGAGTTGGAGCAGGGTTTGTCAGTCGATACTCCAGATATGAGGGTTAACAGGAACCCACCAGAGAAGTGTTACTAAACTCTTTGGATTTCCATCCATCATTTGAGGACTTGGAATTTAAACTGAAATATAGTTTTCGAATTATGTTGACCTTTTCTTGTTTGGAATAAAAGGAAAGTCAAAGACAGTGATATCCTTGATTTAAGAATAGAAACAATCCACACTAAATGGTTTCACATGTGCATGTGGCACTACATGTGTAGTTGTGGTGTGTGAATATCCGCAATATACGTGGCAATATAGCGGCATTAACGATAAAAGTGATAGAGTGGTCAAGTCATAATAATGATGGTAACAGTAGTGGTGGTGGTATTGAGGTGCAATTAATGATAGAGATAGTGACAGTCTTGATGATGGTGGTGGCAGTGTGACGTCAGCAGCAATGTTGCCCAATAGTATCGACGGCAGCCGACAACGACAATGGTGGTGGTGGGGCAATATAGTGATGATACTAGTAGTAGGTTGCTGGTGGTACCGGGTGTGTAATAGAGACGATAGTGGTGGTGAGGACATACATGTTGATCGTTGCATGGTTGATACAGTTGCATTAGTGACAATGGTAGTTACCATAATGACGGTGGTTGCATTCATAGCGGTGCTAGTGGTACTGTGGCTAAAAACAATAATGGCGATCGATTGACGATAATAATGATCATGGTAGTGATGCAAAACACCTGACAACGGTATTAACTGTAGTGGCAGTGTCCCGTTGTAGCAATAGACAATAATTTAGCAGTTGTGATGAGTGTCACTGTCGTGTGGTGATGGCACAACGATCCATTTGTGATGCAGCAATTGGCGCATTACCAACCACCTCCGAATAATGATTGCTGCATTGTGAATGGGGCTTGCAACAATTACTTGGCTCAGTAGAGGGTGTTTGAAGCGCTTGATGATGATTGCTTTTCAAGCATGGGCTGTGGCCTAGGTCCTCGAGTACTGAGCAGTGAAAAGACCGAAACCCCGTGTCGTGAACTAGTTTTCTTTTCTAGGGTTGTTTTCCGATGAGCCCTGATTCTTCTTCAATGGCCCTATGGTTCCCAACTACAAGCCAGTCTGAGCTTGATGATTCAAGTTGGCAATCCACACGGTTTCAACGTGCATGGGTGGCAAGTGGCTGCACCACCGTACTGATTTCTCCAGTAAAATCAACAAACGGTGCACCACATTCACACACATGGCTCGAGACCCGTTTGGCAGGCCTAGTTGCATACGAGATCACGGACCTTGCCTCGAGGATCTATCAACTGGGCCATAGACAACAACAGCAGCGCCAAAATCACAATCTTTTGTTCCCAAATACAAGCTTTTCAAGATCACCGCAAGTGGCCGTGGAGCTCAAGCAAACGTCACTTTGCTAATAATCTTTGCACCGGTTCGTTTGTCATCACTTTTACGCTTCTCCCAATAAATGTTACCTACGACGGCCCGGTTCTTCTCGCCTTTGTGGCTTTTTCCCCATCTTCACTGTGCTTCGTGAGCAGACTCGTGCTTGGACAGGAGAAGCTCCCCCACATAGTAGCGGCGTTACAAGATGCCAGAATGCTTCTAAGAAGATCTCAGCACGCTCTGCACCATCGGGCACCTTATAAGATAAGTTATTGCATAGTTACTGGACTTTGCAATGAGTTTCTGCACCAGTTTAAAGTATTTTGAGGCATTGGACACTGTGTTGTTCTCTAAGTTTGGGGTTCAACCCAGATCCTAGAGCAAGGCAAATTACGAATGGATGGAAGAACAAAATTATCATGGTTAATGGCTATATGCACATGGGGTACATATAATTAAACCAGTGAGAAGGGAAGAGCTAATGAGAGAGAGTGATGCTCTTGCACATACCATGATGTTTTCATTACATAAATCCGTTACCAAAAGTATTGTAGTTTTCATTGCCTTGAAAACATTATCAAGGGAAATATGACAACTATATAAAAAGATAGATCTTAAAGAGTGTCGGTTCCTACATAGGAGGAGATAGAAGATACACATGGGAACCAGTAACGACGTTTGCTGTCTTGGTGGCCATCATCAATCATTGCGAGGCCCTCCTGAGATAATCAACAGGGTTTTGATAAGAATGTGATTAATTGAAAACCATGGCTTTAAAGTTTTTAGAATGCGAGGAACTTACGTCCAATAGACTGTCAAGGGCATCAATGGCACGGCCAGGGGACCAGGTTAGCCGTCTCTCCACCTCTTCAACCGTCACAAACCCTTGAACCTAAGTACAATAGCACATCCAATGAGTGATAATGAAGCTAGTGCAAACATAACAGGTATGCGAAGTCACAATGATATAACGCTTCGCTACACTGGTCAAATATGTTCATAACCTCCGGAAAGAGAGGAGTTTTAATTAGCACCAATAGCATGTTTGAACACTGTTTTCCTGAGGGCAGAATGGGACCATAAAGATTCTGTTGATAACTTTTTGTCATTGGGAAATTTTATAGCCTAGTTCATATATACCGTTCGTGTACATGGGATACACCCCCTTTGCGTCTTTTTATGAGGAAATTCCACATAATGAAATTATGGAAGAGGGGGGAGGGTGGCCCTCAGTGCAAAAGGTGCTCCATTGTGACCAGCAGGTCGGGTTCGAGATACACTCAACGAAAGTGGGATAAAGGCTACGAACCTCAATCCTCCCCACATCCCCCTATCAGGGATTACTTGTGCACCGGGCCGTCCACTGGGATACGCGAGAGGGAGGTGCAGAGCTTCTGGCCTCCTTCTAAAAATAACTAATAACAGCACAAAATCTTGCAGGACTCAATAAATTTATTCAGATATTTTATAAACCCTTCTTACACCTAACAAACCAGAAAAGATGATATAAAGAACATTTTAAATGCACATGTAAAAGCTAAATTCCAAATCTAAATCACGAAAAGTTTGGTCGAAGGACAAAGTTGCTGGCACTGATAACTCTCTGTACAACATCTACGTACATATACCTTTTAAATATATGTAACTATGTATAGAGAATGAGATCCAGCTTTCCATTTTCTTGCGTCAACTTGTTCTGAGAAAATCTTCACTCTTTCTCAATAGAAAGAGATGATGCCATGTGGTAAACATGAAGAAACAAACCTCAATTCATTTTTGCCCATAGGTATAAAGTATTGCAAAACAATTTCAGCTTTAATGTTGCTTCTAGATATTAACTCCTGTAGGCATTCTCTTCAAACTATTCAATATAATAGCGCTGAAACTTTTCACTATTGACAAAGCACAACCCTTGCAGGATTTCTGTCTTTTATTTTTATTTTTAAGGATAAGAACACACAGCCCTTACAGGACGGCAGAGCCAATGCATAATCGAATACATATTTAAGGTTTCCCTCTTCACTAATACTAATGCTAGATGAGCAATCATTACTCAGCAAACATAAGCTAAATCTGATGGTAGACCAGAAATTGAAAAGAGAACATTTATGGAGCACAAGAATCACAATAGAAAAGAATTGAGAAAATTGAGAGAACCTGGGCAAGCTCCAAGATTTCATTGTGGTCCTTATTCAATTCAGTTGGAACAGACCGAACAAGCTTTCTCTTTCCAACTGAGATCACCTCAAAACCACTACCCAGTACCTGTTCATGGAGAACATGTTAGTATGTAGCCCTTTTGACATTCAAATAAACAGTTGCAAAGCAAATTTTCAACATGAAGCATGAAGTGCAAAAATATAGTGCATCGCGTAAAGCCACATGGCATGGAAAAAAAAAAATAAGTAGGGGACTATTTTGTCATCTGATATTATTTTTCTGCCTCTTTAAGCTAAACTATCTTTTAAATTAGGCGGTATCTCTTATTCCAATTTTATACCCATACTCCCTCCACCTCTTCAAAAGAGGTTATTTCAAAGATCCACAATTTTATAAAATCAATTGACCCCTTTAGGCTTTACTTTCTTTTGTGTTTCTTTTCTCATTTAATTGAGGGTAAATATGACTGATCATACACGGTATTGCTTACTTCAAAAGCAGGTCTTCTTTTTAGCGATACACCAAAAAGGAAAGACTGCCTCGTTAGAAGGGTTGGAAGGATAATACAGAATGAGATATTTGTAATCCACTTATATGCCTACAAAATGATATCCTCATAAAATCATTAATTAAACTAAAAATCAGAAATTAAGATGCATTCTGCTGTCTTTTGACATTTTCTTGCAGTCGATGGTCAAGCCAAGAAAGAATGTAATACTTGATACACTGCATATATAACCAAATGACTTCACATCCAAATTTTCGATATTTCAGTATAACCAAGCGCGAAGGCATCATTTAAGAGGCCTCATTGCCTGAAAATGCATAACCTAGGCAGCAAACATCCATGAGATGCACTAATGAACATAGTATATATGAGCACAGTTCTTTATGTGCAACACTAGAATTATGTAGAACTCTAGCAGAAATTCTCAACCACAATACCTTCAGTTTACTTATAGCACGCAAGCAGTCGTCTTCAGACACAGCTTCCCGAGCAGTCTTTCGTCTTTGGCGAAGAAGTTTACAGAGTTCTTCCAAGTTGATCAAACCTCCATTGAGAGGTCTAGTAGCCAAGCAAATATCAACAATTTGCACCCCTGTCTAGCCAATTAACACCATTTTATTTACATTCGTATGAACTTTCTCAACAAGGAGGCATCTTTTAGATTTAAGCAATTGAAGGAACAAAAAGAAACACACTACGACTACATAGCTATAGGAGGAGAATCACATTCTCACACAACCCGCATCATATTGATGATTGACTCATCTTGCAATTTGAACCTCATCTCCCCACCAAATTCTAGTTAGACTGATAAAATCATACTTTACTAACAGCTATATGTAGGGTAAACTACAGCTATATTCTGAAATCTGGGCTTAAACATTATGCTACTTGGTGATCTCAAATATGAATGACACGCTCACCCGCCATTGAAGACAATCAACCCATAATTGAGTTGTCTAAGGTGATGAAAATAATAACTTCAAATGCTTCTCTTGGAAGATATTGCAGCAAGATTAAGAAGGTTAGTACCTACCGAGTTCATAGTAGAAATCACCAATCCCTAACAGCTCAGCCCAGAAACCTTTATTCGAGGCCAGAGGGTCCACTCCGACTTTAGCACACATCTCGTGGAACTGTGACCTGAAGGCAGGATTCTTACGAATATCATTCTGCATTCAGCTGATGAATTGTCAGTGCAATCCTACAAAAAATTGCTGCCTTACGTATCCACACTAGCATTAAGGTACACCTCCTAAGTTCCTTTTATTTTGTTGGTAACAGTTCAAAGAGTTAAATAAACCAGTACTCACTCCACTTCACAATTATGTCCCCTCTCGACATAGTGTTCGAATGCATAAGGATCGACTTAACTCATTTGTTTTTGAATTTCTTTGACTTGTCAACAAAAACTTATTTGATACACGTAACTACTATGTCAGTTCATATCAGCCTTTAGGTGTCTGAAGTCTAAGCAGTCAGCAGACAGACACTACGAGAAAAGTGGGGGTACAGAATGCAGAATATTTCACAAAGGCATGGTAGTGTCCATCTAATCATTCTCTACGACAGAGCACAACCTAGGTTTTCTAAAGTAATTAATTATATGAACCATTACATCCTAAAATCTGCAAAACTTGCTACAAGTGGCACAACCAAATTCTGAAGTAATTCCAAATCGATCTTTCAACTAACTTGACTCATGCGCATAACTAATCGATGTTTTGAAACATTTAAAATTAATGAAGCACCAAATGGAGTGAGTGGGTGAGTTGACCTTATGCTTGCGCGCAAAGTCCTCTAGTTGGGAGCGGAATGTGGAGAGCTGCTCCTTCATGAGGTCGGTGCGTAACTTTGCGACATTGTCTCCCAGCGCCCTGAATTGGTCCTGATCATTTGGTCAAACAGTAGTACAACAAAACACTGAAATCAATTTTGTGCGTGGGTGCGTGTGTGTCGCGCGCGCGCGAGAGAGAGAGATTGGAGCAAACCCTAGCAGCAGCGGCGTTCTGTAGACCGCCGATTCCGGGTCTTCGTCTCATCGTGAGGAGCAGATATGGAAATTAGCCCTAGGGCGGAATCTTTTGCAGCTGCAAACTATAAGAGTGCAAAATCGTGGACGTCGGGGGGAAGCAAACAGAAAGCTACACCGATGAACATGCCAATCCCAGGAAAACTTCACAGTGGCAAAACTGGTGCCCGCCCTTGAGTACGTTGGCGTTAACAGTAAACTTGGATCGAATTAGGACCGCCTTCGGGGCGGAGTTCCGTGTGCAAAGATGAACGCTTCATTCATAAGTTTTCTACGACACCGTAAGCTCAACAAATCAGAGTGGCGCAGCGGAAGCGTGGTGGGCCCATAACCCACAGGTCCCAGGATCGAAACCTGGCTCTGATAGTATACTAGAGTAAGCTTCCACACCCACTTTTTTTCTCTTCTTATTCTTTTTTTCTTTTTTTTTCATTTTTGATGCACAAGAATTTTAGCAGCAAATTTTGAAGAATATATTTCAAGTAGTTACTAGGACGTTTGTATTAGTTATGAAAACTGCTTCTAAATGACGGGATAATGTCGATCATGAAATAAGTATAAACTCTAATGACAAACTATTTTTAGATAACTGGACAACAGTGAGACACGTCAATTTTGAGAAATAACTCTAATCACAAACTATTTTTAGACAGCTGGACAACAGTGAGATACGTCATTTTGAGAAATAACTTTTAGGATTAAGGACTAGATGTATATTACAGTTTACATTTTATTTGTCTCTTATAATCCAACGGGATAACAGTGTCTCAGTTGTCTATATCTAATCAATGTGGATGTCGTGCGTCGGTTGATTCACCGTTTGCAGAACTAAGTAAGAAATGGTATATTCAAGCAGGAAAGAGTAGGAAACTAAGACCTTTTTCACTACATGAGGTGTATTAAAAACATTAACGTACTATTACTAAGCTTTGCATTGCTACCAAAAAGTAAAATTTAACTTACACTTCAATGTAAACTAAAAAAATTCTCTCATTTCTCAAACAAATTTCCATTCTCATTAGTGGAGGAAGGATTGATCTAAGAGATCAAAATTAAATTGTTTTGGGCTCGAGGGTTCATCATAATTGAACCATTGTGCCACATTTCTCCGCTAGAGCTGCAAGATTTATATTCCCCTCAAATGTAGTCCATAAAACACAAAATCAAACAGCCAACACGCCCAAAATCATTTTCTTTATATATTTCGAAATTATGTTCAGTACATCCTTGTTCAGTACGCCCAATATTATATTTCTGTAGTGGCCCTTTCAGCCAAAAAATATTTTGCATTGTTCGTTTTACAAATTTCTTGGTTTAAACTTCCTAGAGTACAGCTCTGAAGGGAAAACTCTGTAATAAAAATTATAACCACCGAGTTCCTCTTTGCAGTCCAATTCTAATGTGTAGTGCAATCACAAAACCTCTAATAAAAATTATAACCATCGAGTTCCTCTTTGCAGTCCTATTCTAATTTGCTGTCCGATCACAAAACCTCACCAGCAGCAAATTCAATTCTATGCAGTCGATCAACAACCACCTTGTACTTTTTCTATCTATGAGCTATGCTGATATTCCCGTGGCTTCCTTTGGTATCAAAAATAGGAAAGCAACCGGGATGAATGTGCAGAGGACTTGTATAGCAATACCCAGAAAAAGGTTGTCAAAAGAACCCGAAGAGATGCCTAGTATCGACGCCAATCCAGCACCGCCAAATGACCCCAACGTAGACCCCAAGTTGTTTATCGACATGAACAGGGCGAATAGGGTCCCTTCTATTCCAGGGGGGCAGAGCTGTCCTGATAAGATGAGGAAAGGCATGAACCTGCAAACATAATATACGGAACATTCAAACACACGGAGGCATAGGGCTGACATTGATACTGTCTCATTCTATGCTACCGACTCTCTTCTCAGCCTACTTAAACCAGACATGCAGATTGTAGACAGAAAAACCAATCAAATAATTGGCCTTAAGACATACCAAGACTTGGACAAGTACGCATGCATTGGTTCTACATGCACAAAGCTCTTAGCAGCTTTACCACGTTCAAGTTTAAGGTAAACTACAATTTACGTACTTGAACTGATGGATTGCATCTGTAAGCACGGACCCGCAAAGCACCATAATCTTGTCCGAAATGCCAAATGCAACATTTACTCGAGACACTAAGACTAAATCTAGAAGAGTCAAGGAAGACAATCCAACATGAGCCCACCTGCATAAATTTCATCGATCAAACCAGTTAGCAATGCACTCACTTGTTTACATTCACGTGTAAACTAGCGTGATATAAACTTACATGAGAATTCTTCGTAATTTAATCTTCTTCAAGTAGCGGTTGTAGATGAAGGTTCCAAGCATGAGGCCCAACCACCCAACAACACGTGCTGTGCCCAAAAAGGAAGCGTCCAAGTTTAAGTATTCTGTCTGGTAATAAAACATGACTGTTGAGAGGTTTGGAACAGTCACATTTGCAAGAAAAAACCACGCCATTGGTCTGTACTACCAAAAACATAATAAAATAAGTAATAACCATAATCAGAACAGTGGTATGCACTATAATATAGCTATGATTACGTTATTGTATGGTACCAGCCAAGTTTAACCAAGAAAATATCGTAAACATGCATGTTGAGAAGCATTTCTACATCTCAGTTTTGACAAGAAGATTTGCCAATTATGAACCGAGGGGACGATTTGGATGATCAACCCCTGACATTCACAAAGTCAAACTACCAAGTACCAAAATTTCAATAATTACCTCAGAATTATAGGCTGTCGGAAAGCTCGGAACAAGGTATAAGTGGCCATTTTCAGAGACTGGAACCATCTTGATGCCAATGAACCATTTTTTTCAGGAGTCTGCACATTAGTGTTGGCAGCTCTATTTGTACTATTTTTCTGGCTTTTCTTTCTCCTTGAAGTACTCGTTTTAGACTTATCAGCTGAGAGATTATCATCATGCATTACACTTCCACTCATTGCAAGGGACCCATTCGAAGTAGAAAGTTCAGGTGTAACTTTGTTGCACACAAAATTCTCTTTGACAAAACCACATGATAATAGTTGTACGGTGGGCAATACAGAGAAAAGAAGAAAAATTTTCTCAATCTGCAAGTTACTAAGAGCATATCCTCCTGACAAACTCCCACAGATTCCTCCCAAAGCCATTGCCATCCAAGATATTGACTGAAGATCGCCAGCAAATGAGGCCCTGATCATGGTTGTTTCAAAATGTTTCAAAATGTTTCCTCTAAGAACAGCAGGGAAGGGGGGGGGGGGGGGGTGTTCAATTGGAACACTGATCATATTATGCTTAAGGATGCCAGAAGACATGATGCATCCTATTATATTATGCTTAAGGATGCAGCCGAAGCTAGATTGGGCACAGTATATGTTCAAGCTCAAGTGCTTGGACTTTTAGGCCAAGCAAGCCATTCTATCCGGTTATGTTAGGTTTTTTCATAGTTGTGCTTGTTCAATGACTTAATCCTGTAATCATTTTTGCCATACAATCCACATTTTTCACATAAAAATGCAAAATCAGCAGTCAGTTGGAAGAACAAGGCAAAAGCTTGCTACTTTCTCTGTCGTACCCACTACCAAAAAGCAAAAGGAACATCTAAAACTGATTGGATGACAACTACAGCAATAGCTCACAAGCCTAAACGAGGCACCCTTGTATTGTTTGGATGGTCATAAAGCCCTTGTATTAGCAACTTGGGCTTTGCACTTGGTTGATTGTACTTCATGTTGCTTACAAATGTGTCAGCAGACTGGTCAACATGTAACTGAACCTCGATTATGCAGAAGTGGCCTAATATTTTCTCATCACTAAAGCGTAAAAAGAAAGAACTAAAAAAAAAAAAATCACAACATACCGCTCAACCCTTACTGCCTCAGCTATCATTGCATCAATCACAACATCGGCCATTGCAGAGCCTAGGTTTTGCACAGAGAGAAAGATCATGAGCTGCACTTTGGAGTTCCTTAAGGAAGCAGTTAGGCCCAAAATGAGCCATGGGATGAGCGAGAGAAGAGTCGCAATCACCAAGTACGGGATCCTTTTTCTTCCTCTGATTGGGATACAGTCGGACAATATTCTGCGAATAAAAATAATAACTTCGATTAATTTTGAACAAAGATTCTGTGGTAGAACCACCAATAAGCAATCCTATACTTGTTGCATTTACAAATAGGATAAGTAATATACTGGCAAAAAAAGGGCATTTGCTTCTGTCTCCTCTGTTTCTAACTCCATGCTGAATTGTACTTGCCATCTAGATTCTTGATGCACAACAAAATGATATCCCCTATTGTATATAGTGAGCCAAAATAGATTTTGAAACTTATATTTTCATACAATTCATTACTTGTCTTTGAGATGAATGCAAGTATTTGTAGTCACTCCAAATTTGTTCTTTGATGACTTTGTTGAAAGGTGTGGCTTTCTTGTTCAACCTACATATCCAGGTTAAGAGCCATAACATTGTTAGGATCTAATGTCGGTCTTTATGACCTTGGCCTGTAAATGGCCCTTTTTTTGAGCTTCTAAAATATCTTCTAGGTCCCGACATTTGCCTCCCTCAACCTGGTCGGCAGAAGAAACTCTTTTCCAATGTCATATCCAAGGTAAAACCAAATCTTCATTGGTCCTTTCTGTAGGTATGCGAAATAGCGTATTCAGTAATACTATTGTAGTGCCTTTTTAAGTTGACAACAGTTTTGAGGGGAAAATTGCCAAGCTGCAGGAGTCCTGGAGATACTCCATGAAGGACTCTGTCGCTTTCGAAAGTGACTGAGTGCTTAAATTTCCAAATTGCAAAGTGTAAACTTAATTAGTACAAGTTAGGTCAATACCCGTATAATGGTTTTATGCTCCACGGAAAAAATGCTATTGAGGACACAAACTGGGAGGCAGAGGGTGACAACTTAAGCCTGTCTTTCAGCTGGTACGAAACTGCTGTCCATACGAAAGATCTAAAACCCTACTCTCATGAGAGAAAAGGGGTAAGCGAAATTAGACAGATTAAAAAAGTAACCAAAAGCATAGAACAACACTAACAAGGTTGCAATCACATTACATGAATGACCTTAAAGATAGCAGTATGGTAATATGTAATATAAAATGAGAACAGTGGGAGGGGCAATATGGTAATATGTAATATAAAATGAAACAGCGGGAGGGGGGCGGGGGAGGGGAGGTGGGGACCAATATGAGGAGATAACTCATGTCCATTTACAACCCTTGAAAGTGCGTAAGTGCAATGATGGATAATAAATGTTAAGCTTCTATAGACTATAAGTTAGCATTCAACCTAATTAACTCTAAGCTGTAGCTTGCCCTATAGCAGCCAATCATATCAAAACTCTGCCTTCTCTAAATTGCAGCATTCGACATTTTAACTTTCCCGAGTATTAACCATTTTCGGAAAGAATGATTGTGACAAATTCTTAAAAGTGATGGATGAAAGGCAATACAAATGGGAATGGCCGTCCATCAAAGCATTGTAAAACCCACTTTCTTCCAGAAACACGTCTTGTTGGCCACTTAAGTCACTAGCTCCTTTAGCAGTTTCAGCAAGTTTCTTTATTTGGTTGATTACCCTTTCGTCTTTAAACTACTGCCCATTTTCAAAATTAGTCCTGTAAGTACAAATTGCTTTCCGACGCCCTTAAACTATCCAAAATGTGCACCATTAATCCTTCAACGGAAATCAAGTTGGGTTGTAGTTGGAGGGGGGCTACTTTAACGATTTCTGGGGCGGTGGCCGTGTTGATGTTGTCTAGCAGTGGTGGGTTTTCTGATGCCGCTGAGCTTAGTGATGGTGGGGTTGATTGAGCAGTGTTCATATTGGCTGGTTTCAATGGTCTTTGATGGGGGTATAATGACGCATCAAATCGGGCCGTGTATTGGTGCTTCTGCGTAGTCTCATTTGCCTATGCCTGTAAAAAGAAATGCTGCTTTGAGAGAGAGATTGATTCCAGCGAGGCAAAAGAGCACAAAAGGGAGATATCCTAGTTTGAATGAGGTTGCAGGTGGTAGAGGGAGGAGAGGAAGAGCAGAAAATTAGAAAATGTCAAGATGGAGGGGTACGAGGTGGGTTGTCTTGCCAGAATGTGCACTCATCTACACTTACTAAAGGTGTTTAGCTTCAGGTCCGATCCCAAAACATTAGTTTGAGGATTTGTATCCATTATGCCTGTTTTGGATGTTGTGGGGCTAAGGGAAAGGGAATAAGACAAGATGAAAGTATTGTTTAAGTTTAAGCTTAAGGCCTTTCTTGATAACCCTTTAACTCTTATCCAAGGTTATGACTCTGATGAAGCCTCAGGGAGCATGCGCTGTGTAATGTATAGATAGATGATCGAACACTTCACTTGTACTTCAGTTTCTTACCATTTGGCCTATGTCCATACTGTTTTTCACTCACCAGAGAGAAAAACTGAGCATCTTTTTTCCGTTTCATTAACAATGCAAGGTACTTCTAATCACTCCTAATGTGGCTCCCCAGGCATCTTCAATCTTTTAACTCAATTTCAGTGGCCACATTTAGAGGAGTATCCTCATAATTGGCAATATTGCCAGGCTTTTCTGATAATAAAAATATTTTGCGTCTTCATCTTATCCTCCTTCACAAATATTTATATAAGTAACCAACCATATCCAACCCATAGTCGACAATCAAGAAACTGGAACGGATCCAAAGCCAATTAGGCCGAGTCAAATCCATCCGACCCCTGAATGCTTCTCTGGGTCATATTCACGTAAATTAAGGGTCACAATTATAACTTTTCCGATGTGATGGGTTCTTCTTCGACCTCAAGTACATCGTTGGACCTAGGGTTCAACTGTAACTTAAAGGAGTGAACTGGTGTCAGTGAACTAATGACTTCTATGCTCTCTAAGCTCAAGTAGAGTAAAAACAATGATTCGAAAGAGCAAGACAAAGTTGATTGTCAGTGGATCCTGTGGCAAATTAATCGTTGATGGATTGGTCATTTGCTTTTCATTGATTTACCGCTACCTCGGTTGAGTTCCGACATGATCTCATAACCAGTATGGTGGAGATAAGCTACTACGTGGAGGCCGGTAATATGCTCTAGTACCAAACTAATGTTGCACGAAGCACATCCATATGATTGAGGGTGGAAGAGAACACAAAAAGACAGTATGCATCACCCTCACAAGAAAACCACTATACCGCATGCCAAGAATTTTACCTCATAAGGCATTGGCAATGCCATCCGACAGCAATGCAAAAAATTAACGCGAAGCAATCCAATAAAACCCTAAATGAATGCATACACTTTTTTGGTACATAATAGGGTGATGATAAATGCATTATTTAGACCCTGAAAATAGAGTCCAAAGCATATCCATGAAAAGCGATGTTTGCAGAAAAAGCACAGAGAAAAAGAAGTGTGTGCCAAAATAGAATCACACGCAGATTAAAGCACAAATACAGAACATAAATGGTGAAGTAAATGTGGAGTCCGCCTTCTTTTTCGGGGATATTGCATCTCAAGGTCCCAAATAAAATGGTGAAGTAAATGAGTAGCAGGACACCCATGAACAAGTTGCTATATCGAATTTCATATTCCTGCACATGTGCCGCATATATTCCCCTTTGGCAAGGTAATTCAACCCGTTCAGAAAAAAAAGGAACTCAAATTAAAACCGGGCATGGCACGAGGTTAATACACAAAACCCATGACTGTATTTTAACCAGAATCACAAACCAATAGATATACACATGTCCCTCGATCAATCAGAAACACACCCAGAAATTCAATCAGATAGCTAAGAGTGACGAAGAGGGGAAGTTGAAATCTTTACCTGGGTAAAGTAAATCAAGCATACCAGCCAGATAAATGCAGCACCCAATTCGACACGTAACTTTTTTCCCCACTCTATCATCTTTTACAGCAGCTACCAATGATAACAATTCTCCTGCTGTTCTTCTCTCCGAAATCCACCGAAGTTCATGCTTTCCCCGCTGTTTCAACTCCCAAGTCTCAACGTTTCTTTGACTTTTTTTCAAACCCGACCCGGTTGACCCGAACTAACCCAAAACTAAAAACCGGCCCATTAAAGCCCAATCAAGTCTGGCTCGAGTAACTTCTTTTTTCCCCATTTTTCTCTTTTATTAACTTCTAAATCGTTTTTGTAATCTTTAGTGTGTGTTTGATGAGATATTTTAACTAAGAAATTTAATTTGACTGAGAATTTGAAATTATTTTGAATAACATTCACCATTTACTAACTACAAAAGAGAATTTTTAAAATTTTAAAAGAAGTATTCGGGAGGTCAAAATCTCCGGTTGAAATAACCGCTCTAGATTACTATTTTTTTGGGGTCAAATTAACAAGAGAACTATCCTCCACAATGCAACTTTTTTTGAGCCACATGTCTTTTTAAAATTTTCAATTATTCATGAATGTGTTTGATAACGCAATTAAGCACTTAAAACTTAAAGTTTTCTATGATTTTCAATTAAGTGCGTTTGATAACGCTAAACATTGTATCACTTAAAAAATTAATTCCTACCAAAAATAAACTTAAGTTTTAATTCTAAGTGAGATGGTTAACTAACATATCTTTACATAGAAAAAATAATTATTACCATTATGCCGTCTGAATTAATTTGCTGGTAACACCGTCTCCACCACATTACAACAACTACCACAATTATCATGACCTAGCCACTATCACCACCGCCACTACAAGGACACTGCTACATCTACCATTGTTGTCGTTATCACGACAATTTTCGTCAAAACCATCTAAATATCCATAACATTATAACCACTGTCATGACGACTATGTTGCCGCCTATCGGTATTATCACAATTACCAACATCACATCTTCATGCATCATTACCGCCACCACTGGCACCTTTTAGTCGTCGTCGCTGCCGCCGCCACCATTACTCTATCGTCACTGGCACACCACCAACACGATTTTAGCTCCCCAAAAAAGTTATAAAGTGCATAAACAAATGCATAATTTTGGTAAAATGGATAAATTTGTAAATAAAGTTTTTTCAGACATTTGTTTTTTGTTTACCAAACAAGTTAACTTATTTTTCAGTAAAAATTCACTAGTTTAAAGTTTTCAATTTTATGAATTTAGCGCTTAACTTTTTCAACACTTGAATTTCAGTTTTATCAAACAGCCCCTTCATCTCCCCCCCGCCCCCCCCCCCCCCCCCCCACCAAATCTCAGACATCTATTCCTTATGTTTTGTTTTACCAATTCATCTATAATAATACATGCCAACAAGAGTTGGTTTATCGGTTCCAGAATCCCAATTCAAGCTTCCCCACCTGAGTTTGAATGTTTCCCGCCGCTCTTGTTAGTGACAAACTTACGTTCCCTACCTGCATGTGCTCTATACACGGGTCTTTGTACGTTTCGATCCCAACATAAATGCGAAAATCGGAGGCTTAGATATATGTGGCTGCCTCGTAGGTTCTCGATGCGTAATACTCCTTATAAGTTGGACCAGAATTGTACATTCCAACTTTTTCTTACAAATACAAAAAAAAAATCTATAATAATACATTTATTGATAATAATCAGGCATAGTCTATGCCTAAGAGTGGCCACCTAGGTAGCACGGACACCGACACCGACACCGACACCGACGGGGACACCGGACACCGCAATTTTAAAAAAATCAGATTTTGGACACCGCATGACACCGCTAATTTTTAATATATTTTTATTATATATAAATATATTTATATATATTTAATAAATATCAAATACATTTCACAACCTAAAATAACAAACACTAATGAAAAACTATTAAAACAAGGAATTTAAATAAATACAAGCCATACTTGAACATTTATTTGGTACTGGGCAAAAAAACAAAGTTAAAAAAAAGAAAAGAAAAAGGAGGTCTTTCACTAGAGTGCAAGATAGGGGGAGAAAAGGAAAAAAAAGAGAAAGACACGAGAAGTAAAGAACCTGTGGGTCAGCGAGAAAGAGAAGACAAAGAAAAGAGGAAAGGAGAAGGAGACGACAGACGAGACAAAGAGAAGAAGCAGACCTGTGGGTAAGTGATGGCAGTGGAGGACCTCTGGCAAAGATGGCGAGAGATCTGGCGACGGCGATGGCGACGGTGGACAGATCTGTCGGCTTTGGTATCCAACAACACCGGCGCCTTCAGATCTGTCGGCTCCGACAACATCGGCGACTTTCAGATCTGTTGGCTCCGGCAACATCGACGACATATCCGGCAACACGGTGACTAAAGAGAAGAAGACGGCCGACAGATGAGGTGAGAGAGAAGACGACGACCCCTGAAATTACTTCCAAAAGTTCAAAAGTAGCCCCAAACGTTCCGACACTGCCGATTGCCGTGTCCGACACTCCTCGGTGAAGTGTCCGACACGGTGTTGGAAAATTAATAAAAAAATAAAAAATTCCTGACACCGATTGGCGGTGTCCGACACGTGTCGGGCGGTGTCCGGAGGGTGTCGGGGTGTCCGTCCGTTTAGGACACCAAACCTCCACCTAGGAGAGGTGTCCGTGCTTCAGAGGTGGCCACAAGAGCTGTAGCAAAAGACATCACAACACGAGACAAAGAAATGTGTAAAGAACTTATTTAATTGGCTTTTTGGGTATCATGAGCTGATTAGTTAAGCGTCATTGGGATTCATTGTTCCAAACATCTTGGCCAAGGATTACCATCAATAGTGTAGTTCAAGTTCTACTCTTCTTACTCCTTCAAGTTCAGAAGTGATAATAAGAGTCTTCTAAATAGTGTCAAATTGACCTAAAAACTTATTTAGGACAGCCTTTTTCAGTGGCGTCCGTATGCCATTGCTGTGGAGAACTGGTTGCTACCCTGGTTTCACAAAGAAGAAGAGCTTGCATTGGACCCCTTGCAGTCTTTTGCTCCAAGTTCAGACCCTCTCAAGCTCAGATGAAGAGCTCGAGTATTTTGCTCCAATGCTTGTGTGTGTGAACTTTGCTGGGAAGGACTGCAAAGAGCCCTACCTCCCGCAGATGTTGGAATGCAAGTAGCCATGCACCAAGATCTTCAATGATTCGTCCAACTTTGTGAGAATGAAACCTATTATGTTAATCGAGTGCAAACCCGATTAACAATACAATTGCCATTCTGATAAGAAATTAAGAGAGAAAACGGGAAAGCTTTGACGAAGATCTGCCACACATTTATACTAAAGAAACAATATTTACAGGCATCGCTTTTGATATATTTCCCTCATAAGGGTTACACAGACTGCAAGCCGGATTGAGGTGAAGGATGTAACCGCGCAAGCAGAGATTTACATTACATTCCTTTTCATTTCACTTTCGAATCTTAGCAAAACCAGGCCATGTTTACTAAAATGCTTGTATATATTTCTTGCTTCTTCTTTCTTGCGAGTTTCGCTGTATATAGCATAGCTTATTTTTCCACTTGAGTTGTGAGTAGCATTCAAATGCAATACATGGGGACACTGACAGGCCGGTATACAAAAGGTCTGACACTGTGAGAATAGCCCGAGGGGTAGTTGTAAGTGAATTTGGCACCCGAACTTCCGCCTCCAAGGTGTGTGCAGTGCTCGTGGAACCTGCTAATAGGTCTTGCAAGACAGGCATCCCAACGGTCACTCTCAGGCATTGTCTCTGCCACTGTATATATACCTTTCGAGTTGGTGAATGCCTGATAATTAAGAACTTCCCCAGATTTTGTTATGCAAAGAACGGCGACCTCAGCACCTGCAACGAACAATTATAAATTCTTCCACTTCAGAAAAAGCAGTTTGCGCCATATAAAACTCGTTATTGCTTAAAATGATATTTCATGTTTTCTTCTAAGGCTGAACAGAATAACTCGCAATCTTCATATTTACTTTCCACTTTGTTGTCAATAAAACTTGAAGCACAGTCCAGCCTAACACTAGATCTGATGTTAACTACAGGAAAGTCTCAAGGCCAATGTAACTGCCACATTATTGCTTGAGGCGCAGTCCGTAAATCTTTTCCTCATTTCCTTAATTTTATGCATTCAAGTGGTTTCGATGAGGGCTTTCACAGCCACGTAAAAAGGTCGATTTTAAAAACATCTATTATGGATGTCCATTAACCATGGTCAGTTTGCCCTAGAATTTTTTTACCCAGCCAACTATCCTTGTTAACCACTAGACCCGCAAAATCTGTTTTTAACTGTAGTGCCAACATCACTTTGATGTATGATTGTATCCTTGACGACCACAGCTTAGCATATAGTGAATTCCAGGACTAGACTTTTGTTGCCTTTCGCTGTCAAATTGAGTAATTGGCAATGAAGGTTCTTTATCTGTAATGTGTGGTGGCAGTGTTCGCAGAAAACATGAGACTGTCAGAGAAAACAAATCAGGGGGTGGGGGAGAGTCTCCAGCACAATCACAACTCCTTGCTGGGCATGAATGAATATGAAGGTCACATGTTTACCAAAGGCGTAATGCATATATTAACTTTTGGCCCCGACTATTGGCTAAACTCCCTAATGTGAGTTACTTCAGTTCTAAATATCATTATATTGAGAGGAAAATTCCTACACGTACTGCTGGCTCCTTCTTAATGCCAAACACGGATCATATACACTCTGCCAATCCAAGTGTGAGTCCCTTCCAAAATATGCCACTTTACAGGATTTTTCTTTGAGTATGATATATTTGTGGAACAAATTTCGTGTTTCTTGTGCTTTTCTTATCATCAGATAAAGCTCATCTTTTTATTTTGGCACGCGAAAGTTGTAATATCTTCAATACGACCCCCTGTCTAAGTATGAGTATGTTCAGTGACTGTTGCATGAGTTGAAAGCATAGTCTGCGAGAATCAAGTCAGAAAACTCTCCCAAGTGTTCATAACACTTAATTTTACTGAGATATTGGTGGCAGTTGTTGCCATCGATAAACAGTTGACATCTCGATTCCAAAACAGCAACTAAAAAGTAAAATGGAAAATGTTTATTATTGTTTTTTTTTTCATTGTTTTCTTGCACATTTACTCATCTAATGACCCATCTTGTATTCTCGCAGTCTATGCTTGTCAAATATTCTTAAACCTACAAATAAAATAACCAACCAACAAGTACAGGAAGAATAATAAGCATTAAGCAGGGCAGACACAGAAAGTTAAATCTACCAGTTTTCTCTCTTTCCTTTTCCTCTTCTTGTAAGAGTGCCGAGCTGGCAAGCTCAACAAAGCCAAATATGGCATCATAAAGATGAAGCATCATGCACTAAAAGACTACATATAATTACTGCCAGCAAATTTGCTGAACTATAGCACATCAGCCAAGAAAATCGAGGGCTAAGCTTCTTAATTACAGTTGATGGAGTGAAGGATTTAGTTTTATAGAAGAAGCCTTTACTGAGCAGAGACCCATCCTCCAAAAAGAAACAGTGGCAGACATTGTAAAGTAAACAAGGATTAGATCCTGTCCCATATTGCTATTTCTCAATCAAGTATAGAGCATTAATAACTGAAAGAGACTGACAAAGCAGAAGATAAATTAGGAAGATATTACTTTGACAACTACGGTACAGAATTTTTTTATTAATGTCATTCAAATATAGTAGCATTCAACGGAAAGAAAAATCAGCCTCTTTGTACATTGTTTACAGACGACGACTGATAATAGGAGAAATTATATCTTCTAATAAGGTCAGCATGCATAACCTTGCCTTTCGACACGACACCTATTCTTACAAGAAGCTGGGGAGATTTAAGATGCGAATCAAGTTCACAATATTCAGTGGTGAGTTTCTCCAACCGTGTTTTTGTACGTGCATGTGTCAAAAATTTATGAACTGGCAAAAAGGTACACATCCCTCTAATATTTACTTGTTCCACCAAAGAGATTTCAATTGGAGTGGGTCACCTTCTACTAACAGAAAAGGTTTTCAGCAGAAATCTTATGGGGGGATAAAAAAACAAGCGACTTCAAATAGTCCAACACTAAATTACGGGCAGGATCTTACTTCCTATTGCTGCTACAACATAGTGCGGTACTTTTGAAGGAATAATTTATTAAATCCTTAGCTAATCCAAAATCACCTATATATTAACAAGCATAGCTTCTATAACAACGAATCTGGTCAGTCAGGCCTACAATAGCAAACGTATTGTTGCTTCAGTTGACTAATGCAGCTAATTGTATTAATATCTAGTTGGACCTTTTCCTATTTCCAATTATTGAGACCATGGAATGCATTACATAGTTCTTGCAGTTAAACTACTCTTAACACAATTTGTTCCCAGAAAATCTCCAGAACCGAGACCAATAAGAATCTAGCTGAATCACCTAACAAATTACATCACTCCAATTTCATGATCTGTTCCCTTTGACTGTACGCAGGTTTCTATAGTAGAATTCAAACATCAAAGAGATGCGGGATAACGTTGATTTTGAGAATTGTACGAAATAAAGCTTAATCCATATCAAAAGTTTGATGCCCAACCATGTCTAATCCTTTGTGTTTCTTTGCTTTTATCTAATTTTTGTTCCTATTTTGTTATACTAATAGGACTCCAATAGTATAGAAAAGATAAAGCAGGAGACTGAATGGAACCCATCATCACATTCTAATTCTAATTAAAAAAAGCGCATACCCATTACTTCAATTACGATTTCAAGAATGAAATACATGCCAAACACAAAAGCCCGGTAAAGAAGAGAGGGTTTTGGGAACGGACCTTCTATAACGTGGTCTTCAGGGCCAATGGAAGCATCCCCGCACACATCACATACAACTCTTCCATGGATTTCACCAGTCCAAGCTCTTACAGTGCACGGCATGAAGAGTGCTGAGAGAGCAAGTGCTGTAACCAGCTTCTTCAGCTGGGACTCCATTGCTGACTTCGTCCACACCCTTCTGAGGCCTCTAAGGTCTCTGATGGATGATCGGGGGTCAGTTTACAGCTCTTACGTTGACCAGTACACTCCATCTCAAAGATTTTATCCCACTTCATTTTTTGCCAATACTGGTCAAAAGCCCGTATTACCTGCGGGTGCTCGTTAAACTGCTTTTATAATTTTTACTACTCTATCCGTTTTAAAAAATTATCTTTTTTTAAGACTGTAATCTTTTATTTTTTTAAAAAACATTCCGTATGTATTTTTTTTTCATGTTTATTCATTTCATACTTAATTTATTTTTATTTTATCTCTTCAAATTTAATTCTCCATCAACTAATTTTCACTTTTCCGACTTACTTTCTTCTTCTTCTCCTCTCTCTTCACTCGTACCTAAATAAGCGTACAAGTCAAACACGATCAAATATCATGAGACGAAAGGAGTATATTTCAAATGAAGTAAAAAGAAAAAAAGATTCATACATCTAAAATTCTTTTCTTTACGCACATGTTTCTTAGTATTTGTAACAACATTACAGTGATGAAAGTAGAGTTGAGAAGATTATCGTTATTTTGTAAGATTATATCTTGCTAGTTGATAGTTGAACTCTATCTGTGTATGCGAGACATATTGTTTGTTATCCAAAATGCCTTTCAAGATAGACAGCCACACAATCCTTTTCTAAACGAAAAAATAACTTTAGATCCAATTGAAACTGATGCTCAACCCTACGGTATGATACGTTTCAATTAAAACCTTGAGATCTTAAGTGGGAAACTGATGTAAACCTTGGAGGGCTTACCGTAATTTACCCATTATTATTTGTACGGGCTAAACTTAAAAAGGTTCAGTGGTACCGGACCAAGCCGGACGCCTCACAGAAACCATTTGTGCTGTGTTCTCCGTAATCTTTCATATCAGCGGCCTTAAAGGGTTTTCATTTTTTTCGGCACGTACTAAACATCGAAAATTCTATGGGATCGATGTTGTGATCTTTCGGTACCGGAAGCTCGTCTGTTTCTCACTTGCGTTGGAATGGTAATCTCGTAGACGGTAGAAAGTATTAACCTGTCTTTCTCTCTGTCGGTGTCATATTCGCGTGTGTACTCTGTTTGTTCAATTGCACGATTGGATGTTCTTACGTTATGCCAATTGCACGAGTTTGGAACTTGTATGTTTATATCGGCTAATGCGTTTTGTTCTGTTCTTGTTTGGTTGGTTGGCTGCAATCTGAGTTTCGAGCTTACTGACCAGGAATTTGGGTAATTCTGCTAATCAATTAGAATCCATATCATAGATTGATCCGTGCAAGATCAGCGATGCCCCTGTTAAGGTTTGATACAGGTTCACGTCCATTTATTGGGATTGAGTTTTGTTGGTTAATGATATCTGGAGCATTAGTTGAGTCAGATATTTTAGCTTGTTCCCGTCTTAAAATGACGCTTGTGGCCCATAAAGTGTTAGCAAGGAAAGTTTCCTTGCAGTACGAAGGAGTTGTGGAATGAAATCTTTTGGACAGATGTTTTCGAATTAAAGAACTCGAGTCGTCATTTGTTTGGGGTTACTTTTTAGAAGGAATTGTTCTGAAAGAAATGTCGTATCATTTCGGTTGTACGCTCTTTAAAGCAAATGCCTGCGTTCTTCGATTTGACAATGCTCCTGTGAGGAATGATATCCATTTAAAAGTAATTGACCAATCTCCATTGATGATTCAGACATTCTCAGCTATGTGACAAAGAACTCTCAAGCAAAGTAAGTCCTGAAGGTGAATTATTTGACAATGATGCCTTAATTCTGCTTTTATATAATTTCATATCCCTATTCTTCGTGTTTTTCGAAGTTAGGCATCAGATCCATTTGGTATGTATTGTTTCCATGTGTAAAATAAAGGAAAAAGGGGAAGAGAAACTCTCAGATCCCTGTAAAGAACTCGCGAATAAATTAAAACTAATTGACCAATATACATCGATGAATCCTCAATTCTGAAACTGGGTTCATCATATTTGGTCATTTGCACACTTATGTTTTGTCTTGTAAACATTGCTTGCTTAAGGCATGATTATATCTGAGCGGGCCTTACTCAACCTTTAGGCTCGTTTAATAAAGGTGCTTAGGTCAATTCAACTTGGGAAAAAAGATGAAATTCCTGAATTTCTGCTGAAAACCTAGTTGTTGACTCAACTTCTTTGCTACTCACCGACTATTTGAGTGCTTTTGGTGTTTAGAACACGAGCAAATGATAAGGAAATACCTACAAATTCAGACAGATTTATGGGACTTAACGTTTGGTTCTTTGGTCATGAGTTGGTTTTGATGTTTCTGTGCTCGCGACACTGTGTACTGTCCTTCTGCTCATTTTGGATAGTGCGGACAAATCCCACCCCCCTCTTGATCAAGTACATTTATTTTTATAATGCTCCTCTGGCTGCGTGGTTACACTTTACAACATCTTAAACTCGAAGCTTAAGGAGATCTTCTTTTTTCAGGCATATCCAGTACGTGGAGACTGCTACCGTTAAAAAGGACATGATTTGGATTTTGGAGTATTTAGGGGCTGTATGTTTACGGTATTTAGTTTTCATTTTTATAATGGTGATAAAAAAGATGCCTTTTTTCACGTACTTTTATCATTTTCAGTATTCGTTTCGGATTCAAATATCCAAACAGTGTAAAAAAATTGAAAACACCCAAGAGTGTTTTCACCTCTTCTCGCCACTTGGTTTCTCACTGTCAGATAATAGAGTTTCAGCCTTCACTGTTCAACGTTTTTTCTTCCAGGCCTCTGACCTCCTCTATGCCTTGTCATGTCAGAGGGAAACCATAGCTCTCCTCCTTCTCGCGTTCCCCTATATCTCCTTGTTCTCCTTCATTTCCAATGAACAAATCCCCAACAAAACTCTCCCACACCATTCGTCAATCTGCCGAAAGCAAGAGAGAAATTCACCCCAACCCTCTAGCTGTCGAAGACCCAGGATAGAGACGACTGACGCGCCGCTGGTACCTTCCGTCTCCCAATCAAGCATCCAACAATCCGGAAATGGGTGTGTGCGACTGTGCTGTTTAACTCATTAATGGGAGAGGGGAAATGGGTATTTCAGTGCACAGGGAAGGGAAGGGAAAGGGGAAGACAGGAAGGGGAAAGGGAAGGGGAACATTTCAGAACATGTGGGCCATGCTTCACGTGATGGGAAGGGGATTTATGGAGTGGGTGGACCTGGCGTGGAGGGGTTTTAAGGGGTGAGTGAGGCACTTTATTGGGAGAAGTAAAAGGAGGGTATAAAAATTATTTGTTAGGTTAAGAGTAGGGTTAAAATGGGAAGATACGGGTACAAATAGTGTAGAAAATACTAAACATACAAGAATGGATCCAAAAAAGTTGCTGAAAATAAAAATAGTAAACATACAAAAAAAACTGAAAAAAGTAGATACGGAAAAAACTAAATTACACAATACGATTTTAGAACTGAATACTAAAATCTGGAAAACAAAAACAGAATACAAAACATGAAAATAAATTGCGTAAACATACGCCCCCTTAATTGTCTGTTTTGAAATTTCAGTGAAGTATTGTGGTTTCGTTAGCATACAACAAATACATGGGTTTATTAATGTACTTGTAAATGCAAATTACTGCAATGAACTTGCTTCCCGAAAGCACTTTCTTCCTTTGAATCGTTTCACTTTCTTTTTCTTTGAAGTTTTGTCTTGTATCAGATCCCTATGAGGAACATTTTATAAGTAGTGGACTAATCTCCATTGACGAATAGTTTGTTCTGAGGGATGTGCATTGAGTTTTTCGTAAAAATGAGATTCTATCCCCTTTTCTCCCTGCATGGAAGTGGGGTTGGCTGCACAATAACGTGACCAAATGGCTTGCTCCATTTGCACAACAACTTGAACAAATGGCTTGCTCCATTTGTTTCATTTGGCTAATGCTTTCAGGAGGTGGCTAGTACGATTGAAACTGACTGATAACAATGTACTTAATACTGTTATCTGAAGATAAATACTCACGATGCCCGTAGTTCTGTAGGAAAATGTTTAAGTAGTTGTCTTTGTGCAATTTCCACTTGAATTGCTTTGCATCTCTATGAAGAACTCTTTTGCGTTAAAAGTAGCCTGACTTTTGATGATGAACTATAGATTCTGAGGGATGTGTGTAAATCCTTTTGTTCACATGCTAAGATACTTTTACTGCTTTAGTTGAAATGATAATTTCGAAGAAATGTTCATTAAAGCACAGCCAATTCACTGTCTATGTGAATTCCACTTTGCATGAATCCAGTTCATATGTTATTGCAGTTTTTGTTTTTTTAATTTTAACTTCTATGGAATATAATCAACTACCTAATTGGTCACGTGTAGAAACAGTTCACTCATTGGACCAATGTGAAGCATTTACGTAGGTCTACAGCCCTACAGGTATGTGCTCGCCTCTGACTATTTGTGTTTTGCAGCTCTTCTGATTTTTTATGGTTTACTGGTCTAATCTGCATCAGATTTATTATTGCTTTGTTCTGGAGTAGATTTGTAAATCAAGCTCTGAGGTAAAAGCACATCATGTACTGCATCTATATTGTTAGATGCTGCAAATCTTTTTTGAAGATTAGGTGATTGAAACAGTAGTGATGCCTTACAAGAAACTGAAGACATGCCTTCGTAAAGCTAGGGATGGACGAACACCCAACTCGGCTTAGTGTAAGTCTCACAGCTCTGGAGCAATATCATGCACAAGCAAAAATCCCCTTTAGCTCCCAATTAGGGCTATGAAAAAAGCATATTAGACAACTTTCATAGGGAGAATATGAAATTTAAAGAGTAGAGATTCTGTTAGTAGCATTATGATGACCTTTGGCTTTATAGCTTTTGATTGCCAAATTTTTATTTTAGAAGAGTCGGAAGGTTAGATCCCCTGCATCAATCCATCTTCGGCTGCGTTAATTGCAAATTTTTTGTTTGTTTATGTTACGCTTCAACCGCCTAATTCAAATTCATCATTACCCATCCTTTTCAACTTAATCTCTCTCTCTCTCTCTACTGAGCCATAGGGGCTAGTGAAGGTCTTGAGTGTGGTTTAGTCATTGCCCATTGCCCTCCACAAAACACAATCAAACACCTTACTGAGCCATGGGGGCTAGTGAAGGTCTTGAGCGTGGTTTAGTCCTTGTCCATTGCGCTCCACAAAACACACACTCAAATACCTTACTGAGCCATAGGGGCTAGTGAAGTTCTTGAGCATGGTTTAGTCATTTTCCATTGCGCTCCAATCCAGTTACTTAAGCTTTGGGCTTGGGAAAGATTCCCAGCTTTGCAGCCAACAGAAGAGCCAAGATCAGCTCGATGGCACAACTTGAAAAATCAGTTGGCTGTTGAGGATGTAAGGGCAGCTGTATACTCTGCTGGAGAAGGCTTTCTGTGGCACCCCTCTGCTACAGTTGCAAACAATAGCAATCATGTATGTTTTTCAGGGAAAGTGAGATGTGGGTTTTGGTAATTGAAATTTCAGTGACGTATTGTGGCTTTGTTAGCATACACCAAACACATGGGTTTATTAATGTACTTGTAAATGCAAATTACTGCAATGGACATTATTCCCCAGAGCACTTTCTTCCTTTAAGTCGTTTTAGTTTCTGTTTCGTTGAAGTTTTGTCTCGTATCAGATCCCTATGAGGAACATTTTATAAGTAGTGGACCGATCTCCATTGACGAATAGTTTGTTCTGAGGGATGTGCATTGAGTTTTTCGTAAAAATGATATTCTATCCCCTTTTCTCCCTGCATGGAAGTGGGGTTGGCTGCACAACAACGTGACCAAATGGCTTGCTCCATTTACACAACAACTTGAACAAATGGCTTGCTCCATGTGTTTCATTTGGCTAATGCTTTCAGGAGGTGGCTAGTACGATTGAAACTGACTGATAAGTGATAACAATGTACTTAACACTGTTATCTGAAGATAAATACTCACAATGCTCGTAGTTCTGTAGGAAAATGTTTAAGTAGTTGTCTTTGTGCAATTTCCACTTGAATTGCTTTGCATCCCTATGAAGAACTCTTTTACGTTAAAAGTAGCCTGACTTTTGATGATGAACTATAGATTCTGAGGGATGTGTGTAAATCCTTTTGTTCACATGCTAAGATACTTTTACTGCTATAGTTGAAATGCAATTTCGAATGAAATGTTAATTAAGGGTCAGCCAATTTACTGTTTGATTTCCACTTTGCATGATTCCAGTTCATATGCTATTGCTGTTTTCATAGTGAATTTTAACTTTTCTAACATAACCAACCAACTACCTAATCGGTCACGTCTGAAACTGTTCACTCAGTGGACCAATGTGAGGCGTTTGCGTAGGTCTACAAGTCATACTTTTGCATTTGTGCTCGCTACTGACTGTTGGTGTTTTGCAGCTATTCAATTTTCTATGGTTTTCTGGTCTGCTGTGCATCAGATTTATTATTGCTTTGCTCTGGAGTAGACTTCAAAATCAAGCTCTGAGGTAATAGCCCATCATGTACTGCATCTGTACTATCAGAATGCTGTAAATCTTTATGAAGATTAGGTGATTGAAATAATGGTGATGCCTTACAAGAAGCTGAAGACATGCCTTGATAAAGTTAGGGATGGACAAACACCCAACTCAGCTTAGTATAAGTCTCAGAGATGTGGAGCAATATCATGCAGAAGCAAAAATCGCCTTTAGCTCCAAATGGCTATGAGATTAGCATATCAGACAACTTTCATAGAGAGAATATGAAAGTTAAAGAGTAGAGACTTCTTTTTAGTAGCATTATGATGACCTTTGGTTATATGGCTTTTGATTGCCAAATTCTTATTTGAAAAAAGTCGGAAGGTCAGATCCCCCTCATCGATCCAGCCTCGGCCGCATTAATTGCAAATTTGTTTGTTCATATTACGCTTCAACCGTCTTATTCAAATTCATCATTACCCATCCTTTTCAACTTGATCTCTCTCTCTCTCTCTCTCTCTCTCTCTCTCTTACAAAACAGACACTCAAGTACCTTACTGAGCCATAGGGGCTAGTGAATGTCCTGAGCGTGGTTTAGTCATTGTCCATTGTGCTCTAATCCAGTTACTTCAGCTTTGGGCTTGAGAAAGATTCGCAGCCAACAGCCAATGAATTTTGAAGAGCCAAGATCAGCACTTGAAAATCAGTTGGCTGTTGAGGATGTAAGGGCAGCTAGACACTGCTCGAGAAGGCTTTCTGTGAACCCCTCTGCTACAGTTGAAGCAATAGCATGTTTAGTAAGTTTTTCAGGAAAAGTAAAGGTGAAATCTACCGTGAAGTAGAGTCATTTGCTCAATGTTTGAGAGTTTCTGAGCTAGTTGGAGTACCTGCATAGAGCAGTATCTTCCACACAGAACAGCAATGCAATTTGGTTTTGATAAAGGTCTTCCTGGATGTACTTCGTTTCAATTACAAAACAGCTTTGAACCATTATATGAGGCCTATTAGAGATGCTAAACTTTATATACCACTACGGCTTTTTGAGTCTGATGTTTCCTAGCAGTACCTTAATTGATGGGATGCAGGCGATGTTGGCTAGCGAAGATGCTACTAGGAGCATTGTGAGAGGAAAGCATTCACAGGATCACAAAAGATTACCATGGGGTTTTTGGGCAGCAAGAAAGGCAATCATATGTTGGTCCAACCTGCCTTTATGTCCAGATGTCTTGGGGTGGAAATAAGGGATTTTGTTGAAGATAAAATGAGGCTTACAGAATTATTGAGGGGTAAAAGCTAGACTATTACCGTTGGAAACAGACTAAATGGTGATTAGGAATCTCTTCTGAAAGATGGTTCTCGAAGACTCATGTTTTCTGTTGAAGATGACAAAGTTTGAATTTTCGAGACCTGGGGAAACCTGAGGAAATAAACTATCAGAGTGACCTTTTGGTTGAATCACCAAAGAGAATGAAAGAGGATACTGATGTCAGTACAGCGAAGCGTATCATGGTGAATGAATGTCTGCAACAATAGAGGTAAAAGCCATAGCCGTGGAAAAATTGAAATACCTCTTTTGGAGATTGAGGCTCTGATTGGCAGTCTTGAGAGAGTGGTTACCCTGCTAAAAGCAGAGAAATTTAGCTGCTAAGTGAATGTAGTGTTCATGGTGTATTGGTTGATTCCCTGTACTACACATTTCTAATATGTAGGCTTTATGTATCAGAAATCATATCTGGAAAATGGTAGGAGTCTGATATGAAAATTACAGATTGTCCTGAAAATGGTTTCTAGCTGCGAGTGCGAGTGTTCGCCTGCACGATTTACTCCAGTGAACAAAGCTGGTTACTGGTATCCCTCAGCAGAGCTGAATGTTAAAGGGTTTACTATAGCTAATCTCTTAGCTTATATTTCATGATTTGAGTCTGTTTCGTTTCTTGTTTCTCCACATAATCGGCTTTATGACTCTGGCCCATTTGTTTCTCTACTGATGAGATTCGAATCGCGTGGCATGATATTTCCGACCTCCATGCTTTATACTTATTTTGTTACATCTAATTTCATTCCTGATACTAAGGCCACGTTTGACGCAGTTTTTTTTTTCAGTTTTTTTTTCAGTTTTGGAAACTGGAAAAAAAAAGTGCGTTTGGTAACCATTTTTTTTTCCTTCTCCAATTTAAAAAATCAGTTTTTAAACTGCAGAGTAAAAAAAAAACTCCAGAAACTGGTTTTTTTTTTTCACTTTTGGTTTTTTTTTTTGGAGACCACCACCAACACCCTCCCACCGCCGGCAGCCACCTCCGGCAGCCGGCCACCACTGCCGGCAGGCACCGCCGGCCGTCGACAGCCACCTCTGGCGGCCGGCGACCACCGCCGGCTACTGCCGGCAGCCACCTCCGGCTGTCGGTAGCCATCGGCGACTGTCGGCGCCACCTTCGGCCGCCGGCGACCACCGCCGGCAGCCGGCTGCCACCGCCGGTAGCCACCTTTGGCCGTCGGCCTCCGGCAGCCACCAGCCACCGCCGGCCACCACCACTGTCGACCACCGCTACGCCCCACCACCGCCACCGCAAACCACCCAAAAAAAAAAGTCAAAATAAAAAGGGTTACCAAACACCAAAAAAAAAAAACTCAAAAAAAAAAGGTTATCAAACACCCACTTGTTTTTGTAAAAAAAAAAAAATTAAGCTACTTTTTAAAAACTAAAAACCAAAAAAAAAAATTTGTCAAACGAACCCTAACCGTGCCTTATTAGTACTTGTTCAGCAGCTAGCAAAGCTGCAAGCATGATACAGTGAAAGTCAGAGTCACACGAGTAAAACTGAACATCAAAGAATTCAGTACAGCTGATCCCATTGCATGTATCTTCATGATTTCCTAAATTCTGTTTTATTTCCTTGTTTGCCCGCCTGCATTCCACCTTATGACTCACATTGGTCTAAGAATGAGGCTTGACCATAGCCCTGCTTGGTATGATATTTTGATCTTTATGCTGTACACTTGTTATCATACAGTCAGTAATAAGGTAAAGATACCTGTTTCCTTGTTTCTTCTCTTGTTTTGTACTTTTCTATCTTAAGATGCAGAATTTATAGAGCTCTCAGTATTCCACGAGCTTGTATCAGATAGCATTGTTCATCTTGTCATAGATCCAGACGAACTTGGATAAGACTTCATTTCAGCAAATGCTACTCTCTTGATGCTACTAATGAGCTGGTTCTTAGGTTGCGCATATGATTTTTGATACGCTCATTTTTATTTTCAATTAAGTTGGAGAAAGGAGAAGCACTCTCGTGTCTGATTCTCTCTCTCTCCCTTACTCCACCTTGTCTGACCTCTGGTTTTCCTCCTCCTCCATGGCCGTTTAATCGAGACAGTCCCCACCCCTGTCCACCTTACTAATCCCATCATTGTCTTCTACATTCAAAACCAGCCAGCTCATTTTCCCACCTTGCCGCACTTCACCTTTCCACCAAGTACCCACCTTTCTGTCCTTTTGCCATAAATTGACCCTTTCCTTTTTTGGACCACATCCTCAAGAGCTTTTACTTCTACACAAATACAAATGGCCGACCCACTCCACAACGAAGAGAACACTACCGAGAATGAAAACCTAGATCTGCGCACGTGTATGTTCCACATTAATCCTGCTCTTGTCCACAATAACAGGGTTGATAAGGACAAGGTATTGATTGGCAAATTCCTTGATACCCAAACCTTCTCACAGACGAAAATTCAAAGCCGGATCAATGAATGCTGGTTTCTACAGGGCCCTGTCCTTGTTCAGAAGTTGCCTACGGTCTTTTTGTTCACCTTTTCAACTGCCTCTGATGCTACTCTTGTCTGCAATCAAGGACCTTGGAACCTTTTTGGGGCGCTGTTACTCCTCCACCCTTGGTTTCCTCATGTCATTTACTCCACCCTCAAATTTCACACGGTTGATCTGTGGATGTAGGTTAGCAACATCCCTAGTGATTGTTACATTCTTTCCTTGGCGGAGATGATTGGCGACGCGGCTGGAACCCTACTGGAAATTGATTGGTCTGAAAAAAGGGTCACAAACACTGACTACTTTCGTATCAAAGTTCGTGTGCATGTTGACATGCCTCTGCTGCCAGCCGTTTTTCTCACCTTGCTAGATGATATGGGATGGGTCATGTTGCGGTGTACCTACGAACAGGTTTTTAAAGCGTGCTATCGGTGTGGCCGTATCGGACACGTCAATTCCTCTTGCCAGGCCTCACTTCTAGAGGTGGTGGAGCTGTTATCCCAACGCTTGACTACACTACCTGGACCAAATCTTTTTCCCACTTATTACCTTGCTGGCCAACCCATGTTCGCACACCCACTGTGTGCTTTGCCTAATCCGGACTGGAACCGTTCATCTCGCATTTCTATTTCCATGGACAACGATGGCATCCACCTTACACACTTATATGATGCGTTCTCTCCCGCTCCTACGCAGATTTCCAGTGGGGAAATCCCCTTCCAAACAGCCTCAAACTCCTTACACTCGGAAGGAGGATCTAGCGATCTAAATGCTGAGGACGAATACCAATCTACTGTCGGCTCCACAACGGCATCTATTACGGCACATGAAGATCTAGCTGAAGCTCTCGCACAACCAATGGACATTGATGTTGACATGGATCTAATCTTACATGAGGCGGAAAATATTGCTGCGGATATGGAGGAGGTACCACCCATGGACGATTTTAGCGACGAATCTTTAGGTCCTGAAGAAATTTCAGTAACGGACCCATCGGAGACCGATCAAGCATCGGACACTTCCGATGAAGAAACTGTGATGCCGGATTTTTTCCCCAAAGCTGTTTCTGATAACGCGCCTCTCCACGCGCCGACACAATCATCATCAGTTGATAGTTACCTACAGCTGGAAGATATTCAATCATCTTCTCCTACACAACTTGCATGCGGCTTGTCTCTCAGATGGCCACGTCCACATCTACCCACCCTCTTGATCTGCAGCCTAGAGATATGGATATCACTGAGAGATATCCACAATCTCTTATCCCTGCACAAATATCTCAGCCTCCCATTGGTGGGCCCACAAGCCGTGAGGCCGAACAGCCTAAATCTCCCTCCTCTTGAACCTTTTCCACCAGCCCACCTTCCTGGATAAAAGCTTTTGGGCCCGGCCCATCTTTTAACCTTCTGAATATCAACATTACTAAAGTTTTTGAGGGACTATTTGAGTTCGGGCTGCACCTCCTAATGGGCCGCGATCAACCAAATCCCCAAGTTACTAATGCTTTAATGGCTCATCATCTTATTTCCTCTAACACTCTTACAGGTTTTGAAGTGGGTTCATCTTCTAATCCTCCACGCCTCGAGGCACCAGTTTTGACGGTGACACAAAGCTTGAAAGTTCAATCTCCAATGGCTCAGCAGGCAACCTGGGAGGAATCTTTGGAAAGGCTTTTCCCACCTTTGCTGCCACATATGGCGTCCCCTGGATTTGGTGTAGCTATACCGGCTAATCCTTTGACCACAAATGGGCAGTGTACCACCGACATCCCTCTCTCATCTACTCATGCTCCATTTCCACAGGAACTCTCCATGATTATATATTCCGAAGATTATGCTCATTCTAATGCTCCAACAGCTCGAGACAAGGTCATATATGATGATAATCTAGCACTTAATGACAGTACTGCAACAAATGACGACACGGTGAACAATAAAATGAAAGGAACAAGGTTTTATGCGCCGGACTATGAAACTGACACTGAGGATGCAGAGGTGCCGATTATTATCCAAGGACCTTGGCAGGACAATGCCTCCATTTCACAACTCCAGCCCCCTACTACTCACGAAGGGGGCCGACAAACTAGCTCTGGAAGTGGCAAACGCCACCTTTTGTTTGATGATACTGATGATGCTTACTCTTTTCCTCGTCACCATGGGAAAAAACTCAAAATATGGTCTGCAGCTCATGATGAACCGCCACCAGGTTCCTCCATCCTCCTTCTCTATCAAAACTTGTTAATTTGCCATATGCCTACACATGCTTTGCCTGTCATAGTTCCTTTTGATGCTTTTTTCTTTAATTGCATCACAACTATTTGTAAACTCGGGACAAGGAAAAAGAAACGGATATTTTGGGATGCCCTTAATGACGAACCTTTCATACCGCCTAGCAAAAAGTGTAAATCTCATGGGCTGTTTTTTGGTAAGATTCCCATGGATGGGCATAGGCAGAATATGTTACCCGCAACCATGAACGTCCTGGGCCTATCTCCGTGGCTTAAGCGACGTTGTGGCCTTGATGGATGCCCTAACAAGCTCTCTTTTCACGACCTCATCAACCGAGAATGGTTGGACTGCTTGGACTTGGCCTATGGGGTTCAGTTAGTACATAACCTCAAACGTTCTCGAATTAGTCGAGATAATCCATTTTTGTCTCGTCACCTTGGTTCTTTATTTTGGGGTTCGGGTGTTGTCCCACAACAACCCCTTCACCTTCAATGAAGCTCCTATGCTGGAACTGCCAGGGGCTCGGTCATACCCTCTCAGTTCGTGCAGCATTAAAGATGGCCAGGCTTCACAAGCCGGAATGTGTTTTCTTGCAAGAAACAAAATCGAATGTTTCTTTGGTTTCTTCGTTTTTCCGTAAGCTCGGATATTCCAACTATACCGGTCATGATCCGGGAGGATAATCAAAAACTAAAGGAGGACTTTGGGTTGGATGGACTGACGACCTAACAGGCACAGTTCTACACTGTGACAAGCACTGTATTTTGGTTCGGCTTACTCTGGAGGGTGATGTGTCCTGGGTTGCAGGCTTCATCTACGGGCATCCTAACCTAACCAAAAGGGCTACTACTTGGGACCAAATATCTGCTACCATTGCTCGGCTTAACTCCCCTCTGATGCTTATAAGGGATTTTAACCAAGTTCTACATCCAACGGACAAGACAGGTGCAAACCAATTCTCCACACCTGGCCATGATCTTCTAGCTTCTTTCTTACAATATCATTACCTTCTTGACCTCACATGGGTGGGCCCAACGTTCACATGGACCAATAACCGTCAACAGCTGGCCTGCACTTATGAGCGTATCGATCGGGGATTTGCAAATATGGACTGGATATCATTGTTCCCTAAGGCTACCCTCACTAACCTTGGAATTCAAACCTCCGACCATGCACCATTGCTTCTTGACACGAATCCTACTGTCTACTCTGGCCATCGGCCTAAAAGATTTGAGGCAATGTGGCTTAAACATCCTCTGGCCAAATCGGTCATACTCAAGGCTTGGCAGTACGCAGTCCAAGGCTCCCCTCTCTTCTGTATTACCTTATGGGGTGCCCAAATGATGAGAGATCGCTGTTTGGAATAAAGATGTTTTGGGCAATTTGGATTCCCAAATCAAGGACTCGCTGGCACAAATTAAGCATTTCCAATCTCTCCTACCTCACATTGATGCACAATTCATGGAACAGCAAGCCAGACAAAGATTAGATTGGCTAATGGAGTGCGAGGAGTCTTTCTGGGCTCAAAAGTCTACTATCAAATGGTTGCAGCTTGGGGATCGCAACAATAAATTTTTTCATGCTGCCACCCTCATCTGCAGAAATCAAAATCACATCTCCGCTCTTACTGATGACAACAACGTATCCTTTTCTACACATGATGACATTGTTCAATGCATGCTTTCTCACTTCAAACATATCTTCTGTCCTCCAGAAGTTGATATGGCACCATATGGCCCTACCGCCCTGGTTGAAGGACTTACCCCGCGTTTATCTCCCACCCAAAGGAACTTTCTCGACCGACCCTTCACTACCTCCGAAGTCAAACTGGCCCTCTTTCAAATTAAACCCTTAAAAGCACCAGGGCCGGATGGTATCCCCGCGATGGTCTACCAACAATGCTGGGAGTTTATGGAAAGACCTATTACTGCAGTAGTCCTTTCCTTCTTACGCTCCGGCCATATGCTTAGGGTAGCAAACAAGACCTTTATCGTGCTCATTCCCAAATGTAAACACCCGAAAACACCTAGTGATTTCAGACCCATTAGCCTCTGTAATACCATCTACAAGATTATCTCCAAAACCTTGACCAACCGGCTCAAAAGTGTTATACAGGACCTCATTTCCCCATACCAAAACGCTTTTGTTCAGAACCGACATATTGTTGACAATCTCCTAATTGCACAAGAATTGACGAACAAGATCCGTGTCACTAAGAGCCTAAAGGGTGGTCTTGGTGTCATTAAGATGGACATGAGCAAGGCTTTTGATCGGGTCCGCTGGAATTTTCTTGAGGCTGTCCTCATCAAAATGAATTTTCCTTTACATCTCATCAAGCTTATCATGAGCTGCGTTTCTACGGTCTCCTATGAAATTCTAATCAATGGCACGCCTTCACAAATGTTTCAGCCGTTAGGTGGTCTCAGGTAGGGCGACCCCTTATCCCCCTATCTTTTCATCTTATGTGCCGAAGTACTCTCTACCGCTCTATCTTCAGCACAGGAAATAGGCTTAATACCTGGTATTCGAGCGGGAGTCCGCAGCCCTATGGTCAACCACCTCTTCTTTGCTGACGATGCTCTGATCTTTACTAAGATCTCAAGACCAGCTATTGCTTCAATCAAGGATATCTTGCACCGATATTGTGCTGAATCTGGCCAGCAAATTAATCGCAGTAAATCGGCCATCTCCCTTAGCCCAAATACCTGCCTCTCTATGCATATTTACATTCGACGCCAATTGGGGATCACCCTGAACCATGCTTTTGGATCATATCTTGGGGGTACTCTTGACATCTCGACAAAAAAGAAAGATTTCTTTCGAACTCTAGTTGACAGAGTACGAGATCGTTGTGCTACTTGGAAAGGTCTTCTTCTGAATAAAGCAGGGCGTGCTACGTTAATCAAATCAGTTTTATCTTCACTCCTTGTCTACCATATGTAGGTATGCCTCTTTCCCGTCCATATATGCCGTCAAATTGACTCTTTATTAGGAAACTTTTGGTGGAAGGGCAACGACAATGCTCGTGGCATCCATTGGGTCAACTGGAATGCTCTATGAAACCCGCTCAATGAAGGAGGCCTAAATTTCAAAGATACGAGACTATTCAACATGGCGTTACTTGCCAAGGTGGCGTGGAGGCGTAGACAATAACAGCCTACTGGCTCAAGTTTTCTGTGGGAAGTACTGTACAAGAAATGACTTTCTTAGATCGGCCTCTACGGGTAACTTCTCGAGAGCATGGCGTGCTATTGTCACTGGAAGGAATGTTCTCAGAAATGGCCTCAAATGGCAAGTAGGTAATGGTAAAATGATAAATTTATGGCAAGACTGCTGGATCCCCCAAATCCAACGGCCCCTTCAATCGTCAGCCACAAGTACTGCTAGACAATTTTATTGGGTTTGTGATCTTATTAGGGATGGTATCTGGGACCCTTCTAAAATTGATGAGCTCTTTACCTCGGAAATTAGTCACAAAATCATGGCCATACATATTCCGAAGAATGATTTTGATGACCAACAGGTATGGGGCCATGCCCAGGATGGCAATTTTACGATGGCATCGGCCTACAACATGTTATCTGCAAAGAAAAACGACGACCTGAACTTGCTTCCAAAGCCTCCTTCACGACCAATTATCTCCCAATCTGAGGTCTGGAGGAAATTGTGGCAACTTCCAGTACCGTTGAAGATCAACTTCCTACTCTGGCAAATTCTATGGGATCGTTTACCGCTCTATACCAACCTCCAGCGACTCAACATTACCTCTTCCAATATATGCCCGCTATGCAATCTTATTCCGGAAGATTTGGGACATGCCTTTATGACTTGTCCTATGGTGCGGCCTATTTGGTTTGGAATACCGCTCAGCATTCGAACATATGCTATTGGAGTATCCTTCAAGGAATGGCTAATTGTCTGGATTTTGGGAAAGCCAAAACCTCATGGCGACTGGCTAGCGGTCCTATATTTCTTTGTTACCATATGGGTTGTGTGGATAAGTAGAAATAATCTAGTCTTCCGCTACCTCCCCTTCAACCCAAGCCCTATAGTGCATCAAATTAAATCCATGACTAATTCAATTTACTCTTACATGCATAAACTACCTAAAGCTCCTAGGAATCTCTCGCAGCCCAACTGCTCACCAACACCTCTATCCACTTACACTAACATAAAACTTGTTGACATTCATGTTAACCCATCACCATGTCCTTGCCACCCGACTTTCCAGATTACAATGGCCATTCACGCTAATTTTGATCCCTCTCGCCTTAGAGTTGGGATAGGTCTTTCCTGCTATAACAAAAACATTCGGTGTGGATCGGCTTCATTCTCTGCTGTGTCGTCGGATCTTTATACCGCTCTCTCACTTTGCATTTTACATACATCTGCTTGGGCTTTGAAACAACATTTCTTCCATATACATGTCCTAACATTGTCTTCTTTTTTGCTGAACCAGTTGTCGGGCTCTGAGCATATCTATGATACGGTGGCACCTATTATCTATGACTTTTGCCATATCGTTAAGAATTTCCATCACTATAGTATTGCTAGGGCGACCCCTCAACAAATGAAAGAAGCCAAAGATCTAGCCCTTTTTGCTTGCCAGGCCCGTTCGAGGGTCTTCCAAGACTGGGTTCTTAGCTCCCTACGGCGATGAGCCCTGGCGATGATGGATGATATAGATAATTATGGTGTCTACCGCTTTTGTATTTACTTTGTTTCTATATGTGTTGTATGGCCCTAAGGCCGGTCTTTTGTGTTCTCGAACTTTGGAACCTTTTCATATCAATGCAATTCTCTTATTACCAAAAAAATTAAGTTGGAGAAGTTTAATTTCGAGACCCGATGACTTTTGTGTTGTCCTCCGATCATATGCAGTTTATTGGCTGCATTCTTGCTAGCTTATCTTGTAGTCTTCATTAGAACGACAAGGTTCTGGGATTTGGAATGCTGAGGTATTCCTTCCACACTCGTCCTGAGGAAACTTAAATGCTTTGCAACGGATATAACTGGTGCAGTTGACCATTTGAATCTTTTCAAATAAGGATCCTTTTCAGTTCTCTCTTCAAATTTACAGTATGAACAAGTGTAGAAAGCCACCGATAGTTCGGAATAGCGCCACATGGCCATCTACGATTATTAAAAATGGTATCATGTTTTTTTTTTCAATAATCGCAAATCAGATGCCAATTTTATGTTCGATGAAATGAAAGTGATTTTTCATGATGTTCTATGAAAAACAAAAAAAGTACAAACATACCAAGTTGCCAAACTGCCTTGAACCGGTGCTCGCCGTTCTAAGGGTTTATTATCTCTGTATTTCATCCGTTTATTTCACCTCCACTTCTTTATTACTGTTGATTTGTACTCCTTCCATCTCAAAAAAAAATTGATTGATAACTTTTCAAATAAAGAAATATTCTCTCGGTATTTTTTTCATGTTTTATTCAATCATTTCGATCAGGCACTTGCCATGTCGACTTGAGTAACGCAAATAATGCTCCGAAAACATAAGGGTTCTTTCACAAGGTTCGTCCATGCGTCCATGGAGGGTGAGTGTGAGTCAGGGCCTAAGATTAAGCCAGGATTCTAGTTGTAGTTATCTAATAAAACCGTCACTGAAAAAACTGAAGCTGAAGCAGTTATTTTTTTAGTTTATTTCTACATTTAATCTTTACTAGTTTATTTTCTCTCTCTTGATTTACTTCTTTCTTCCTTTTACGCATTGAAAATGTAAAATATATGACTAAATTATTTTATATACAGTCTAATATGATCGATTATTATGGAATTGAGAGTATATTTTTTCACGAGGAGAGGTGCTTAATTACCGAAAACTCTCCTCTCACAAGTCACAACCCGCCGTACACCGCACAAAAAGCATCCAGCGCACACAAAAACTGGGGCATGTGAAGGTACCCACCAGCTACTTGCTATTTATGGAATCTCTCTCTTTCTTGGAATCTTGAAATCCAACAATGGCGGACAAATCAACAGCTACCATTATGGAGGAGAGGAATGAGCTAATGGTTTCACCCCCTGGTGGAATCCCAACTCTCAGAACTGCCCATTTTCTAAAACCCACCGTCAATTCCCAAAAAGACACCCCCGCATTTCCTTTCTTTTTCAAAACTAAAACCGCCATTTTTAATGACAAGAAAGCCCTTTCAAGAGTCCAGTTTAAAGGTAGGAGATACCCGCAGAAGAATTGGAAGAAATGGGTTGATCAGTTAGAACCTTTGTATGGAACAATATGGAAGAAAGCTGGCGTCTATGAAGCAGTCATGGGGTCCACATACCAAACCCTAAGACACAATGCTCTGATTATTAAGCTTGCAGAGAGATGGTGTGTTGAAACTAACACATTTATTTTTCCATGGGGTGAAGCTACTGTTACGTTGGAAGATATGATGGTATTGGGTGGTTATTCTGTTTTGGGAGACTCTGTATTAGCTCCCCTAAATGCGAAAGACTTGATTGAAACCGAAGCAAGTTTGAACAACACTCGTAAAAATGTCAAAACTGGTGGTGGTCTTAGCGGCAACCAGTATGCATGGATGAACCATTTCTTGGGAAGTGGTAACCAGCTAGAGCACGAAGCATTTCTTTCCTTGTGGCTGTCGAGGTACGTCTTCCCAACAAGCTATGGTTGTGTAGCACAGAACGTTTTCCCAATTGCGATTTATTTGTCTAGAGGGATTCAAATTGCGCTAGCTCCTGCAGTTCTTGCAAGCATCTATAGGGATTTGAGCTTGTTGAAGAAATGGACTAATTGTAATTCTGAAGATGGGAATTCTGAATGTGACCTGTGGGCACCATTTCAATTAGTACAGCTTTGGGCTTGGGAGAGGTTCCCAGCATTGAGTCCACAGCCCAATGGCCTTAAATGTGGGGAGCCGAGATCGGCTAGGTGGCACAGGTTGAAGAAAGTGAATGGTGTAGATGTGAGCAAGGCCATAGAATTCGCGGGGGAAAGTTTTGACTGGCGCCCTTATACTAAACTAGTAAACAATTGGGTAATTAGTAAGTTCTATAAAGAAACTGAAGAATGGGTATGGGTTGATTCTAACATGGACAAAGAAGCAATTTCCTTTGCTAGGTGCTGTAGGGATTCTGAACTGGTCGGTATAAATTGTCAAGAGCAGTATCTCCCACATAGAGTAGCTATGCAATTTGGATTTGATCAAGATCTCCCCGGTTATGTCTCTCGGTGCAGTGGGACTCTTGAAGTTTCTTGGGAAAACTATAATAGACCTATCGGACATGTGGAACTATATATGCCACCTCGACTTCATGAATCAGATGTTACCGTTCGATACTTGGACTGGTGGAAGGAAAAGATGCTGGCAGTGGAAGATGAGATGAATGGCGTTCCAAGACTGAATTGTTCAGAGAATCACTCAAGGATGACACAGACTTCTCTTGGAAGCATTCAAGGCTACCAGAACATAGTTCCACCTATCTACCTTTCCATTTGTAATGGGGTGAAAGATGGGGGGGCTATTGAAGAGGATAAACTGACTGATGGAGAAATACTCAGTCATAAGAGCAAGAAGTCCGTCGGAGAAATGGCAGGTGATAATCAACAATTGTATAACAAGCATAATCGAGATTCATCATCTTCCACGAGAGATGATGGAGCTGTTAGAAAGATGGAGTCCGTCGAAAGTGTAAAAATGAGTATCGCCTGTGAAGTTTTGAAGGAAAGACCAAAAAGAGGGATTGAAAATGCTGAAAGAAGTGAAGTGAAAAGGCTGTTAAAAAGCAGTAGGAACAGTATCGAGAAAACAACTAGCAGTGCTAAAACTAGGGTACTTGAAATGGATCTTGAGGCTCGAATTACGAGGCTTGAGAACATATTTGCTCGGGCAAAAGCAGCAAAGATTAACCTGCTGATTTTTGGGGGGGAGAAAATGAAAAAAGAAACTACCAGTAGTAAGTCAGACTGATTGGACTCACACACTTGAAACTATTGGTTTTATCTATGATACATATTGCAGATTTTATGTCGGCACATCCACACAATGCGTGTCAAATCCTTTTTGTTGTTTGTGTGTTGTTTTTCTTTACTTTCCCCCCCTTTTATCGGGTATGTTACTAAAGGCTGGAATTGAAAACTTCGGTTTCCTGAGAAGGCAGGAGTAGTTTTAGTCCTTTTTGAAAGGCAATTGCAGTAAGATTTCAATGTTCTTCTCAAATGTATTAACAAATTAGGGCCTTTTCTTTTCTTAAATGCCTCAACACTTTTCTTGGATGATCACACTCTAGTTTCTTATACATTTCCTGACCCTTGAATATAGGACTACTTTCTCATTTAAGGCCACAACTATTGATCTGATTTAGCTCTCCTTGGGAGTGGTCACCATGAAAAGCATTCTTGTCGCCAATGGTACTTTATAGTCTTACTTTTGAACTCTTCAAAAAATGCAGAGCATGCTTACTCTCGGTTCTAATTTGGATGGTTGATCTTGCTCCCATGGGGCGAACTAGTATTGAATGTACCCCATCCCCAACCTTTTTTGACTTGTTTTTTCATTTTCCCTACTAACACCTCTCTCTCGCTCTCTCGTGTCTACATATGCATGTGTGATATGAAATTCTTCTTTTCCACTCTATATGTGGTTTTAAATGAAGGCTTTTTCCCATCTATCTTGCCAAGTTCTCGTCAAGCCATTACAGCCATTTAAAGGAAGCATTTCAGCTTGTGAGGCATGGTAGCATTTAGAATTCAGAAATTTAGGCATTTCACAGAGCTTAATCTCTGCCACATATAAAAAAATTTGCTGTTCTGGATTCAAAATGGCAATTAGTGCAAATATTGGCATGTGAGCATTTTCTACCTTCACAACCGGATTCTCTAAATTCTTCTGTGTATTTCCTTAACCGTGATTGATAATTATTACTGTTGCAGTTTGCAGGTTCTCAAGTATGAAGTTTGACTTTCCTTGCATATTGGTTGAAGCTTAACATGGAAAATGCTTCTTTGTGACTTCCATTGATATATGTCTTTTAAGTTTTAACAATCTTTGATCTGGTTCACTGGTCGGGAAACTACTACACCTGCTTGAAGTGCTTATTCAATGATACATAATTCCAGTTTGCCAAGTTTGTAAGTTAGTTTCATGCTTAAGTTGATCCTACCAGTCTAATGTCTAATTAAACACTAGATGGCGCATACAAAATCTTGCAGTTAGAAGAACGAGGAAATTGAATACCTTTTGAGTATTATTTTTGCTTCTCTTCCGGGTAGTGACAGATCATCTTTTTCTTACTATATTATCACCCTTTCTGTCTTTACTGATGATCTCTTTCTCTTACCTCTTCAATATATTTTATGCCATATACGTGCACAAATGGATTTGGTAATACAAAAGATGAATCAAGCATTTGGACCGAATAACTGTGGCTTATAGTAGCAGTGAGAGTTCCCAAGATTGGCTACCTAGAAGTTTTTGATAAGAGATAATTGGTCTGTGGAGTATAAATTTTCTTAGAAGCCTCATTCCTTTCAGGTGATCAATAACACACTAAAAGTTTTTATTCGCCTTTTTCTTATACGCTTACCCTTAAACATGGTACATCATATTTCGTCAATTTAGGGGGCTGCATTTGTTTCACTTTAATTGTTTCTTCATCTTCTTCTTTTTTTTACTATACTATTATAATCTTTCTCTTGAAATGGCTGCTAATTTGAACACTTGGTGTCACTTGTCAGTAATAAAATACCATATTGATTCAATAAAGCCTTTCTTCCAAATCTTTGGTGTTAGTGTTGATCTTATTTTTCCAGTTGATTTTACTACTACTGTACTGTCTCTGCTATTGCATCACAAATGAATTGAGCATGAAGTCTGAAGACATTATCGTAGGCTTGAATTAGACCTAACACTGAAATAGGTTTTACCTTTTCCCGGAGCGAGTAGGATATTACCTCATTGAGTTTGGCTATTCCGTTAATTTTGCTATTATTGTACTTTCTCTGTTAATCCATCACGAATGAATTGAGCATGTCTCAAGACATTATCACAGGTTTGAATTAGGCTTAACACCAAACGAGGTTTTACCTTTCTAACTCCTAAATCTCTATTTCTGGAACAAGTAGGATCCTACCTCATTGAGCTTGGCTCCTCAGGCTAAAGTGGCACCTGAATGTTAGCCTCCTAATGAAGATGAATACCAAGGAAACAACCATTCTTGAGAACTCGAGGTTCTGTTATCTCCTTTTTGACGGTTATATTGCGTTTGTTACTCGATGCTTCATTTTGTGTTACATCTGGGTTAGTTTAAGTGTCATGTATCAAGTCTTGTCTAACTAATGCATGCCTATTACTACGTCCAGTCTCCTAACCTGGTTAAAAATGACTATTGCATAGACTCTCACTTTGGTTGGTTAAAGCGGAATGCTATTTACAATGGAAAAATGCTCTACCGTTACAGTTCTATCAATGATATCCTACCTTATTACTTGAAATAGTACATTGCCGCTTGTGCCTGGTATTGCATTCTTGTCAGCTTAATTTTGTTTAATTTTGAACTTCTCAGTTGAAAAAGCAAACATGCTCCGAGGCAAGCTTATTCTTATGTCTGTTATCTGAAATTTCGTTAGGCATGTAACAAACATACATTAAAGCCAGTGAGGCTTGCTGGAAAACCGAGATCAAATCTGTTCCATTGTTGCACCTTTGAGGCATAGAACTCTTTAAAAGCAGAAATGTATTAACTCACACGGTATTTTGCTTCTATAGCACCACAGTACTGGAATTATGTGCATGCAAGCATTCTCTACCTTCAGCTTCAGGCATAGTTTTCGATTCCTTAATCCACGTATCTTAAAATGTATATTCCGTCACAACTGCAGACTGAAGTTCAGTGTGTTGGTTGTAGGAACTTAATTTTGCTGCTGTATCATTATAGAAATCATTCATGAAACTTGCATCCATGCCATCCATCTGTCTGACCGTCCTTATGCATTCAAAAAAACCTTGAAATGTCAACAGAAGGTTCCAGTTGTTTCGTAATTTTGAAATTAAAAATTCTTTTATTGAATTAGTAATCAAGTAACAATGGCGCTAGAACACTGATCGTGTTAATCAGCATATCTATGTAGCTTATAGCATTAAACATACTGCAGCGCAAATCGCTATCTTATAGCCCATTCCTTTGTCTATTGCTTCAAGGTATAATTTTCTTAGTTTCCTCTGTGTTGTTATCCTCTTTCTGCTAGCATAAATAGTTGGCGCCCGTTCTGAAAATAACAAGTCAGCTCGACAAAGCCACTCATCCTCGAATTTTATATCTGCGTGGCTGTGTAGTAGTACTGTTGTTTATCCTGTTATATCATGCTGATCTATCTGTCACCATGCTTTTTGTGTTTAATGCGTTGTTCATGAACTCAGCATCTAATCTGCAGTTAGGAACGGATCAACTTGTTTCCGATCTATAACATTCTCAGTTCTAGTTAGACAATAGAGTTACTTTCCCCTACAAATGATCATCAAATTTAGGTCTGACTTCAAACTCAGTTGGTGATCTTTTATCCAAACTTGAACAGGATTGTACTACAAAAAATTTGACAAGCAAACGAATTGTTTTAGTTGAAGTCATATTTGCTCGAGTTATTTTCTAGTGTCACTTTGTGTAACTACTGTAATGATCAAGAAATGCTTGGTACTTCTGATAAATATAGTGTTGGCATAAGTGGAAGCAGAACGAGGTGCAACGAGTAAAGTTTATATTCCACCTGGGCTGCTTGAGTCGGATATTACTACTCGATACCTGACTGGTAGAGGAACTCTACATTACCTCCACAGGATGCAATTCAAGGGTTTGTCAGGCAAAAAAGAAGTTCAAGAAGATCCAACAGGCTGCGACAAATTTTTGAACTGGTGAAACGAGGCAATGACGCTGTTGTTCCTCCTGGTTTTCCTCCCACATGTAAAAGAGTGGAAGAAATGCTGCAAAATAGTAAAAATCAACCCAGTTGGCCCTCTTCAGCCGTGAGTGGTTCAACAATGAGTGGGGCTGCAATGGGAAGATCAGAGACAGCCACTGAACATGCAGATGGCAAACAAGCTGGGGTTTCAACTCAGACTACAGTAAGCATCAAGCGCTGTAAGAAGTTGGCAGCAACTCCTTCAAACTCAAGGTACCAAGACCGGAAGTTGAAGTCACAATCAATGAACATGCATATGAGAGCAAAGCTGATATTTCGACTGGTAACATCTTTGCCATCAACAACATTGGAGAAGAAGGCATCAGATCTCTCAAAGATGAAATGCCGAAACCTGACATCAAATATCGTGTCAGCACGCTTGAGAGGGAGCTATCTGAGCTAAAAGCAGCAGTATTAGGCCCACGTATGTGGAATATGAATTTTCCTGTTCAGTTGTGCGTAGATCTTATCATTTCAGTAGGAAACATGAGGGCATTACTTTACACAGGGAAGTCCCTTCGACTTGAATGTTCGATTTGCCCATCAAGCATCGTCTATATGTTAAGTTTGACAGTGAAGTAGGATGAGCCTATTCGATGCCACAATGTGATTTCTTTGACGTTGAGTGTGTGACATATAGACCGTTCTCTACAAGCATCAGACTCTGGGAAAAGACACCGGGTAGTCTATATGACGTTTTCTTCTTATGATATGGTCTATTGTTTTTCAGCTGTAATCATAAAAGGGTTAATTACACTTATATCCCTGAAGTTAGGGGGTAATTACAGGTAAGGACAATAGTTTGGACAAATTATACTTATGTCCGTTGACCAAACGGAATCTTAAAAACCTTAACGATTTCAATATAATGACTTCATTGCCCCTGAATTTGAGTGTTATTTTCTTTCAAATGCCATTATAAAGATTCGAAACCCTAAGTTAAAAATTAAAATTCATTTTGGACCTAATTAGGGTTTTAAACTTTTATTTTCTCTCTCTAAATTAGGATTTCCCCCACCAGGCCGGCGCCCCACCCTTCTTCCCTCTATCGCACCATCACACACACCCAGATCGCCGCTGCCGTCTTTCCCTCTTCCCCTTCTCCTTCACGGTTGTGCGATGTGCTGTGCGGCTCCCACGAAGCGAATGAAGGTAAGCTCTTCGAGCTTTGGGGTGAGCTTACGCCGACTCTCAGCCTCTTTGATTGGTAGGTGGGGGGGGGGGGAGGGGAAGCTACCGCTTCGTAGACTCCCGATTCACTCTCACTCCAAGCTACGCCTACTGAGCAAGATGGATTGCGATTTCCTTTTTTGTGGACGCACCGACGACGAGGTGGTTGGAGTGATGGGGCGCCCCATTGAAATTCTAAAAATGATGATGGTTAGAGAGAGATAAAGTTAGGGTTTCAAATAAAATCCAATAAAAAATACAAATTTGAAAAAAATATATTTAAATATGTAATTTGATTTGGGAAAAAAGACTTAGAGAGATCCTAAATTAAAAATAAGATTAAAACCTTAATTCGGAGAGAGAGAATTAGGTTTTGAAACACTAATTTGGTATTAGGTTTGAAACCCTAATTTTGTAAATTAGGGTTTTCAATTTTTATACAGTATATATGTAGATATGTGGTATAAGAGTAGTATTGACATTTAAAAAATACGCATGGATGATATCCGTCAAAAAATACACTTTTTGGACAGAACCTTAACGGATGGACACGACTGATAAATTTTAAAAGTGTTTGATCACGATATGTTACTTTTTAAAACTTAATATCCTTAACTGTAATTATCCCATAATCTCAAGAACATATGTGTAATTAGCTCATCATAAAATTATCGACAAGAGGCATCTAATGGCAGCCTTGTGAAAATCATCTCTACTTTCACACCACAACCAGATTACCGAACACAGGTGCCGTGCGAAAGTTTAAGCTAGCTACATCTGTCACGTTGATTGCTTCTTAAGAACCTCAGAACTTTCAACCGTAATTGCAAGGAATCGAAACTGGTGGAGTCCTTGTGCATGCTAGCACAAGTAAACAGTTGCTTGGGCATATTTTCCTCCGATTTTGCTGCAATAGTTGGTACAAATCTCAGCCATATACTCCCACAGTTGACGTGAGATACAGACCCGGAACATATGTGCGCAAATGTTAGGCAACTTTAGTTTTGCAAATGACTACGACGGATCAAACAGATAAGCCAGTGCAGTACAGCCTGCCTCGGATTGCTACAACTATTGTGATGAGCATCAATGACCCGAAATCAAGTTCTGAGCAACTTTTGCTTGTACGTTCAGCAAATCAACATATACTAGTGGGCAGGAATAACACCCCAAGGGAGGGTAACTCTGTTTTAGGCTGACAACCCATCCCGTTAAGAGCTCCCTTGTTGTAAGTTTGGGTAACAATAGTTGGGTCTCCTTATTCCTTTCTATGTGCATGGTGCGAGTTTGGGTAACAACCAGAGGGCGCGATGAGTAATTCTTGGGTGTGGCGGCTCTAAGACGTTATCTTTAGGGGTGAATTAACAAGGGCTCGTCATGGGACTATAGGCATGACTATAGTTGAGCTCAGTTTGCCCGCAATATCAACTTCTGTTAATGTGACGAACTTTTATTAGCTGCCTCCAAGGACGACGTGTGGGATCATTCAATTTAAGATTTACTCGATTTAATTTATACGGTGTTTGCTATTATGAGTACTAGCTAAGGGACCCGTGCAATTCACGTGGCGTTTTTTAATTTCTCAAATATTGTTTAATATTTATTTTCATAGATATTTTACAACTGTTAATTTTTCTAATTTTTTAAAAATATTTTTATAATGTATTTTTATAAATTGTTTATAATTGTGATTGTTTGAACTGCAGGTAAGAAATTTACTATATAGAAGATTGCCTTTGAATAGAACTTTTAAAAAATTAGCATTATAAAAACATAATTTAGCAATAAAGGTAGAATGCATTATTTAATATGATCAGTTTTTACTCACAAATAGGATATGAACGTTACAATTAAAAGTCTTATGGACTTAGAATACCTTTTCATTAACGTTTCGCGACGACATATGACAACAATCTCGTACTACTATTTAACTGAATTTAAACTTTTTAGTTTAATATTTGAAACTTTGTAGATATAATCGTTAGTGTATATCAATGATATATTCGGAACCAATATTATTAAAAAAATCAGTTATTTTTACCATCACTTTCTATTTTTTGTGAATCTAATAAGATATGAATGTCACAATTAAAAGTCTTATAGACTTAAAATACCTTTTCATTAACGTTTCGCAACGACATATGATAACAATCTCGTACTACTATTTAACTGAATTTAAACTTTTTAATTTAATATTTGGAGCTTTATAGATATAATCGTTAGTATGTATCAATGATATATCCAGAACCAATATGATTAAAAAGAAGAAGAAAAAAAAGTCAGTTATTTGTACCATCACTTTTCATTTTTTGTAAGCGGAATCTAATAAAGAGTGTTATAACTTATTTACTGGTGGTGTATATGAACCTCAATCTTCTTATAAGTATAAATGTCAAATTCACTCACATTCTTTCTTCGTGAGAAACTCTGTGTATGTTATTTGTCTCGTGCATAATGAAAAGAAAAAATAGCATTAAAAATGTTTCTATCTATACATAACTTATTAAAGTGTTGCTAACATGACTTAATGAAAATACTATTGGAATATTAGATTAGTGTAGCCAGGGGCTAGAAAGTGGTTAACCACAAAAATATCGTCTTGCCTAATTAACGAAACTTTAACGAATCAAAATCGAAAGATAAAAATCATTCTAGGAAAAAAAATTACAGCTTCTAGTCCTGGATATAGTTTATACACCTTCAAGTTGCTAGTAGAACTAACCAAAAGTCATTTTTTTTTATTTAAGTTCATCGCTTGTCTGCATAATATTCTCGCCGATATCCGTCGATGAATACTACACTAACACTACCTCCAAATACCTTAATTAACGTTGTCATTGCCACTACAAATGCAATTACCTTCACCATATCATAACTTTGGCTTGTCAGTGCACTTTCATGCTTCTATCGTCAACTTTTTTAGGTCCATCACTTGTTCAATCTAGTTTAGATCATAACTTATCAATCAATACTGTAATGTAAATTAATATTACCTCGAAACATCTTAGTGCTACCACTACAACAACTTTAACAACAACTATCACCTCTTGCACTACCACCGTTTAGCTATCACAACATGACTATCACCACCACAAGTATTAGCATACTACACGCCAACACCATTACAGTCACATGTTGTCACTACATAATCTAAATCTCACTATCAACACTTCAATTCTACCACGACAATTATCACTATCGTAATTAGCATGGCTGATCACTCGCATAATTGCTTATATTACCACCCTCACACTCTCACATCTAGTACCGACATTTCAGTTATACCATTACAATCTTGGGGCACTCAGGCTTCTCTCTTTTTGTAGTTGTTTATCTTTTTGTCTCTTTTATTCTACAAATTTATTCTCAGTTTGTCACAAATTATTCTTCAATCGATTTTAATTTTTCTTAGAGATCCAATATAATTAGTTCTAAATATTTTGTTCATATTGTGAGTAACATGTTAGATTTTAAGAAAATTAGTGCAAAAAGACAAAAGTTACAATAAAGCTTATGGAGAAATAAAATTTCTTTAAAAAGAAAAAAAAATACCAAAACAAATAGGATGATATTTTGCATAACTAAAAGATTGAGTTAAAGACGAAAATATACACTATGAAAAGCTTACCTTTTAATTTGTAAAGATTAATCATTAATTTTATACATGATTTTCATTGTTTACATTTGCGAGATTTTATTTATATTTGTGAGATTTTATTTTATTTGTTTTAAGTATTTTTAAGAAGTTAATAGTTCAAAATAAGGCCTTTCTGGATTATGTAGAGTTTTAAAAGAAGTAGATTTGTTTTTATTTTTATTTTATAAGATTTACAAAAGGATCGTACTAAAGAATTAGTAAGTAGGGTATGATTTTTCGTATTTTACATTTTTGAAATTTTATATTGTTATTTTAAAGTACTTTTGAGATTTTAATAATCAAAATTAATGCCTATTATATAAGTATATTGATTAGGTAGAGTTTTAGAAGGTTTATAATTAGTTTCTTAATTTTATAAAGTTTAAAAATATTGCATAAATTATACCTACTAATTTTTTTAATAATAAATTAAAGTAAAGAGTTAAATAGAAAAGTTGGGCCAATGATCATACGAAAGAATTAGTAAGTACGGTATGATTTTCGTATTTTATATTTTTGAGATTTTATATTATTTTTTTAAAGTACTTTTGAGGTTTTAATAATCAAACTTAAGGCCTAATATATAAATATATTGATTATATAGAGTTTTAGAAGGTGTATAATCAGTTTCTTAGTTTTATAAAGTTTTAAAATATTGCATAAATTATACCTACGAATTTTTAATAATAAATTATAGTAAAGAGTTAAATAGAAAAGTCGGGCCAATGATCATAATAAAGAATTAGTAAGTAGTGTGTGATTTTCGTATTTTACATTCTTGAGATTTTATATTATTATTTTAAAGTACTTTTGAGGTTTTAATAATCAAAATTAAGGCCTAATGTATAAGTATATTGATTAGGTAGAGTTTTAGAAGGTGTATAATTAGTTTCTTAGTTTTATAAAGTTTTAAAATATTGCATAAATTATACCTAAAATTTTTTTAATAATAAATTATAGTAAAGAGTTAAATAGAGTAGAAAAGAAAAGAATACCAAAACAAATAAAACTCTTGAATTTTACATATCTAATTCAAAAGAGTTGGATTCTAAATAAAGCGACCAACTAAGTTAGGGGACTATCACATACAAAGTCGAAGTTTATGTGTTAGAAGGAGAAGACTTTTAAAAAGTCCTACTTGTCGCAAAGATAGAATCCTGAAAATTCTACGTATCGCAATTTTAAGTAAAAGTTTCAGCTTTATATATATATATATTTGTAAGTCCCTATTACCTTGTTAATGTCATGTATATCTGACGCGAGCAAAGAGAACAAGTCACACAAATAAACACAACGGGTCAAAGTATATGTACATATTGCAGATAGTGTTTGTACCCGACTCATGTTGCGGACCTCTTATTGGTGGGGGACTCCTCAAACAAGAACTTTTGACAATTTATCTTGTTACAAAGTTTGACATGTTATTGATTTGGATGTTACCAATAAAAAAAAATGTAGTTGGTATCCCAATACATCGTATCAAGTATTTTGAATGGCGTTGAACTCTATTACAATTGACTAAGGAAAGGCCTCAAAATATGAGGGTAACACAATATTTTGATTGAAGTATAACGTTGGATGATGGATATTCACAAGAACGAAACAATGTTCTATAAGTTTTGGAAGTAGTTTTCTAGTTTTGGCAGGGTGAAGAAAATGGGTATCAAAAAAGGGAATAATTCCACCTGTCAAAATATCGTGCTTGCAAGAAAGAGAATTTCATCAAAATGCAAGAACAGGATGGCTGTCCATTTGTACTCCTGTAGTACTAATTTGCTGTTCATTGTAGAAACTTGCCAAGACAATGATGATAGCTCTGTTTCCAGTTGAGTTCTTTCTCAAGCCTTAATTTGTTTTTTCCAAAGGCTGAAGTTTTAGAGCCTTTTTGTTACAAATCTTCCATTTGGAAGTCTGTTCTCAATAGCTTTTTGAGCTCTTACTCATGGCCATATTTGAGGAGAGGGAGGATCTCATGGTCTCACCCACAGGTGGGTCACCAACTCTAAGGAGAGCCCATTTTCTAATACCCACGGTCAATTCCATTAATGGGCCAAAGTTGAAGCTTCCTTCACTCTCTCTCTCCCCTGACACAAAGTTGCCATTAAAGGTGTACTTTAATGGGTGGAGACGCCCATTAAGGAATTGGAATACATGGGTCCAGAAAATGCATCCTAAACACCAATTTGTATGGAAAGAAGCTGGAGTTTATGAAGCTATAATGGGTACTACCTACTCAATCCGAAGAAACGATGATTTAGTCTTTGGGTTGGCAGAGAGATGGTGTTCTGATACCAACACATTTATGTTTCCATGGGGTGAAGCTACCATTACACTGGAAGACATGATAGTTCTGGGTGGGTTCTGTGTCTTGGGTGGCCCTGTTTCAATGCCTCTTCAGACCAAAGAAATGGTTGATATTGAAGACAAGCTTAGCAAAGCGCGGCTGGAGGTCACACGTTCCAAAAAAAAGGCTCAAGAATCGTTTTGGTTAAGTCACTTAATGGATAGTGGGAGCGAAATCGAGCATGAAGCATTTCTTTCCCTTTGGTTGTCAAGGTTTGTTTTTCATCGACATGTTCGGGGTACCATTAACAAAGATGTTTTTTCAATCGCGGTTCACCTCTCTAGAGGAACCCGAATCACATTAGCCCCATTTGTTCTTGCTACCCTCTATAGGGATTTGAGTTTACTAAAAGAAACTCTTGCTGCTTCTGCTGAATTTGACTACGAGTCTGAAAACAGCATTTTAGTCCTTAATCTTTGGGCACCGTTGAAACTAGTTCAAGTTTGGGCTTGGGAGAGGTTTCCACTCTTGCAGCCAAAACCCAATTTCATAAACACCGGTGAAGTGAGATTGGCTCGATGGCATTCGGTGAAAAGCTTCAAGATTAAGAATGTCAGTGAAGTTATAGACTCTTCAGGAGAGTCTTTTAAGTGGCGTCCTTATGCCATTGCTGTCGACAACTGGTTGCGCCCCAGGTTTTACAAAGAAGAAGAACATTTGATCACTTGTAATCTTGGTTTGGATGAAGAACTCGAGTCCTTTGCTCGATGCTTGAGGGTGTGTGCACTTGTTGGGAAGGACTTCAAAGAGCCCTACCTCCCACACCGTGTTGGAATGCAATTTGGGATGGACCAAGATATTCCGGGATGGTTTCCTGGTTCCACAGGAAGTCCTGAAACTGCATGGGGCAGTTACAGCAGGCCTTTTGGCGACGTGGAACTGTATATTCCACCTAGGCTGTTCGAATCAGATATTACTATGCGATACTTGGACTGGTGGGAGAACTCAATCTTAACTCCGCAGGATGCCATTAAAGGAGTTGTAAGACGAAAAAGAAGTACAAGAAGATCGAAAAGACGGCTACCTATTCTTGAAAGTGTGAAAGGAGGCAACGATGCCGATGTTCCTCCTGGTTTTCCTCCCAAACGTCAAAGAGTGGATGCAGTGCTGCAAATTGGTGACAACCTTCCCATCCTGCCTGTCTTAAGTGCATGCAATGGACCAACAATGACTAAAGCTGCAATAGGAATATCAAAAACAGCCAGTGAACATGCTAATTCTGGAAAACATGGAATTTCGACCCAAACGATTAGCATCCACCACAATGAAGAAGAAAGCAGCAACTCTTTCAAAGTACCAAAACTTGAAGTTGTAGGCGCAACCACTGACCATGCAAATGAGACCAAAGCTGGGATTTCAATTGGGAATATGGTTGGCAACAATCACAATGGAGAAGAAGGCATCAGATCTTTAAAAAATGAGATGCCAAAACTTGAAATTGACTGTCGTATTAGCAAGCTTGAGAGAAAGGTAGCTGCGCTAAAAGCAACGATATTCAGCACAGGTGTGTGAACAAAGCCATGTTCTATCTCGTGGAAGGATAAATGCATTTCCTTTGCCCTTTTTATTTAGCCTTAGATTGGAAGGATTTCTATTTGCAGGTGTAGCTCTGAAACTATATACTTGGTAACATATGGCAATACTATCACAGGCTTTGCAAACAGTTATATGTTAAGATGATTTTCATCATTTTAGATTTTCTCGACACACCTTACTGTGAATCTATTCTTCATATAAACGACTGCAAACTGGCTACGAGTTTAGTAAGTTGTATGCATAGAGTAATTTTTCCGATGTCCATTCGAACTGAACCCATTTCTTTGTGGTGTTTATATGGATGCTAGCTGCAGAAGCTACCAACAAGCTTCCATCCTGATTCTTGTGGCTTTGGATGGATGTAAACGGTTATTAACTGCCACGATGTTGTTTCATGCTGAGCATGCGCCACCAATGTAACACCCCCCTCCCCTCCACAGAAATCATAGTGAAAAGCTGTAGTTTTGAGTTTATGGCCTTCTGTTTTGAAGAAAGATTTTTTTTTTTCCAGCATTGCAAATAAAAGATCAATGTTGCTACAAGATTGAACCTGTCTCAGGCTGTGTGATAGCAGCATCTTTGTAACACTTGAGACCAACTACAATGACCTTGGAGCAAAGACTTGGCAACTTATGTATTTCTGTTGTTATTTTACTGTTTGCAAAATGGCATGGACTGCACAATCTAGTTAAGAGGAGAGAGGCAAGTTGGACGCTTTACGGTAAGCCAGGCAAGTTCTGTGCAGGGAAGACTATTACTTTGTTACCATGAATTTCCTGTAGTTGCCTTTTGACCTCCTACACTCAGCCCCATCAAGCTCTTTAAATCGTAAAACTAAAATATGGTTGCTGGAGAGAGAGAAAGGAGAGTGTGAGGCAAATATGTTTTTCTAGAGAATGCTTTTTTCCTTTAACGTTCTTCTTAAGTGGAGTGGAGGATATATGGTTCTTAGAGAGATAGAAAGGATACTAGTTGTTGTCGAATGGATTAATACACTATCCCGTACTGCGGTAAAGTGTTATTTTATCTGTTCTGAGGGATCAATTTCTCAAGCTTTAACTTTTGATCCAGACATATGCATCATCCACACACACACCCATGAAGTCGAAGCTTTAAGGCCTGGAAAATGGCATTTCGACAACTCAGTAGCTGATATTCATTTAAAGAGTCATTTCTAATGGCTCTTACTTAACAATGGCTGAATGGAAAGAAGAAAGCACCATAGAAGATAGAGAAGAGCCCATGGTCTCTCTTAGAATTTCCCGCATGCTCAGGTCCACAGCGACCTCCAGTACTAATGCACCAATCTTAGAGCCTCCTGCACTTCCTCTCCAATCCTGTGAACCTAAGTGGCATCTGAAAGGTGACCTTCAATGGGTGCCAAGGCCCACCAAGGAAGTGGAAAACATGGGTAGATTGCATGCATTCTAAGTACCAAACTGCTTGGAAATGTGCTAAAATCTATCAAGCTTTTATGGCATCTAATTACCAAATCAGAGTAAAGATGGATTTGATTCTTGGGCTTGCCGAGAAATGGTGTCCCGAGACCAATACCTTCATATTCCCTTTGAAAGCAACAATTACATTAGAGGAGATGATGATTGTAGGCGAGTTCTCTTTTCTGGGTGACACTATTGAAACAGAAGACGTGTTGAAGATTGAAAGAAATTTAATTAAAGCATCCAAATTAGTCGTAGAGACTAGAGCCCGAAAGGCGTGCCAGAATGGATGAATGGAACGGGTATGTGGAGAGTCGCTCTGAATTTCAGCAGGAAGCTTTTCTTGCCCTGTGGTCATCAAGGTTTGTCCTTCCCCAGAGTTTTGACAGCATTTCCTAAATATGTTCTTGCGATGCAGTTCACCTTGGGAAGAGTGTCACGGTCAGCACATTTGCGTGCCGCAATGGAACGACCGTGAGGCTTGAAGTTACCCCGTGGCACAGAGGGTAACCGACATTGCCCTTGCACCTGCAGTGCAAGACTTTATAGGGATTTAAGATTGTTGAACAATATAATTGTGGCTTTGTCCAGTCTATTATCTTGTCGTACTTAATTACCAAAATTACAGCCAAATCCCAATCTGATCAATTCTGGTGATTCCAGATCTGCTCGATGGTGCAAGCTTGGTCATAGACTAGACCAGAGGAAGTTTCAGGTGGCTTCGATATGAGGTAAGCCATGGCCTTGGAAAATTCTGTTATTTAATAAGTTATATGCCAAGAAAAGGAAGAGTGCCCATTTTCTCTTTCAGGTTTGGATGAAGACGTGGAGCCTTTTGCTCGATGCTCGGGGATCAGCGCGCGCGCCTGTTGGGATGAACTGCGTGGAGCATTAACCTCCTCATCAAATTGCCATGCAATTCGAGAAGGACCAAATTTCTCCCAGGTTATGTTCCTCGTTCCAACAAAGCTCCAGAACTAGCCTGGAAAAAATATAGCAGGCCGCTGCCTCGAAGAGAGCCTGAACTGCAAAGAAAGACAATTATGCGTTCTTAGTTAAATCAAGGACATCCTCAAAAATTCATTAGTTTCATTCTTGTTCTTCATGCTGAAGTTTAGGTCATATAGGAGACCATGTTTAACTTGTAATTGACACAGGTAAGTCAGAACTTGCAACTTTGATAGTAAACCCATAGTTGTTACAAACCACAAGAAAACAACAGCATTTGCAACTATGATGACTCAGTTTGTGACTGCAAAATACTTGGACATGACACATACCACCATTGTCAATTTGACATGGATTCCAGAGGGAAAAAAAAAGACTTGCACTTTCTCAAAACAGAAACAGACTAAAATGCTAAGGCATGCAATTTTGTGAAATATCAACGTCAAACCCTCTTTTGGACTCATATCCCGATGCGTTTAAGGATGGAATTATTGCATTAAGGACCCCACACATCCGCATATGGAAACTTTTTGAGTGGACATCAGGGTCATTAATCAACTTTAGCAGCCATTAATGGTTGCTAATTGCTATGTGGAATTACGGTCCGAGTAGTGGTAAGAAACTCCCTTTAATACTCCTGTTTCCATGTTCAGTCTATTGCACTTCACCAGACCTATGACCTACCCTAGTCTCTCTGTCTCCCTCTTTGTTTCTCCTCAGAATGTATAGTACTACTACTGCTAGTATGTTGCATCTTTGAAGGAATTAAGCTGTGGACTGTTGCTCTTCGACAATGGAGGACACAGTACAGGACACCATGATGGAAGAGAGGGAGGAGCTCATGGTGTCACCCACAGGTGGTAATCCAACTTTCAGAATTGCCCATTTTCTGAAACCCTCTGCCACCTCCCTTGATGAGCCACTTTCTGGTCCCCCTGTATGTTCCATCTCCAATCATGCTACTGTTGCGGAACCCAGCAAGTGGCCTTTGAAGGTGGCCTTCATCGGGTGGAGAAACCCACAAAATCAATGGAGAAAATGGGTCCGTCACATGCATTCTTTACACCAATTGACGTGGAAGAAAGCGGAAATCCATGAAGCAGTGATGAACTCAACGTACGAAATCCCGAGAAATGACAGTCTCGTTTTTGCGTTCGCTGAGAAATGGTTTTGTGAGACCAATACATTTGTGTTTCCTTGGGGAGAAGCAACCATCACTCTTGAAGATGTGATGGTTTTAGGAGGTTACTCTGTTCTGGGTGACATAGTTTCAAGCCCTCTTGAAACTATAGAAATGGAAAATATCCATGAGAAATTGATCCAAGCTCACCAAGAAGTCTTGAGGTCCAAAGCTCGAAAGGCCGACCAGTCTACATGGTTGGCTAAATTCGTGGGCAGTGGAAGTGAGATCGAGCACGAGGCATTTCTTGCCCTGTGGTTGTCAAGGTATGTAATCCCATCATCTTCAGCTATGACTGTAGCAAGGATTGTTTTTCCAATCGCTGTTCGTCTAGCTAGAGGTACCAAAGTTGCGCTTGGACCTGCTGTTCTTGCCAGCATTTACCGGGATCTGAGTTTGTTAAAAGTTAGTATTGTTGGTTCAAACAATTTGGGGACTAGTGAGTCTGAAAATAATGTTTCAGAAGTTACAGCTCTGGCTCCCTTACAACTAGTCCAGACTTGGATATGGGAGAGATTCCCTATACTTAGGCCAAACCCTAAGTTAACTGAAAATGATGCACCAAGAATGGCTCGATGGGACAAGGTGAAGAAAGTGAACTCGAACTTGAAGAATGTAAGACAAGCTATACATTCTGCCTCAGAACATTTTCTTTGGCGCCCATACGCTATGGCAGCAAGCCGGTCATCATCCTGTAAGCTATACCAAGAAAAGGCAGAGTGGATGCCTGTTGGTTCTGTTTTTGGTGAAAATTTATTTTCACTTGCTCGATGTTTTAGAAATAGTGAGCTAGTCGGTTTAAACTGCACAGAACAGTACCTTCCACATCGAGTGGCAATGCAATTTGGTTTGGACCAAGATATTCCAGGACATGTACTGCGGGCAAAGCAATCTCAACAAACTGCTTGGGGGAATTACACTAGGCCAATTGGAGATACGAAATTGTATATCCCATCACGACTCTTCGAGGCAGATATTACGACACGATATTTGGATTGGTGGAAGCAGTCAATATCTGGTGAGAATCATGAAACTGAGGCTGTCAGGAAAAAGAAAAGTAATTCTTCGAGTTCAGAACAAACAATGCTGCAGGTTTCAAACGAAAAGAAGGCAGATAATGATCTTCTTGTTCCTCCTGGATTCTGCGCTAAACCTGATGTAGGGAAAGGGAATACTGATGATGATGATGAGGAGGAGGATAGACAAACTATTGCTAAACTTGTACGGAACATGCGGGCAGAAAATTTTAAGTCTTCTTTGTCAAGAGAAAATGGTAAGCCTTCACTGGGCGCTCAGGTGCAAAGTCTATCATCTTCTACTGCTGAGAAGGGAACTATCCAAAAGGAGAAGTATCTGGTGAAACCGGTTGTAAATAGTATCAGGAGAGAACCTGCAATGGAAGGATCAGAGGAAGAAGCAGAATCAGGAACAGTGGTTCGTGACAAGGTGAGCACTGATAACAAAGGCAAAAACAGTAGCCTTAATACGTGTCAGACACCGGGATTGGACCTTGAAGCTAGGATAAGCAAGCTTGAGTATGCTATTGCTCTCTTGAACGCAGCCAAATTTGGCCACGGCTTTGGCTAAAACTCCAGAAATAGTTCATGACACGGAACATCAGAGTGGATCAGCATAGTTTCATATGAAGTGTGTCCAGCCAGAATTAGATGTTTCTAACAACTACAGCGAAATCTCCATGATCTTTGAGCATAAAAGGTTAAGCTGTGTACTTCTTTTCATCTTTTGGTTACTCCAAATTGCTATCCATAGTCGCCACTTGAAAGGTTTCCTTTGCGTGTCCTTTTGGCATACTAGCCAGACTGCATTTCCTATTTGCCTTGCTTACTTTTATTGAAGTAAGCTCAGATACAACTGCACTCCACTTTTTCATCATTAAAATGTTCTTTCGCTGGTTAAATTTTTAATATGCTGTTGTTCTAATCTATCTTTTTAGTAACTATGCAAATGGATTCTCCTTATTTGTAGCACTATATAGCTTCCAACTTTTTGAGATTAGTATTTTCATGAAGATAGATGAGTTAAAAATTTATATCAGAAGCTTACAAGGACATACGTAACTCTCCTGAAGGGGAAGAGAAAAAAAGTTTCCACTCACAAACTCAGCAGGCAAGCATGCCAAATGACGTTTCATCCCAAAAATAGTTAAATTAGAAATGAATATGCATCCTTCTTGAAAATTTATTCTGCAATTCTGCATTTGACATTCATTTGATAACTTTCTTGCTGGAGAAAAAGAAAATTATGTGTTCAGGATAAAATAGGATGAGAATTAAGTTTACTTGGGAGCTGTTCTGTGGAGTTCCAATTCCTGATTACCTTCTGTACGTATCAATAGTTTCTTGATTTGGCATTGAGCATGTGAAAGCAGTGAGAAAAGCATGTGAAAGTAATGAGGAGAACACTTGTATACATTCGTCCTGTACATGGTCCAATTCAGTGTGTTAATGTTTCTGTTCTTTGCCATCTCTTTCTTATCTTGGCCAGTTTATTACCGGGGGCATCTTATGCAAGGATAGGCATTAGTCAGGAACTTCTTGAGAAATATGTTTCATTATACCCAAATTAACGTGGTTATTTGGTGAAGATCATTTATTATCGATATTCCCCCCCCCCCCCCACCCCCCCCCAGAAATGCTAGTATGAATCATCTGACAGTATCAAACTAGTATGTCATTTCAGTATTATCGCATTGTCTGGGGTGACGGAGAACGACGTTGGACATTAAGCTACTTGATTTACAAAATCGTGAACTCGTGGCATTTGATTTTCTTCATCCTCTATCAGCAATTATTTCCCGACTGAAGAAAAATATCCAACTTCACAAGTTCATCATAGCCGCTTATGTAGAGATCCTGAGGTTAGTACTGGACATCCAATCACTCGATAGATACCACTGACTCAGTATTCATCTGTAGGAATATGCCGCGGTGGACACTTAGAGGGAGATGACAAGACGTGGAGTTATACAATAATCTGGCACATATATAGTAAATTTTGTACAAATCATTGTTCAGTTTGTGTAACAACTAACACCATATTTTACCTACAGGTGCTACTTCACTTACCCAATTAAATAACTTCTATGAGTTTGTGCAGCCTTATTTTCTCACAAATTTCTGGTTATATAGTAGGCTTTATCAAGTCCTCTGAATCATAGCTGATTCATGGATTCGCAAGCAACCATGCAGTTATGTAGATGGATTTACCAAAGTTCCTTTTTCATGGTTATTGTCCATATCAGCACTTGATTGGCATGTTAGCGTAACAGAACAGTTAGCTAAGGTATATTAGCTGTTAGTTTGTTCTTTTCCTTTTATCTGATCCAAAGGAATGGAAATGCACAGGAAGTTGGGAACCGATAATCTGTTTTGTCCTAGTTAATGCAGAGGAGAGATATTGTTGATTCCAAAAGACTCTCGCTAAAATCTTCTACAGCAACGTAGCATTTAACAGTCTATAGACCTCATTATGTGCCTATATTTGTCCGCCTAAAAAGTGCGCCTCAATAGATCTAGCAGCAGTCTGAGCTCGTCCATAAAGATTAAGAGTTTACTTGTCTTAATTTGACAGTTTGCCAGTGTTGCTTCAGATGCTACAGTTGTTTTAGGAGTCTAAATTGACGGGGGTTCTAGCATCGGTTTTTGTTGGTATACAGATAAATTTATCTTTCAAGCTTAATACGATGCGCTCCTATTTCGACAGTTGCACACCATTGCTTTAGGTAGATCTTCAGCTTATAATGTTGCTTCCTGCCTATCACTAGAGCCAGTGTTTTCTTGTATCGTCCTCTGAAAATGAAGTGGATTAGTATTCCTATATACTTGCATTGGTGTTATTCTTTAACCCGTCGTTTCAAAACCATTAGCTACATTAGCTCGAACACAGCCTAAATGCGTGAAAAATCAAATATGCGTTCTTAGCTAAATCAAGGACACCCCGATGAGACCATTTTTGGCAAATACACAGTGCATCACATGGCAATACATGAAGTCTTATATCAGTACAGTGTAGTATTTAAAGGTCAGCACAATGAGGCCCTTTTTGGCCGCCAAAAGCTGGCCAGAAGTTTGATGATAATGGTCTAAAACAGTTCTTTTAACACGGATATAGTTATCATCCAACAGCAATTCTCCTTGCAAGGTACATAGTAGTTGATGCTTATTCTGCATCTGTATTCTCACATCCAGTCTTACTAAACGAGGCATGCTATGCAGTAAGCTAACTCCAATCTTATCCCAAAGTGAGAACACCTAAAATTGAGGCTTTTTTTTTCTCACCTTGGCTTTTACTCTTATCCAGCCGTTTTCAACCCCTCCCCAAGTACTGCGATCATTTCAGAGTTGCCGCCAACGAAATGAAACACATACTAAAGTCAGAAGAATCTCATTTGCTAGTTCTTTTTTTCTGAAACTAAACCATGATAAAATCGCAATATTAACAGAAAAAACTCAGCTTGTAACCGAGTAATGCCTGGACATGGACATTTGGCCAGTACTTAGAAGCTAAATTAGTTTATTGAAATGTATTGATGCCACAAACCTGTGGCTTATGCTTGAAAAGCCAATGTATGGCTGGATGATCCAAAGATGCTGCTGCCCAAGAATTTAAATGATGGAATAATTGCGGTAGATATGCCCTAATGTTTCATTCCTAAGATGGAAATGCAAGGACCCACCAAGATTCTAATCATATCAGCTCTTAAGAACGTCCACTTCCTCTCAGTCTATAGCACTTCCCAAAGTTTTCTTTGCCGTCTCTGTCTCCCTTTCTCTGTCTATCCCCATTAAATATTAGTGCTACTGCTACTACGAAGATTGAATTTACAAAGCTTTTGCTTACTAACAATGGTGGTCTCACTAGAAGATACCATCATGGAAGAAAGGTTGGAGCTCATGGTGTCACCCACAGGTGGTGAACCAACTCTCAGAATTGCCCATTTTCTCAAACCTTCTGTTACCTCCATTGATGGTCCAATCTCTAATCTTCCTTTAGATGCTCACTCTTTTGAAGATACTATCGCTAAACCCAATATATGTGCTTCGAAAGTGGCTTTCAAGGGGTGGAGAAACCCACAAAAACAATGGAAACATTGGGTCCATCACATGCATTCTTTGCACCAATCTACATTGAAGGAAGCCGGAATTCATGAAGCTGTGATGAACTCAACCTTCGAAATCCCAAGAAATGACAATCTGATCTTTGCGTTTGCTGAGAAATGGTGTTGTGAGACCAGACCATTTGTGTTTCCTTGGGGAGAAGCAACCATCACTCTTGAAGATATGATGGTGTTAGGAGGTTACTCAGTTTTAGGTGACTCAGTTTCAACCAGTCTAAAAAAACGGTGAGTTGGAGCAAATCCATGGGAAACTGATCCAAGCTCACCTACAAGTCACGAGGTCCAGAGCTCGAAAGGCCGACCAATCTACGTGGATAGCTAAATTCGTGGACAGCGGAAGTGAAATCGAGCACGAAGCATTTCTTGCCCTGTGGTTGTCAAGGTTTGTAGTCCCAGCATCTTCAGCTAAAATTGTACGAAAAGTGGTTTTCCCAATCGCTGTTCGTCTGTCTAGAGGGATTAAGGTTGCACTTGCACCGGCTGTTCTTGCACGCATTTATAGGGACTTGAGTTTGTTGAAAGATATTACAGTGAAAATGAAGATGATGACAATGATGTTCGAGTTACAAGTTTGGCCCCTTTACAACTAGTCCAGACTTGGATATGGGAGATATTTCCTACTCTTAGGCCCAATCCTCATTTGATTGAAAATGATGCACCAAGAATGGCTCCATGGGACAAGAGGAAGAAAGTGAACTCAGAGAATGTGAGACAAGCTATAAATTCTGCCACGGAACATTTTTTTTGGCGCCCTTATGCCATGGCAGCAAACGGGTCTTTGCCTTGTAAGCTATACAAAGAAGAAGTGGATGGGTGCCTGTTAGTTCTGGTTTGGATGAGGTATTAAGTTCACTTGCTCGATGTGTAAGAGTTAGTGAGCTAGTTGGATTAGACTGTACGGAGCAGTACCTTCCACATCGAGTGGCAATGCAATTTGGTTTCGATCAAGATCTTCCAGGACATGTACCACGAGGAGAACAAACCCGTAAAATTGCTTGGGAGAATTACACTAGGCCAATTGGAGATGGGTGTTGTATATCCCATCACGATTCTTTGAAGCAGATGTTACCGAGCGATATTTGGATTGGTGGAAACGGTCAATTTTTGGCGGGCATAATGTGACTAAGACTGCCGGGGAACAGAAAAGTAGTTCCGAGATTTTAAAAAGAACAGTGCTGCATATTTCAATTGAAAAGAAGGCAGATAATGATCTTCTTGTTCCTCCTGGTTTCCGTCCTAAATGCAATATGGTGGAAGTGAGTTTTGATGACAATGATGAGGATAAACGAAGGCTGGCTAAACTTGTACGGAAAATACCGACTGAAAGTGAGAAGTCTTTGTCAAGAGAACATGGTAAGCCTTCATTAGATGCTCAGGTGCAGAGTCCATCATCATCTTCAACAGCTGATAATGGAACCGTCGGAAAGGACAAGTGTCATGTGAAGCCTGTAGACAATAGTATCAGGAGAGAACTTGCAATGGAAGATTCAGAGAAAGAAGCAGAATCGGGAACATTTGTTCATGACAGTGTGAGCATCTCCAAGAAAGCAGAAAGTGGCAGCCTTGATACGTGTGAGAAACCAGGATTGGACCTTGAAGCTAGGATTGAAAAGCTTGAGTAGGCTGTTGCTTTCTTGAAGGCAGCAAAATTTGGCCACAGCTCTGATTAAAAACCAAGTAGTTGTTCATGACCCCATAACATCAGAATGGATCAGCCTAGTTTCATATGTACCGAAGTGTGGCTTCTAGCCAGAATTAGACATTTTGAATAACTATGAAGCATTCTCCATGATCTCTGAGCTTATGTTGTTGAATTTTGTACTTCTTTTGGTTGCTCCAAATTGCAATCCGTAGTAGCCAATCTAAGAAGTGTTTTCCCTGCCTGTAGGTGTAGCATACCAGCTAGACTGCATATCCCAAGTGGCGGAGGCAGATCCTCTGCTGTAGCTAGGGCTTGCTTACTTCCTTCAAACTGGTCAGATACAACTGCAATTCCCCTTTTCATCATTAGAACCATTTTTTATCAACAAAAGTTTTAGCCTGACCCAATGTTAAAAGTGACCATACAAGTGGATCTCCCTTATCAAGTCTACTCAGGAAGACAGACGATCTCATCCCCAAATTACAGTAACTCACTTCAATCTGCGCATGGAGTGGATTTGTTAAACTTTGGAGTGTACATTATCCCTTATATTTAGACCTGGCAAAATCTTACCCGGACCCGCGGGTCGATCCGGACCAGCTCAAAAAATCAGGATACGGGTACATATATTTGAGACCCGTTGAAATTAGACCCGTACTCGGACCGACCCGTAATTTTAGGTTCAGTCCGGTTCGGGTACGGGTTACCGGGGTGTACCCGTGAATCTCACCTATATATACATGTATCTTGATATTTTCCTCATTTAGCCCAGCCATTTCTTTAGGGTTTGGTTTGGCTGTCGCCTCTCCGTCTCTTTTCCTCTTTCCCTCTTCCTCCCTCTCTCACAGTAGTTGATAGTTTCAGTTCACTCACCATAGACTCGTCTCTTTCTCGCTCAGTCATAGATCTACAGACGACCATTCCACTCCGCTGCAAATTCACTCTCTTACAGCCACAGATCTGGCCGATCACTTCTCCTCCCCTCTCTCTCTTTCTCTCTCTCTCTCTCACACACACACTCAGATCCACTACGGCCACAGATCTACTGATGGTAAGTGTTTTTTCCATCGGTCTCTCTTTAATTCAATCATAAATCCATTTTCGATGGACATGGGAACTACCACATTTTAGTCGACGACAACTTTCCACAGATCCGTGGCAACTACCATTCTTCTGTCGAACAACTCCACAGGACGACAGATCTGCCGAGCTACTGCACAGATCTGCCGCCAATCTTCCAGTCACCGCTGATCGAGAACATGTGATGTTGTATCTAAGTGAAAATTCTATTGTGTTGTATTTTGGATTGTTGGTAATGGTGGGAAATGTGATTTCCTATTTTAGATTTGTTTAACATGTTACTTGAGATAATTTTTAGTTTGTGACTTCTGTTAGTGAAATTGGAAAGAATTCTAACAACGATTAAAAGGAGAAAACATGTTAGCTGAAAGAAGTAAAAGAAGAGAAAAATGCCTAACCGGAGAGAAATATTGTTTATTAAAAAATAAAAAATTTAATCATTACCCGCGGGTAATACCCTACCCGCAAGGGTAGGGTACGGGCATTGAAAAAGAGTACCCGAAAAAAACCAGGTAAATTTTACCCAGCCCGTCTTTACCGGACCCGACTGGGTATTACCCGTACCCAGCAATTTTACCCGTTTGCCAGGTCTACTTATATTGAATGGCATCAAAGTTTTCTTTTATGACACTTTCTTCAAAGTGCGAATCTCACCAATCTGGCCTTGGGAGGCCCCCTGTACAACTCTATGAGCTCCCATATCAACCGTAACAGTACAATAAACTGTCTTTTGATGCGGCCGCCAGAATTGCTGTATTGTTTTTGCATCAACAGTCACGACTTAGTTTGGTACTCCAAACAGTGGTGGCCTTATCTGTTTTTTTGCTTTCCCTAGAGATCATGTTGGCTATTGTCCAAGAGCATCCTAAAGACGATACTTAAATTGATACCTGTAAAAGACATGATGCATCCGATCGGATGCATCATGTCTTTTACAGGTATCAATTTAAGTATCGTCTTTATTTTTTCATGGGGTCTATAGACTGTTAAATCTTGATGTAACAAGTTGTGAGCCTAGTTGTAATATCAATGTGATATAGCTAAAAATATCCCTCCAATCTACGGACGACACGTGGCAGTTATGACACGTAACCCACACTGGCTCATTACTGATATGGCAGTTACCGTATCAATCACCGGGCAGAATCCTAAAGAGGCTCTGACTCTATCAGTTCAGATTGACATGAGATCCTTTAGGATCTTAATGAGATTCTGATTAGAGTTGACCGAAGCCCAATTCTAATTGGACTCCTCTTGCTACCACTATATAAGGGGGTCAAACCCCACAAGTAAGCCTAAGCTCACACATATACACATTGTGTCTTTATTGCTTCTCAGAGTTTCTACATTGTTAGCCATCTCTGACTTAAGCATCGGAGCGTTCCCCCGCCGGAACCCCACCCGGCGGTCACTCCGTGTTCCTTTTGCAGGCCTGATTTCTGGTGTGGTTCCCGATCCAGTTTTTAGCTGCAACAGATTGGCGTCATCCGTGGGACCACTGCAGGGAACATGGCCAATCATTCTTCTTTTAGCGACTCTTCACATAGTCGTTCTCCAGACCGTCACGCTCGAACGAGCAGCTCTCGTCGACCCAGTCGTGACCACCGTTCGACACCTTCATGTCGTCATTCTGCGGAAGATGCACACGTTAACGTCAAATCTGTAACTTCCGAATCAGAAGGTAGACCTCGAAGAAATCACTCTCCGACGTCTACTCTGAAAAACGGAGACCTTCGTCATCGCCTGAACCATAAGTTATTCAAAACACCCCATGCCGAACTTACAAAAGAGATCCACGAGCTAAAAAATGTCGTGAACACTCTCCAACAAAAGCTCGACATGGCAGTGGCTCCTCCACCCACTTACCATTCTCATCTTGACCCCGGTGATCTTCGTCTTCGTCTTACATCCAGATCAAGTTACGGCCGTAAATACCAATCAACTGCCGATCCAACTTACAATCACAAAGACAAAAGCGGAGATCACGTAACCAGGAGTGGATCATGCTACCGTCGCGATTCTTCAGTCGAAGACAGTTCCAACTCCTCTTCCGCACAGGCCGCCAAAGTTAAAACCCCTCGAAGATCTATCCACAGGAAGAAGACGCCTGAGTCTCGTTCCCAAGAATGGGACTCCTGGAAGGTGGTCCTTAGATATCATTCTCCAGAACGATCTCACCCAAGGAATGAATCCGGATATCCGTTGTCGAAGGCCATCGAGAAGGCAAAGTTGCCTCCCAATTTTTGGATGCCTCAATGTGACCTCTACGACGGGACTGGTGATCCAGGAGAACATGTTTACCAGTTTCAAACAAACATGCTACTCCTCCAGGTTTCAGACGCTGTCATGTGCAGAGCCTTTCCAACCACTCTAAGGAAAGCTGCACATGCATGGTTCAAATCTCTACAACCAAGGTCCATCCACTCCTTTAGCCAATTATCGGATCTCTTTCAAAAGCACTTTGTAAGCAGTCGCTCCCGAAGGAAGAACTCGGCGAGTCTGCTAAACTTTGTGCAAGAGAAAAACGAATCTTTGGCATGTTTTCTCGGACGATTCAATGCGGCCACTTTGGAAATTGACAACTTGGATGAATCCGTGAAGTATACTGCATTCCTCCGGGGGCCTTTGACCCACATCCAAGTTCGCTTTCTCTGTGAACAAAAGTCATCCAGGTAATATGAAAGCCCTTCTTGAGAAGGCTAACAAATATATTCAAGCAGAAGAATACCTGGAGACACACAGGGACCGACGTGGAGAAGGGAAACCGGAACAGAAGAAACGCTCTCGAGAAATAACTCCCCCAGAAGGAAAGTCAGCAAAACGTCCTAAACATGATGAACGACGTCCAAAAGACACGTTTAATTTGACACCCTTCAATGCAAAGCCGTCGCAAATTCTTCACGAGATCAAAGACAACAAGGCTCTCCAGTGGCCAGACATAATGAAATCCCGACCAAACAAGAGGAACAAAGATTTGTGGTGTCACTTTCACAACGATCATGGCCACACAACTGACAACTGCGGGTCGCTCAAACGAGCAATTGAGGCCCTTATCAAGCGTGGCCAGTTGAGAAAGTTTGTAGCTCCTGGAGAAGGAAGACAACAGACACCACTGCCCATAGAAGAAAGAGAAGATCGAGAAGAGAATGCGGGTATTATCAACACTATATCTGGGGGATTAGCCGCAGGAGGTTCATCAGGACGGGCTCAAAAAGCATACGCCAGAGAAGTATACATAACGAGTCAGCCCCCGGATAAGAAATTGAAGACGGTACTCGTAGCAACCATCACCTTCTCCGATAAAGATTCGAAGGACATACAAACTCCTCATGATGACCCATTAGTCATTACAGTTAGAGCTGGGAACTTTGATGTAAAGCGTGTCTTGATTGATAACGGAAGTTCTGCAGAAATTTTATTTTTTGATGCATTCAAGAAGATGAACATTCCAACGGACCGTCTCCGAAAGATGGATACTCCGTTGTATGGATTCTCCAATCATCCAGTTGCAGCCGAAGGTATTATCGCACTCCCAGTTGCGATTGGCACACCTCCAGCACAAGCCAACTTCATACTTGATTTTGTGGTGGTCAAGGTCCCCTCAGCATACAACGCCATATTAGGACGACCAGCACTCAATCAATTACAAGTTGTAGTGTCAACTTATCACCTCAAGATGAAATTCCCCACAGAACACGGGATTGGAGAGGTGAAAGGGGACCAGACTATAGCTCGTCAATGCTACGTAACTTCGTGCCGACCAAAGAAGGCAAAGAAATTGGACTCAGAGGAAATCTTGATTTGATAGAAGAAGTTTGGACTCAAGCCCATGAACGATCCGTTGTTATAAAACAACGCGTCGCGCAGTAGCATCTTGCCTCAAGGCAAGACACTTCTTTTTCAGGGGGATAAGGGCCCAGACCTTATCAAAACCCCAATCTTTTAAAAATTGTCTTTAGAAAGATAATTTCAAATAAATGGGCTGTTAAGCAATCCAATGTAAACTTTATCTTTTGCTCGAGCAATAAAGTTATTTTTGCTCTCAGCATTGTTGTGATGGAAGCTTAGCCAAAACATTATGTCCGAATAGAGTGATGGCCGAACACTCTGTCCGAACAGAGTAATCAGTTTAGCCAAAACATTCTGTCCGAACAGAGTGATGGCCGAACACTCTGCCCGAACAGAGTGATCAGTTTAGCCAAAATTAATCTGTCCCGATCAGAATGATGGCCGAACACTCTGCCCGAACAGAGTAATCAGTTTAGCCAAAACATTCCGTCCGAACAGAGTGATGGCCGAACACTCTGCCCGAACAGAGTGATCAGTTTAGCCAAAATCAATCTGTCCCGAACAGAATGATGGCCGAACACTCTGCAAGAACAGAGTGATCAGTTTTAGCCAAAATCAATCTGTCCCGAACAGAATGATGGCCGAACACTCTGCCCGAACAGAGTGATCAGTTTTAGCCAAAATCAATCTGGCTCGAACAGAATGATGGCCGAACACTCTGCCCAATCAGAGTGATCAATTTAGCCAAAAACATTCTGTCCGAACAGAGTGATGGCCGAACACTCTGCCCGATTAGAGTGATCAATTTAGCCAAACACATTCTGTCCGAACAGAGTGTATAACTCTTGGGTTTTATAAAAATACAAGAGAAGGCCAAACGGATTAGCTACAGATCTAAGTCCATGAAGAAACAAAAGTTAATGGGGGCATCGTCACTCCACTAAAGCTTTTGCTTCTTTGAATTATAGGCCGAGCGGGGGTGCTCGACTTCTTTGCCAACTCTTTAAGTGACGAATAAAGGGTTTGAGCCAAAGTAAAAATCAATAATACTGTGTGAATGGTAAAGATAAACCATGAGAAACACATAGTAAAACATAAATAAAAGATAAAGAGTTTTACAATAAGCCCTTGAACGGGCATCAAAATTCTCTGTCTGTATAAAGCAAAAAGCCTAGATACAAAGATTAAAATCTAAGCCTCGGGTGCATCACCAGACGGACCTTCTCCCGGGGGATGAGAAGCTGCGGCATCTCCCGCCTCTGAAGGCATGGCAGTCTCTCCAGACGGAGATATCACCGCAGTCAGAACGAAGTCATCCAAGGAGATATCAGGAAAGCGCTCAACAAACATCTCCTTGGCTTTCACGAAACCAAGCTCATAAATCTCAAGGCCATCGTCGGTCCGCTTCTTCAGCCACTCATCCCCAGTGTTTCCATCCAAGAAGTCGCGGATGCCTTGGTCACGAGCCTTGGTCACCTTTTCTGCTGCCTTCCTCTTGACTCACTCCAGCCTCTTCTCCAGAGTCGCAATCTGAGCAAGATGATCTGCCTCTTGCTTGCTCAGCTCTTCAGCACGATGAGAAGCTTCTTGTGCCTCCTTAACAGCTTCCCTCTTCTGTTGAGCCTCGTCTGCTGCCACTTGCCTCGCCATCTCAAAGCGAGAAAGCATCTCAGATCCGCTAGCATACATCTGGAATGAAGATTGAAACCATCAGCTAAAGGAAAGTAGAAAACAAAAACAGAAACTTAGTTGAGACAAAGGACATTACCGTATAGACGGCTTGGGCAAAGGAGCAGGCAAAGGTCTCGTGTGTCTGAGTCTGGAAGACCTCCTTGTCTCGAGGTAGAATTCCATGAAGAAGATGCTGCTCCGAGACATGGCTATCCGGCATCCCAAGGTCATCGTACCTAAGTGTCCACCTCGGTCGAAAGATAGGATCGTCATCAATGGACACTTGCTCCAAGATACGTGGAGAACGTTCTGGAGGAGTAACTCTAGTCCTCTTAGGAACAGGGGGCAACTCAGCACTGGGCTGTTTCTCCTTGCGCTTCCCCTTAGCTTTCTGAAGAACGCCAAGAAAACCTCCTTAGGGCGATTTTCCACTTCCGCTAGCCATCTCTGCAATCAAGGTAGAAATCAATACCGGAATTAATACTGAAACCGAATTGAAATCAAAGTCTTCCATAAAACACACCTACGGGAACGGTCTCGGCATATGACATGCTAGGAATAGCGAGAGGAGGAGAAGGAATCTGAAGACCAGCTGGAATGGGCTTTGGAGGAATGATCTTAGCCCACTCCAGTTGCTCTTCCGAAAGAGGCTCATCTATGCAAATACCACCTCGAAGCTTAATATGACTAAGTATGTGTTTAGTCAGATTGTTGGGAGTAGGCTTGCCAGGATTTTCGAAATCCTTACAGAATGGATTCCAGTCTCTATCAAACGGAAGCTCCCCCTTGTCCAGACGGCCAACAAAGAAGTATCTAGAATGTCAGCCTTTATTTGACTTCGGGCCTCCCTTCAGGAGTCGTTGCCTACTATGAATGTAATACCATCCTGGGCAGTTGGCGACCCCCTTGACGAAACAGATTTCGAAGAACACTCTCATAAAATCTGTTGCATCTGGTTTGTAGCCTGAAGTCTGGACCAAATATATAAGGCCGGCAAGCTTCCTCCAACCATTTGGAACAAGCTGCCCGAGAGCCATGCAGTAATGCTCGAAGAAACAAAGAGCAAAAGGGTGGAGAGGAAGCCTGTACCCAGACTTCACCTGCTCTTCATATATCCCAGTTTCAAACTTGGTTCCATAATTTGCTGGTTCTTGCAAAACAGGAAGACGAGCATACCAACCTTCGGGAAGAGGATATTCCCGAATTAAATCCTGCAAATCTTCGGTAGACATCTTGCCTGACTTCTCGTCAGCAGTATACCAAGGTTTAGGATTAGCCTTATCGTCAGCTTGATCCTTTACATCTCCTAAGGCATTTTTTCTAGACAAAGAGTGCGAAGGTTGAGAAGTTGAAGGTTGGAATGGATGGGAAGTTGAAGCTAGTGGTAGTTGTGGATTGGAAGTTCCAACTTCACTTCCTGAAGTTGGAACTCGTTCCGAACTCGATGATTAACTACTCTCTTCGGACGAAGAAACAGACGCTGAAGCTTCGGACATGTTTTCTACTCAAACTAAGAAACTATGAAAAACTTGAAGTGCTGAATAGAAAGAAGAAAGCAAAAGGACTTACTTGAAGAGTAGTGTGCTTCCAAAAATTTCGAGTGAAGAAAAAATGAACTGAAAGTTCTCTTTTTATTGAGAAACCCCATGTAACCGTTTCTATGGAAACGCAACGGTTCATCCACCACACACGTGTCACAAGCTGAAGAGTAGAGAAACTTGAAAATTCCCAATTCCTGATCAAAGACATTAATGAAGGAGACACGTGGAGGGAACCGAGGTAATGACCGAACAGAATCCTTCCCAAGCAGAATCGTGTCCGAACACTCTGCCCAAGCAGAGTAACAACGGCCGAGCAGAATTCTGTCCGAACAGAATCGTGTCCGAACACTCTGCCCAAGCAAAGTGACCGTGGCCGAACAGAATTCTGTCCGAACAGAATCGTGTCCGAACACTCTGCCTGAGTAGAGTGAGAACGACCGAACAGAATCGTGTCCGAACACTCTGCCCGAGCAGAGTAACAACGGCAGAACATAATTTTGCCCGAACAGAATCGTGTCCGAACACTCTGCCCGAGCAGAATGACCGTGGCCGAACAGAATTTTGTCCGAACAGAATCATGCCCGAGCAGAATTCCATCCGAGCAGAACTCTGTCCAAACAGAATAATGTCCGAGCAGAACTCTGTCCGAACAGAATCATGCCCGAGCAAAATTCCATCCGAGCAGAACTCTGTCCGAACAGAACCATATCCGAGTAGAGAACTCTTCGAATATTTGCAATGGGGGCAAACAGATCCGATCCTGCTTTTGGCGTATTTCGCTATCACCAGTGGGAAAAGTGTGCTTCCACCCGCTTCAGTAAACGCTGGTGAAAGCAGGGGGCATATGATATAGCTAAAAATATCCCTCCAATCTACGGACGACACGTGGCAGTTATGACACGTAACCCACACTGGCTCATTACTGATATGACAGTTACCGTATCAATCACCGGGCAGAATCCTAAAGAGGCTCTGACTCTATCAGTTCAGATTGACATGAGATCCTCTAGAATCCTAATGAGATTCTGATTAGAGTTGACCGAAACCCAATTCTAATTGGACTCCTCTTGCTACCACTATATAAGGGGGTCAAACCCCCCAGGTAAGCCTAAGCTCACACATATACACATTGTGTCTTTATTGCTTCTCAGAGTTCTACATTGTTAGCCATCTCTGACTTAAGCATCGGAGCGTTCCCCGCCGGAACCCCACCCGGCGGTCACTCCGTGTTCTCTTTTGCAGGCTTGATTTCTGGTGTGGTTCCCGATCCAGTTTTTAGCTGCAACACAATGCAAGGTAACACTTCAGTATTCCGGACCAGTATGAAACCTTAAGTAGAAGTGTAATTAGACAAGGGTGTGGATAAATATGTTTAGCGTAAGGTTAATGGCAGATAATTTTTTGCTTAGTCCACACCCCTCAAGAAAATATTATTGCCAAAGGTATGAAAAAGCAACAAATTGCCAACTTAAATAACAAAATAGCTAAGAGCGTGGATCAGTGGATGTGTAAGCATGTGAATTGGGCTTCATCCAAAAGAAAATAACTCTGGGGGTTATTTGACCCACAACAATCATCGATACAAGAAATAACCATAACAGTAAAGAAATAAAATGGATAATGAATGATATTAGAAGTCCTATGTGATAATATTTTAACCTTTAGTGGTGATTCTTGGAGGAAAAATGGCTAAAAATCTAAAAGTGAAAGATATAAAACTTTAAAGGATCATTTGCACATAAAACCCTATGGTTTGAAGTTATGTGCGCATTTCACCTTACTATTTTAATTTTGGCTTAATTCACCTCATTATTTCTCAATTTGTGCTTAATTTACCAATTAACGGGCTGAACTCTCATTTCTTGGATGTCCGTCAAATTTTCGAGAATAAAATTGTAACTTCTCATTTTTCCCATCATGGCAGCCACATCATCAGCATTTGCCAATAATGGGTTGACACATGGGAACCAGGTCAAGATTTGACCATCTTCATCTTCCCCTCCATGATTCAGTCGATCCACCGCCCAACGCCAACACTACCATACCTACTTCTGCCGTCACCGCCAACAACACCACCATACCCATTTTTTTTGCCGCCACCACCAACATCACCATGCATACTTGATTCTTTCCCTTCATGTTTCAATTGATCCACCGCCCAACACCAACACTACCATACCTACTTCTGCAGTCGCCGCCAACAACACCACCATACTCATTTTTTCTGCCACCACCACCACCATCACCATGCATACTTGGTTTTGCCACCACCACATTACCATCACCCTTGCCGCTCGTTACACATAATACCATCAACCTTTCATACACAACCACCCTACACCACTGTGACAACAAAGTCACAACCCAAAAGCTCTTCCCTTTCCATAATCTTTCAAATCTAGCACCTCCCTCACAGATCTACAAATGCTTAGCATCAAACACGGTGCCGCCGCCGTGATGTGGAGGGGACTGGCCTGTGGCGCTAGGCTGGGCCATAACTGGTAGTTTACTGCCCGATGTCGACAGGGTTTGTAGTCGTGGATGAAGTATTGCTGCAGGGCGGCCATGGGCTTCGCGATGATTATGGTGACTTTTTGGTGTGGTAGATCTGGTGGATCTAGATGTAATTGAGGGAATGAAAGGGATAGTGGCAGTTGGGAAAGGAAAGATAGTGGCTTTTTGGTGTGTGCGGTAATGGTGATGGTGTATGCGATGATAGTGGTCTGAGGTAACGGTGTATGGCGGTGATAGTGATGGTGGTGATGGTTTTTGTGGATAGAGAGTGGGTGGCGAAAGGTGCTATCGACGGCGATGCGATACTATAAGGTGTTGAGACTTGAGAGAGTGGTGGTTCGATTTAGATGGAGGTGGTGCTCTCTGGGTAGGCAAGGCAGGGGGTTGGGGGTGGGGTGGTTGAGAGAAACTGAAATGACATGGCTGTTATGATAGGAAAAAAGGGTGAAGTTACAATTTTATCTCTGAAAATTTGCCGGACATCCAAGCAATTGGAATTCAGCCGTCAATTGGTAAATTGAACACAAATTGAGAAACAATGAGGTGAATTGAGTCAAAATTAAAATAGTAAGGTGAAATGCACACATACCCTCAAACTATAGGGTTTTATGTGCAAATTATCCAACTTTAAAAAGATCATTAAAAGCTATAGCTACTGAATTTGTTACCTAAGAAATTGAGTCTTAATATGTATCCTACTAGATCTGTTGAGTTTATTTGATTCCAGATTTTAGATGTAAAACTTAAGCTCTAAATTCTCTTCGTTTAAAAACTTTGTTATAGATTTATTAGTCACAACTCCTTCCGATTAGATACTTTATTTTCGACAATCTTTTTTGGGTAAAATTTTTAACTTTTGTTAATATGAATGTTATAATTCAAACGTATTCTTAATTTCACTTCTTATGCTTATATGCATGTCATATAATACATTACAAGAAATTGGACGTTAATTGCCTGCAAAACACATTTTTCGCTTTTATAACTGTAATATCAAACTTGTAGCGTTCCATTAAGAGTTAGATATTTGTGGAAGACCATATCTTGTGCAATAACTTTCTACTACTTTAAATATTTGATTAGCGATTAATAACTGATTTATTTAATATTATTTAATTATAATGATTGTATTAATTAATTTTAATTGTATTTTTCATCAAGACTTATAGCATTTTTATTTTTGAATTACTAGATAACGTGCAAAGCACGTGATCCTTATTAGTATTAATAAACGTGTTATCTTAACACGGGTGATGGATTTGGCTTCTATAAATTTTTTAGTGATAGAATTTTCAATTTCTAAACACCTACATAAATAGTAAGGGACCTAACTAACTTCTAAAAAAATAGGGAATGGTAGTTAAGATAGGATGGTTATCCATCACTGGTATCAGCAGATTTGACCATGTCAAATGCCTGTCCGAACTCAATGAGTTTGAGGGGAGACGCAGCCGAAGAAACCTTGTGGAAAGTTCTCTTCGTTTTCTGAGATACCTCAAACCCGCTCTTCCCAGGGCTTTGGTTTTCGATATCTCAGGTGAAAGAATATATTAATTGAGAAGGGAAAACTCCAAATCTCTGTCCTCTGGATTCATCGACAACAGAGACGTCCGGTGATTTGATTCAAGACTTTTGAGGACATTCAGCTCTGGACATGATTGGCCTGAACAGTAGAGGGAAAGAAAGATGGGCTGCATTTCATGTTGCATGTCAGAACAAAGGATTGCTAAGAAATCATTGAAGAAGAGCATAAAAGAATATGAAGACACGAAAAATTTGGCCTCCTTTGCTAATATTTCCTTAAAAAATGGTACATTCAGCATGCTTCACCTCATCACTCTTCTCTTTTTGTCATGTCAATTCTTTTGTTGGGAATTTCTGTTATCATCTTTAATCCTTTCCCACAATTCCTATTGATATGTCCAACAATGCGTACTAGTTGATTGTACAATTGAGACAATGAGCTTTGATCTCCACGAACTCAAATGCTTAAAGAAATTAGCCAAATTATGCAGATAGCAGCAGGAAGAGATACATTGCTGACGAGATAGCAAAACTTGGCAAAGGGAATATTTCTGCACAAATTTTCACATTTCGTGAGCTGTCCGTCGTAACGCAGAACTTCAACCCTGAATTTTTGCTGGGTGAAGGCGGCTTCGGGAGGGTTTACAAAGGGCACATTCAAAGCCTAAATATGGTACTGTTGCAATCCATCTTTCAGTTTCAATTTTATTTCTTGTCCACAATCTACGTAACTGAAGTAAAGGGATTTTCTTTTCCATTTTCAATGCTCTAATTTCTTGTTCTTTCCATCATTTTCAGGATGTTGCTGTTAAGCAACTCGATAGGAATGGATTCCAAGGAAATAGAGAGTTCCTTGTTGAGGTCCTGATGTTAAGTCTTCTTCACCACCCTAACCTGGTAAATTTGGTCGGGTATTGTGCTGATGGTGATCAGAGAATATTAGTGTACGAATACATGTCAAATGGGTCGCTAGAAGACCATCTTCTTGGTATTTCCACAATGATTTTTACAAGCATTTAACTCTCCAACTGACAAAAAGAATCACCTATTTAAACACCAATTGAGAAGTCCGACTTTGCAATGTTTATTAGCATGCATAGCATAACTATGATCAGTTAATCTCCAAGTCTGAAAGTTTGGTGATTTCCAGCAATTACATATTTCTTTGCCTCGATGCTTTCCACAATCGTTCACCAAGTCTGGCTGGTCTAAGTTGGATAACTGACCGTGCTTCTTGGATCTTGATTTTTAGCTAGATATATTATCATATGCTAGTAATTTTTCCAAATGTGCAGCTACGACCTTCTCAGTATTTTCTTTCACTGAATATGGTCAAAGTGGTTTCGATACAAGCATATTCACAGAGCCATATTTTTTCAGATATAGGTCATAAAAAGCCCCTAGACTGGAATACTAGAATGAAAATTGCTGAAGGAGCAGCTAGAGGGCTGGAATATTTGCACGAAACGGCTAACCCTCCGGTGATTTATCGTGATTTCAAGGCTTCTAACATATTATTAGATGGGAGTTTCAACCCGAAGCTTTCTGATTTTGGGCTTGCAAAGCTAGGTCCAACCGGTGACAAGACTCATGTATCTACAAGAGTGATGGGAACATACGGTTATTGCGCCCCCGAGTATGCAATGACAGGTCAGTTGACAACGAAGTCTGATGTGTACAGCTTTGGAGTTGTGTTTTTGGAGCTAATCACTGGAAGGAGAGTCATCGACAATTCAAGACCGAGTGAAGAGCAAAACCTAGTCACTTGGGTATGTTTCTAAGAGTTCAAAACTCCCAAAGTAGAATCTAATCTGCATTTCTGTATGAGTCGGCTTGGGTAGCTCCTTTTGCGTCAAGAATGCAATCTTCTGAGGTGCTTGCTTGTTTTCTTGTTGTGAACAAGTTACTGTTCAAAAGTAGCAATCTCAAAATCTCTCTAACACTGTAAATTTTCAATTATGATCATTATTTAGAAGTTTGGTGTACTAGCAATATTGAACCATATTGGACAATATCATTACTATAACCCAATATTTCTGATTAAAGTTCGGCCTCACGGAATTACTACAACCGAATCTAAAAGGGTGTTTATTGCCAGGCACAACCATTGTTTAGAGACAAAAGGAAGTTTCACCTGATGGCAGATCCATTGCTTGAAGGGAAGTATCCCATGAAGGGTCTCTACCAAGCACTTGCAGTAGCAGCAATGTGCCTCCAGGAGGAAGCCTCTACTCGGCCTCTGATCAGTGATGTTGTAACCGCTGTCGAGTACTTGTCAGTGGGAAAGAGCGACGAGGTTGGTGGTGCAGAAGACACGGCGAAATCACCTTCTCCTGAACAAAATATTGCTGAAGATACTGGAAAAATGGACAGAGTTGATCACTGAAGTGCTCACTCAGATCAATAACATGTGTAACATGTCATCGATTCATTCCCAAGCAGCATTCTGAAACTAAATCCTTCACCATTGACTCACTTCCATATTGTTCTTAACGGTTTTCTGAGAATTTTGTAAATAACTTTGGTTAGTGTTCGAACTTTGTAAATCCTTGACTCGTACCATATCCATGCAAATGCAGCTTTTATGTAAATAAATCAGTATGCTCGGTTAATTGTCAGACTCTGTTACCAAAAACGCTGTTTTCAGAACATAAGGTTACAATGAACACGGTACTTTCTTTTAGTTTCTCGTCTTTTAATCGATTTTCTTCATTTAACTTTTTGTTATTGAATAAGATTTCTGTATTTACATTTAAATTAGACCCAAGTCTAGAAAAAAAAACTTGAATATAACAAATTTTAAATATGACATGGTATAACCAACAGCTAAGATGGGAGAATTATAAATTTTTAACCTCTGAGATTCCTATATATTGTTAGATCTCACCCGTCCATTATGTCACGTCATATCATGGAGGTGGCCAAAGTAAAATAAACCACGTGACACCAAAAGCCCAATATACTGACGGGCCTAATCATTGTTGGGCTGAAGAAATGAGCTCCGGACCTCTCAATGACAGACCCATTCATTCAGGAAAAGGCCCATTTTCCAAAATGCCCATACAACTCAAACACTTGGGCTACCAGTAGAGTCTCACAGATGGACGTTAAGGTAACGTGCTAACGTGGCATGTTTATAACCGCTGGATCTTGATGGACGGTTCTGATATATCCTACACTATCCCTGAAGCAGATTCCCTGCAGCAGACGATCCCTGCACAGTGTTGAAATTTGTCCGCAAAATTGGGGTTTTCTTTCAGAACGACAACAGTCAAAACAGCAAAGAAGAGAAAGGGTTTAAGCCTTTACAAGTACCTCCTCCCTCCCCTTCTCTTTCTCTCTCACACAGTACCACACACACGTTCTCTGTTTACCAGTACCCAACACGGCTTCTCTGCTCTGCTTCTTGCTCACCAATGAGTCGCTGACAGACCCTTTTTGTACTAACAGCAGTGCATTCCAAACAAAGCTTATCAAGACGGCTTCCTCTTCCTGTAATAAGCTCGTGGGGAAAGCAGCTGCAGGGGCCATGGCTATGGGGTTCCCCTCCCACACCACCACCACCTTGAAAAGACACTCTTGCCCTCCTGTTTTCTGGTTTTCCCACTCTTGTCCTCGTCATTTTACATCAGGGGCTTCCTCCGGTAAAGCCCTAAGCAGGTCCAACTTCTTTGCCCACCCAACTTTAATTATTTTCTATGTCCTTTGTTGTTCATATGTTGCTTCTTAGGTTTTTGAAATACTCAATTGATTTATTTTCTTTTTGTTTAGTGTGGAAAAGAGGAAAACTTAGTTTTAGTAACTAAGAGTGATTGTATCATATATCTTGATGTAACAAGCTGTGAGCCTAGTATTTTAAAGCACAGGGACTACTGTGTTTTAAATGCATGAACCAGAATGTGCCACCTATTTATTTTGGGAGTCACAACCCGAGTAAAAATTCGTGAAGAGCAACACTAGTCTCTCTAGTCACAAATTGTTCTTTGGCTTGCATTAATGACTTTTATGTGCTGATATGTGAGGTTCTAGTTTGCTAAAAGACCAAAACTTATTTTCCTGTGTCCCATAATTTTTGTTGTATTTGACCTTTTGCGAATTCCTAGAGAATGTAAATATGCAAGCATTGACTTTACTCATTGTTCACCCGCTAGATGAGAAATCTTAGCATGTATAATCAGTTTAAGGAAATAGAAAAGCAAGAAATTTGTTGAAGCAACAGTGGAACCAAATATATGTTAACCTGCTAGATGAGAAAGATGGAGAAAAAGTGGGCGCACGTGTGTTGAGATAGGGGGAGGGGGAATGATAACGGAAGGAGTACTAATAAGCCACTGAGGAAGAGAGGAAATGCGCGAACACCATAATCAAGGGGGAGAGATAGAGAAAGTGTTTTTTCTACAACCCTTTTGGTACTTGTCGCCAGAATTGTCACGGAAAATAAGGGATGGAAGTGCAACTAAATGTCTGTCGAAATTTACAAAGAAAATCAGCTAAGTAGGAGGATTATTTATTATGACAGAACTATTCCCTCAGAGACATTGGTTTGTCAAAGTTCTTAAATGCTAAATGAATGTGTACAAAATGGGCTTTTTAGTGTATACCTACCTGTGGAAATTCAACTGGTTGTGTGCGCCCAAACTCCTGCCTTACAATGAATCACTGGACATACAGAGACTGCCATTCCTTTGCTATGGAAAATAGGAATGTGTCATTGTCCGAAATAAAACTTTATCACTGTGATGGAGAACGGATGCACGTATAGATGGGAATGATTTACTTGACATTAGAATGTGTCGTTCTCGTTCCTTTCCTATGTAAGTAAGGATGTGCCATGGTTCTGGAATATAACTTTATCACTAGGATGGTGAATGTGCACATATAGATGGGACTAACTTACACATATATTAGTTCTATCTTATTTTTGAGGAACAAGATTTTATGCTTTACTTGATTAGGTATACGACCAGACATTAGCGATGAACTTGGATAGCATAGGATCTCATCTAGTTGAGTCCTCTACAACCTTGGATGTTTGTTTATGCAGATTTTTCCGTTATCTCATTGTTTGGTGTGCGTGCTGGTACTTGATTTGCCTTGTGCTCTTTTCTTTTACTTAATTGCAGAGTTAATGATCCTACTATCTATCTAAGATCTCCACAATTTGCTGAATTGCAGACAGCGACTTTGCAAGCTTCAGAGTGCAAAAGAACATCTTCAATGCATAAATGTTGTTTGCAGTTACCTTCAATTTACCCAAAGGTCCAATTATTATACCATGGGTTACGGTGAAAACCAGAGAGTGGGTGATGTAGAGGACTATCAAAGATGGAAGCTTGATCCATCCGGTCGTATGCTTTTATGCCGTGCAAGCCAAAATACTTGCTCGCCAAGCGTTGAAAAAAATCAGCAGAATGTTCTGGTACACCCACATAACTGCAGTAACAGTAATACTGCTCCTTTGAATAATTACAGGCAAAGCAAGGGTAATCCATGGCTTTTTGATGGTGGGCGCCGTGGTACGCGGCGTGACTGGCATGAAGAGAAAAATAAATTGAGGACCAAAATTGAAGCTTCATCTATTACTAAGTGTATGACCACGGATTTTAGAATTACTGATCAGCTTGAGCTTGATCCTTTACAAGAAAGCATCATGTATGGAAACTCCAAGAATATGGGTACAGAAAGAGCTTTATATAATTCATTTGGCGAAGAAGAAACTGATACTAACCAAACTAACCTGATAACGTCAGTGCTGCAATGCCAACCAAGCTGTCAAGAACAAACATTTGAAAATGGTACTTTTCAGCGTACAAGAAAGGCAGATGTGCCTGCAAATGGCGTGTCTTTATCCAGGGTTTGCTCAGAGGATAGAAAAGAAATTAAAGCTGTACGTGAATTTTCGAGGGAAACATCAGTCACCAACAATGATGCATGTGAGACCTATATTGTGCCAATAAGTGATGGAGAACTTCAAGGTGTTGGGCAGAAGACACGTCTTCGTGAGAGGCTCATTGGCATCTACGACAAAGTTCTAGTTGTAGATAACATCTCTCTGGCCAAGGACGTAGTTCGGTTGCTTACATATCGGTATAGGCATCTCATTTATGCCTGCGATACAGAGGCATGTCCCCTTTTAAAATCTTATGTGCTTTCGATAATTCGATTTATAATGTGCATAAAATTTTTCAGTTATTTGTTAATATGGTTACCAATATTCCAAAAGAAAATTTCCATGCAATTTAACTCGTATTTTGCTAGATAAACAAAAGCAAGAGGAAAACTTAAATGGAGAAAGTTGGAATCCTCTCAAACTTTCCTTCAGATTTAATGAACACTTAACTGCTATTTATTCCTCCACTAGCTAACATATTTTATACCATATAACTATCATCCAGACCCATGAAGTGAAAGCACCAATGCGCTTGTCCTAAACAATCCTAGCAAGGGCTTACTTTCTACCTCATTATCAAATAAAATCCCTAAAATCTAGTAAAGAACTCGTGGTACATTGCCCTTGTGAAAAATTTTAGACCCACCTACTGAATATATATATATATATATATATATATATATATATTATAGTACTTGATAGCAAAAATATTAAGAATATATTGCACAGATATATGAACTCAATTTTCAAATTGTAGATTGTGAAGAAAATCCCGCAAAGCAGAATATTACTGCAGCCCATGGTTTGTGACCAAATTGAGCATGTAGGACTGTAACTTCTATGCTGGAAATAGCTAAATTGTAGGGTTGAAAATCTTTCTTCCCAAAATCCAAGCCTTTTTTAGGTTTGATCCTGCAACGGTGACAATTCTACTACCTTCTCATTTTGGTCAGAGGACTTTTAAGTCAATCCTCCAGCATGCAAGATTTATAGTGTGGCATATTTGTGGGTACCACTTACAGGCTATGGCTTGAGTCAAAATGGACAAAATCCCTAATGTGAAGAACCGTGATCTCCATTTTTTTCATTTGCCGCTATTTGGCGACAGAGAATATTGTTTAGAGGTAAATGAACCAACTAGATGACTATCTAAGATGCAAATATACTTTTACCCTATACTCCTGCACTCTTGGTTGTGTTTATGAAGACATTTGAGGACTTTATCGACCCTTTCGTTTCCAAAGGAAGTTGAATGCAAGGAAGCTCCTGTTTTGGTTCTCTGTTATCTACAGGTAGCCAGAAAAGAGGCTCTTATACCAATTGTTACGTGATAAAACCCCAAAGGCCGAAAGTAAGAAGACCAGAGGGAAATCCAATTTGAGGCGGACCTACATGGACTCGGTACGAGTGTCAGAGTCGGATTCGTCTGTTTCTCAAAAACCCAAGACACGGGAACATGGAAAAATGTTCCTTTCTATACTTGTATTTTACTTATTCCTTAGTGTACGTGATGTTTTAAGTTACGTAAGTCGTTTCAATTTAAACTGAGATCATCTCAAAGCAATAACGAACTAAAAGAAACACTATAACATAGTGTTCTTAGTGGCATATCCTAGGAGATGTCTCGGACACATATCCCATACCCATATCTAAGTGTCGAGCGTCCGACATGGGTACCTCACGCATTTTGAAGAGTCCATGTAACATAGAGGACGACGGAATCTCCTATTAAGCTCATAAGAGAGTCCTTCTCCATGATATACTTCTCTTCTTTTCACTTTGTGTGGCCATTAAAACCCATGTTCTGCACTGTTCTGACAAGACCCAACTTCTTACCCCGTTGCCAAGTAAACTGCAGTACCATTTTATAAGCCAATTCCATATCCCAATGCAAGTATAATGCCTAAACAATATGGCTTTTAAATGCTAGATTACTCTGATTATGGAATGTCAATACAAAGCTACAAGTACTCTTCACAGTGAACATAATGGGGCTTACATATTTATGCTGTCTCTTTAAATTATCAGGTGGCCAAGATTGATGTGAAGCAGGAAACACCTGTCAATCATGGAGAAATTATATGCTTCAGTATATATGCTGGCACTGAAGCAGATTTTGGCAATGGCAAGTCTTGTATATGGGTGGACATTCTTGATGGCGGTGGCAGCGGTCTTTTGGCAGTATTTGCGCCATTTTTTGAAGATCCAACCATTAAAAAGGTGAACATTTCTGAAAGGACATTTAGATTTTCGTTTGTAACAACATTTATGTACCCAAAAAAAAGAAGTCCTTGACAAACATTCGTCGGCACAGGATTAAGTCCTTCCACCATAAAACAAAATTCAGTATAATGATTTTTCCCGTTCTTCTGTAGGTTTGGCACAATTATAGCTTTGACAACCATGTTATAGAGAACTATGGACTTAAACTTTCTGGATTTCATGCTGACACAATGCATATGGCTCGCTTGTGGGATTCGTCCAGACGTACGCAGGGTGGTTATTCCCTAGAAGCACTTACAGGTGACCCCAGAGTCATGAATCATACCAAGTTGGCCCCTGATGAAGAACTGATTGGTAAAGTGTCAATGAAAACTATCTTTGGTAAAAAAAAGATGAAGAAAGATGGATCTGAGGGCAAAATGATTACCATTCCTCCCGTTGAAGAGCTCCAACAAGTAGACCGAAAACCATGGATTGGTTATTCTGCCTTAGATTCAATAAGCACGCTAAAGCTCTATGAGAGTTTGAAAGGTAAACTATCTTGTATGGAGTGGATTTTGGATGGAGTGAAAAAAGGTTCAATGTATGACTTTTATGAAAAATACTGGTGTCCATTTGGTGAGCTTCTTGTAAAAATGGAAACTGAGGGAATGTTGGTCGATCGATCCTATCTTGCGGAGATAGAGAAAGTGGCTCAAGTGGAGCAGCAGATTGCTGCTGATAGATTCCGTAACTGGGCGTCGGAGTACTGCCCCGATGCTAAGTACATGAATGTTGGAAGTGACGCACAGTTGCGCCAGCTCTTTTTCGGTGGTGCTACAAACAGGTAAGAATTATCTGGTGGAAACAAATTATTTTGGTATAACGAGTGGTGTGTGGCTTAAATTCCTCCTTTTTTAATTTACTTTCTGAGTTACATAAGTGTGATTGGGTAACTTATACACAGCAGGTTATTCGAGATTTATTATAGAACTTGGCAGTACGTTGAATTCATTAGTAAGACACATAAAGATGTAAACAAAGGACTGGGCATGGCGTGCAAGAATAAACATATTGTTTTGTGCTTATCTGTCCAATAAGCTTTTTATATGTAGATCATCATTAAGAATTATAATTACACCCTTAATTTTGTGGCCATTAGGTATTAGGTTGCTCACTCAATACCTAAGTTCTGAAATTTGATATTAAAGTTGTGGATTGGCAAATGTGAAGGGAGAATCATTTTCTTTTGCTCTTTCTTACTCTTTGTTGTTCTTAACGTCAGCATGCCTCCAACTTAATATGTAGGTTTCAACTTTTCATATGTTTAACTTGGTTACTTGGCTTTCACATTCATTTCTTATAGAAAAAACCCTGATGATAGCCTTAGTATGGAGAGGGAGTTTAAGATTCCCAACATTGATAAAGTGGTTGAAGAAGGCAAGAAGGTCCCCACAAAATTTCGCACAATTACTTTGCACTGCATTGCTGATGATATGCAAAGTGAACTTTACACTGCAACTGGTTGGCCCTCCGTTAGTGGAGATGCTTTGAAGGCATTATCAGGGAAGGTTTCTGCCAAATATGATTTTACAGAAGAAGAATCTGTGTTGCAGTTAGATGAAAATGTTCAAAATATGCCTGAAATGGAGAATGATCAACATTTAAAAGCAAAGCAAGTAGCTGTTAATGAGGGCCCAGATTTGTCTGCCTATGGTACTGCTTATGCTGCATTTGGAAAGGGCTCAAAGGGCATTCAGGCTTGCCATGCGATTGCTGCTCTATGCCAAGTTTGCTCTATAGACTCGTTAATATCCAACTTCATCCTCCCTTTGCAGGTTCTAATCGTGTCATATTTTGACTTGTTCTGCAAATCAAGCATCTTCCATTTCAAATCTTGTGCATTGCTTCATGAAATTGTTGAGTTCTATAGATGCAGATCCTTATAGGTTGCAACTGTTCTAAGATTTTTTTTAAAGTTTTACTTTCACCTGATATGAGACAAGTAGCCAAGGCCACTTCATTAGACTGCAATATCAAGCCAAGCCCAGAACTCTCCTCTGTTTTTTCAAAAACAAAATAAACATGGCCCATAGTATCAGGAACTTGAGAGTGGACTCTGAACTTCTTAGTTTTGTATTAGTGGTAGACCATATAGTGGGTACTATTATGGAACAAAGGAGAAATATGGTATGGTATAACAGTCCATAAAATAGTTCACTTCTGCTGGACCTTCAATTTAGGAGGGGGAAAAAGGTGAATGCTGCAACTTTTTTCACCTTAAGTACGTATGTAACGGTGGAATCAGCCATCTCATAGTTAATTAGCAAACATGTTCTGTCGTCCATTAAAACCTAAGCCTGATATAGAGCTTTCAGCTCTGACATGTTAAACCTGTTCCATTCATCTAGTCTCCAAATATTTCATGGACTCGTTTATTATGAAGTTGGCCCTACATTGTGAAAAGAAATGTGAGACTATGTCTGTATTTAGTCTATCCTTCCTAACCCTGCATCTTTGAGGATAATGGGTTCTTTCTTGGTTTCTCTCCCGAAAGAGAATTTTTCCTTCCTGCTTTTAGCCTTTTTCTTGTTTAAACCAAATCTCTTAATTTCGAATTCTTAAGCAATTTATGATTGTATTGGTGTCTTTGTACCACAGGGCAGTCATATTTCAGGCAAGAACGGACGTATCCACTGTTCATTGAATATCAACACAGAAACTGGGCGGCTATCAGCTAGGAGACCAAATCTGCAGGTTAGTGTTGTCCTTTTTGAGGGTTTTGCTAATTAAATCTTTCTATGGCAGCTTATGAAGAAACACTAGAACGTAGTAAGTTTCTCTATATTATACTATTGAAGCCACAAATGTTCTGTGGACTCTCTTTTATTTTGCCTTGATAAGGTGTATACCCTAGGCATACGTTCAGGTTCTACATGGTAATATCGTTTTTAACTACCTAGTTCAATACTTCAATAAATATGAACCTCTATTTAACTTATTTACTTTCGTCTTCTTTTGTTCCGATGTCTGGGCTTAAACGTCCTTATTCTGTGAAACAGAACCAGCCTGCATTAGAGAAGGACCGGTATAAGATCCGCCAGGCATTTATAGCTGCACCAGGAAACTCCCTCATTGTTGCTGATTATGGGCAGGTATGTGGCTTCATCTTACCATGGTGGTACTCCTGCCTGTTCACTCATTTCTTCAAGGAGTTGGATGTTTATTGAATTTAGTTTTCATAATTAGCTTGAACTTAGGATACTTGCACATCTTGCAAATTGTAAGAGCATGTTGGATGCCTTCAAAGCTGGTGGAGATTTTCATTCTAGAACTGCAATGAACATGTACCCATACATTCGTGAAGCAGTTGAACAAAAGCATGTCCTTCTCGAGTGGGATCCTCAACCTGGTGAAGAAAAGCCTCCAGTTCCGCTGCTAAAGGTGAACTGTAAGATCTTTTTCATACATAATGTGACGTGAGCTCATTTCTATTAGTTTTTTCCTCTTTTTGGTTTTTGTATTCAGGGCTTTGGGCAAGGGGTAGTGGACTTATGATGTTAGAGTAACCTTTACAATGCCTTTTAAGTCGATGTTACCTCAAAGTGCATATTCTTTATAGGCCCACTTCATTAAACTTATTTCTCTTCTAAGCCCTTCAGGATCTAATCTCCTGGCCAACCCCAATCCTGACCTCCACCCGTCAAAAGCAAAGAAGGAATACTAACACCCACGATGAAATTCATTTTCCACTTCAACTCAATTAAAGGATGGCCAACTTTTTGTGCACTTCTAATTAGTATGCATATACCCTTCCCTCTTCTCCCATCTTCCTAGACCCACTTACGTGTAAGAACCAAGATAGCCCCTCCCATGATGACGACCACGGTTTTCTCTATGGGACTTTCCTTCAAGGGAACACTTGGTACCTTCTCTCTCTAAAAAGAGGTCAAGGACTATTTGGCTCTTCCTGCTCAAAATCAACTCATGCTTTTGGTATTTCATTCTTATATTGGGAACTGTTCGTGTTGGGGGATTTGAGGGTTGAGATAATGTTTTTAAAAATTTCTTCATTGTCTTTTGCTATAAATAGCAGTTGTGGCAGCCATGTAGGGGATCTTTTGATGATTAATGACATTTGCATGTGGCATTCATGTTCCTTTCGGATGTTTTGCATCCTTATTCCAAGAATTTCCTTGAGAAACATAGGCTTGAATGAGGATACAAGAATGATCTTTCCATCTCGCTCTTCCTTCTATGTTACCTCCAAACAACCTTGGTTGAGGATATTAGTTGGCTTTGTTCATAAGGTTAGTTCTGTAGCAACTATGCTGGAAGTGACTGCTGGAGTGAATTGAATCCAGTCTAGAGGCTAACTCTCCCTTGGCATTGCTTCCCCCCCCCCCCCCCCAAAAAAAAAAAAAAAAAAACCCCACCCTACTCACGTATAAAGAAAAAGAAAACAAAACATGCCCCGTTATCTTGAAGATTGTTTATACTGATATCTGAATTATACTTGATGTTTTTATTTAGTTTATACTTTAATGACATATGTAGCACACATTTATGAAAAACCAGTGGCTTCTGCATGAACCGACATCACGGAACCTTTTAGTTATGGCTATTTCTACAATAAAATCACCGTTGATATTTTCTGTTATCAGGACGCTTTTGGTTCTGAAAGACGGAAAGCAAAGATGCTTAACTTTTCTATTGCATATGGCAAAACTGCAGTTGGTCTTGCCCGTGACTGGAAGGTAGACTCTCACTAACCTGAAATGGCAACTGACTTGCTTATTTTTGCAGTTTTAACATTATGATATGGGCATCGTGACTACGATCTATTTTCTCAGGTTTCTGTAAAGGAAGCTAGGGAAACAGTTGCTCGCTGGTATAGTGAGAGGACAGAAGTCCTTAACTGGCAGGAAGCGCGTAAAGCAGAAGCCCGCACAAAGGGACGTGTCCATACCTTGCTAGGGCGGGCCCGTGTTTTCCCTTCAGTGAAGCATGCTACTTCCTTTCAAAAGGGTCACATTGAGCGCGCAGCGATTAATACTCCTGTTCAGGTATTGTTTCTCCCTCTCGTCTCTCTCTCACACACACACGGGTGTGCGCACACTCAGTTGAACATGGACATTTAAAATTTCTTATTTTGGCAATTGCTACAGGGTAGTGCTGCTGATGTTGCCATGTGTGCCATGTTAGAGATTTCCAAGAATTCTCGGTTGAAGGAGCTTGGATGGAGGCTGCTTTTACAGGTAATATTTTTGCTCACTGAATAGCTAAACCAATAATTCACCACAACACCTGGCTTAGAAGAGGATAAGAATGCAGAAGTTATACTTGGGCTCTTATACACTGGACAGTTTGGTGGCAGTCAGCAGAATTTTCCTTGGTGTTTCATCACACTGGAAAAAGTGGGAGAGGAAAATCCAATACACGAACACAACTATATATCTATATCTATACATATATAAAACCATGTATGGGCTTAAATGGTTAATTTTTTCTTTCCTTAAATTACCCTTTTCTAATTGATATTTTCATAAAAGATTAAGGGTGAGTAAGGGTGTTTTTGACTTACAACATTTCTTTCCCATTAAATACCTTTTTCTAAATTAGAGTTTTTATTTAAAAATGAGGGTATTTTGGACTTCTCATAGGATATCAAGCATCTTTCCTTAAAATACCTTTTCTAAATTAGAGTTTTTATTTAAAAATGAGAGTATTTTGGACTTCTCATAGGATATCAAGCATCTTTCCTTAAAATACCATTATTGAAATATATGTTTTTGTTAGAATTAAGGATTGTTTTGACTTTTGATTAAAAACTCTTCTTTTTATTAAATACCTATTTTTAATAAGTGTTTTAAAAAATAAGGAATTTTTTTTTTACTTTTTATTTAACATCATATCTCTTTCGTTAAATTATCTCTTTCATATATGCTTTTATCAGAGTAAAGGGATGTTTTGACTTAAACTACAATAGAGTTACTACATCTTCTCCGTCATATTCGATTAAAGAGAACAACTTGTAGAGAATATTATTTTTAAAGCCTTTTTCGAAAAATATAATATACTAAATTCAATAGTTTGTCTGAAATCCAATCCTTTTTAATTTTGTATTTCACATGTCTATGTTGATGTGTATGTTACAGATTTGAATTATTCTGCATGTATATAGACTTCAATACAAACATATTAGTACATTGAAACTTTCGTAAACCTGAAGTTTGATTCTAGATATTTAATACGGACATATTGATATAAGGAATGTATCATAAAACTAGAGTTTTTTTCTTAAGATTTTCTAAATTCATATGTAATCATTACTGAGGTTAAATGGCTAATTCTTTTTTTTCCCCTTAAGATGCCCTTTTTAAACTGAAATCTTCACTTGAAACTTTTTTTTCCCATCAAATACTCATTTTGAATTAAAGTGTTGTTAAAAAATAAGAGTGCATTTGGTTTCTCTTAGGACATCAAGCATCTTTCTTTAGAATATCTTTATAGAAATATATGTTTTAGCTAGAGTTAATGATTCTTTTGTCTTTTAGAAAGAAAAAAAAAACTTACGAAAACCTATTAAACCACCATTGAATTCCTACGTGTTTTTTTATTACCGAAAAAATTTCTATCAAAACCTACTGCTTCCATTCACGTTAAAGCTAAACTACCTCAAGTTATGACATCTTCTCTATCAATTTCGATTAATGCAAACAACTTGCAGAGACCAATATTTTTTATAGCTTTAAAAAATATAAACATAATCTGCTTAAACTAGATTTTATATTTTCTCAAAAACTTATTCCTTTTTAAATTTTTGTATTTCAGATTTGTATGTTGATGTGTATGCCACAAATTTTGATTATTGTGCATGTATAAATATTTCAATGTAAACATTTTCGTACATTGAAACTATTATAAAATTGAAATTTAATTCTGGATTTCAATTACAGACACATTGATATAAGAAAACTATAGTAAAACTGGAGTTTTTTTTTTAAATTTTAAATGTATAAGAATTTATTTTATCATACAATTTTGTTCCTAATTATAACTTGAGTTCATAACAAGTACATAATCCAATATTTGTATTAGAGTTATTGGAATACCCTTATTTCATGACAACGCATCCTTCATATGGTTATTGTCTTTCACTCTTTATATGACGCATTGTATCCCAAGGTATCACATATTGACATGATAACATATTTTATATGGCAATTGTCTTCACATATTTCACTCTTATAAAGTGATAGGATTAGATAAACTCCAATTAATAAAGACTTTAATTTATTTTGGCTCAAATAATTAATAACTTTTTTTAACTTGAAAACTCTCAAGTTTTTATATTCAAGGGGTTAAATAACTACATATTTTTTTCTTTGAAAATATTCTTTTTAAGTTAAAAAGTTCTCTAAATATTTTGACTTTTTAAATGGTGAGGCTAAATTACTACTGTTTTGGCTAATTTTAAATATTTTGACATTAAAGAGGTTCATTAATGTATCTTTTAGTAACAAAAGACTATTAATATAGCCAAAACGGATAAGGATATGGCCCCAGCGTACAAAATAATCTCAAGCGATTAAAATGGTTATAGATTTTTTCATAAAAAATATCCTTTAAAAAATAAAAGGTTTACTAAACTTAAGTGTATTTTTACTTTTAAGAAGGTGAGCCTAAACTACAATATTTTTGGTTAATCATAAACAATTTGCTGCTAAAGAAGTTAAAAGTTTACTAATGCATCAGTAAGTGACAAAAATGTGGGAGTGGATCTAGCCCAATCGTATAAATATGATACTAAGTTTTTGTTAACTTTTAAAGAAAATCTTATCAAAATATAAACTTAAAACTTATCAACATCAAAATTAAAAAAATGAGCACCTTAAATGTCCTTACATCTTATAGAACTGTTCCTAAGTCCGCTTATCATGTTTTTTTTCTATAAATTAAGGTGCATTAAATATTGCCTCTATTAACTTTTGCATATAACTACAAATTTAGATTTATTAGCATGACAAAGCCAGAATATCTACAAGTTTGACTAGACCTTCTTTTTTCAACTTTTATGATAAATTTATGTGTTAGTTTGTATTTGGTAAAATAGTGGATTCTTATAATTTTTGGGACTCATGTCCTCGAAATTAGGGTGAATTACAGTCAATGACATTAAATTTTAAAAAATAAGTCATATTGATCCTCTAAATATATATATTTTTTGCTTATGTCGATACGTACCTTTTAAATGTTAATACTCTCTTCATTTTGTATCTATAAGGTATATAAAATATAAAATTTTATAAATACTAATTTTTCAAATTAGGATTTTAACCCAAATTCTCCCCTCATCTCGTCACCGCACCTTCCTCAGCAAGCACTCAGCGTGAAGGTCGGCAACTGGCTCAGCCTCACTAGCCACATCATCCCAGCACCGGTGAACACTGGTGGTGGAAGGCTGCTCTACTGGTAGTTAATGGCGGCAGCTGCCGTGGTGTTGCATGATAGTTTAATGCAAACAAGAAATGTTATATATCTTCTTCCAAATTTTAAACCCCATATTCAATTTTTCATTTATGTTCATTTGGTATGTTGAATTGAATTGTAATGGTTTGTTGCAAGTGAGTAGAATGAGAAAGTCGTGACAATTGATTGGGGTGAGAAGGTTAAAGAAAAGTGAAATAGCTAAAGAACACAATTACTCTAACTAAACCATAATAACTAAATCTATTCTCCATTTGTATCAAATTATTTGATCATATTTGACGCACGTTTGTTTAAGATATGAGTCTTATTTTATGAGTTTCTCATTCTATCCCAAGAGAGAGAGGGACAGGACGAAATTGATTCAATAGAGAACAATAGGTTGATTAATGACTAAATGTGGAGAGAGAAATAGAATAAAAAAAATATCTACCAAGGGTAAACATGTAAAAATAGCTACAAAATCTTTTTTAATTTAAAAACTGATCAACTTTTTTTGGGCAGTAAAAAAAAATCAATTTTTTTTCTTAAAACGGAGGAAGTTGTAGAATATATCATCACTAAAAGCAAATAAACTGTAGATGATATTTTGACTCCCAATAATCATCGCTACAAGAAATGGCCATAACTGGGTAGAAAGAAACATGATAGGTAATAAATTATACTGAAAATCATAAGTGATTACATTTTGAACTTTGGTAGTGATGCTTGCAGGAAAAAGTGTCAAAACTCTAAAAGTGAATGATAGAAAAATTTTAGAAAGATTATTGAAAGTTAGGGCTATTAAATTTGTCTTAAGCAGTTCAATTTCTAATACGTGTCATGATAGATCTTTTGAACTTGATTGATTCTTGATTTTAAAGATACAACATTTAAGTTCCTAACCCATTTCATCTTACAAACGTTGTTATACATTTATTAATAATAACTTCTTTGTATTAGGCACTTTATTTTCGACAGTCCTTTTTGGGTTGGTTATTGAACTTTCATAATACAACTTAATTATAATTCAAACTTCTTCTTAATTTCACTTGCTAGACATATATATGCCATCAAAACATAATACATGACAACTCCAATATAAACACTTGATATTAATTATCTTTAAAAAATTTCTTCACTTTTATCGCTGTACAATCAAACTTGTAGTGTTTTGTGAGAGTTAGATATTTGTGGGAGATTTTGAGACTAATTGCAATGTCAGTATACCTTGGATAATAAGATATAATATTAAACAAAAGAATTCTGTTTAGCGGCAACTTGATGTGACAAAAGAAATAAATATGATAAATAGTAAAAAAATATTGGTGATAATTGGCGTGAAATATTCGGGTTTCATAGTAAGATCATGTTTTGGGTAATGAACTTTTCACATTTTGAATATTTGATTAGTAGTTAGCAACTGATTTGTTATTATCGTTTAATTATAATAGTCGTATTGATTAATTTTAATTATTTTTTAACCAAGCTTTAGAATATTCTTATTTTAAATCACTATATATGGTGCAAAGCACGTGATAGGATATATATATATATATATATATATATATATATATATATATATATATATATATATATAGCTCAACATTGTTCCACTAGCTCTCTTTCTAGGTTTCTACTTAAAATATCCTTCAAAGTTTTGAAAGATTTCCATGACTATGATCTTGTATATGTATATATGCATGACAGAAGATACTCAATATTTGCCCGGGTCAGACAGCTGCTTTTGTGCAGAAACAGTGTATCTATCCCATGTCAGTCTTGGTGCCTAATAGGTGCACATATGTGTTGTCTTCACCTTAAATTGTTCATCTCTCGATGTTACTCGTGTCATGTGGAGTTTGTTTCTTGTTTCACTACACACCAAAGTTTGATAATACTTGATGTGCTTTATCTCCGCGTAACATTTTAACATCCTTTGCATCTTTGGGACATTGTATCATGCTTCTTCAAGTTAGTTGTGCAGTTTGATCGAGTTATTTTGGCCAAGTGAAGTATGTTGGATCTTTTCTTTTATGATTACAACACCAACCTTCAGTATAGCTTTATCAGTTGCCTCCTGTCCATCCTCCATGTCCGCCATGACTCCACAGTTGCATTGTCTTGCCTGATAGATGTGAGGCAATGCTCTTGGGTTGCTTGATAGAAAAGTATGGTGCAATAATAAATCAGGCTGAAGACCATTGCTTGTTGAATACTATATGAATAGTGGAATAAATTTTTTGTGGCTCTTAGTTTGTTCTAAGGTTCTTTATTTTCTTACCCATGATGCTTATTTCTGACATCATGAATCCTCTATTTATGTCTTCGGATTAAAAACTCGCTCAAGAGAAAGCTTCATTTGGTTGCAGGTTCATGATGAAGTAATCCTAGAAGGACCAACAGAGTCAGCTGAGGTGGCTAAGGCCATAGTTGTTGACTGCATGTCCAAACCCTTTGATGGTAAGAATACGCTTGGGGTTGACTTATCAGTTGATGCCAAATGTGCTCAAAGCTGGTACGCCGCCAAGTAGTCGGTGGGTTTTCGTGTACCCTGAAATTTTTGTTACTCTGTGCTCCCTGCTGGCAACTGGCATACGCTTTGAGGATTGTTGGATCCTGAAGGAGTCATGTGCAGCTTCTTGAATTTATTTGTGATGGCTGCCGAGTTCAATCATGGAGCACAAATCTCTCTGCCATCGCGCCTGTTAAAATGCTTGAAGATGTGGAAGTCAAGGTTTCCGGAAGGCTTGGAAAATAGGAGGGTTTTGTGGTAGCACTTTGTGATTTCTTCTGGAATGATGAGAGCTTGCAAGAGATCCTCCTTTGTACATAGAAATTTCTGTGGTGCCTGTTTGTAGTTTCTACGGCATTCAGTTTCAATGCAGAATATGAAAGCACAATTTTCTTGGTCTCACATCTCTGTCGCTTCTTTATATAGGATCAGAAACCGTTGATATCATGGTATGCTGTCTTCTTAACAATGGAACTCCAAACCTGCCCTTTCTTCAACTTTAGTAACATGCAATAGTTGGCAAGTAAAGAAAAATAGTGGTTCTGAACCACTTCACTGGGTGATCTGAGACCAACGATTGGGTGGGCGGATGGAACAGGTAGGGGGGAGGGCGGATGTATAATACATCTAACGGTCCTGGATCCACCGTTAGGGTGGATTTGTGGAAGAGAATGGCATGAAGAGAGGAATCTTACTGTGCTTATGCGGATGAAGAGGAAAGAAAATATATCCATTTCCAAACTGCAATCCTTCATATAATAGAGTGCAAAGATCAATCTTGTGGTTGTGAAACAGTAGTTCCGCAGTTAATCCACTCCTTTTATGTGCAAAAAACAAGACATACCACCCTTGCTACCAGACGCTAGTATACAGAATCTTAATAGCTTGTTTAGCCAGGGATTACTTCTCCAGCTGTTGCAAATCGATTTCCCAGACAGATGCCAGCTGCAACAGGAGCTGGTCTGGTGCGACGCCTTCCCAGTCCTCAGGTGGATCAAATGACGAGCAAGCTTCATTTAGGTTAAGCAGCATTTCCCTTTTCACTTCCATAGGAATGCCCAAGACATCTGTTTCATTTTCTACCGCCATATCTACGAACTGGTGAAATGAAAGGCAAAGGAAACACATAGTAAGCTCAATGTAATCAAATAAAAACTGACATGCAGATTACGGTTTACCATACAATAAATTGTCCTTCCATTCAAGACAGAAGAACTCAAAATAGGCTACCAACTACTTCTACAAGTAAAAACAAAAAACTTTTATTTACTATTTTAATTTAATAATCTTCTGCCCCCTGCAGTCCTCTCTTCTGCAAAATTAAGCTAATACGGTTTGACATACTTTGAACCGTAGTTGTTTTGTTGCCTTTTTCCATTTTTGATTGCAATAGCCTGCATCAACAATAGTGTGCTGCATGATTTATAGCTCCCCACTTAACCGATAATAACTTGTTCGTAAAACTACCAGCCAAATGATGATCTCGGGGAAAGAGCTAATTGGAAGTTAATTACGACAACAAAACTTGCACCAAAAGGCAGCTCGAATATTTTAAAACTACACTTTCTAACTGTGTGTCTGCGTCGTGGTGGTGATGGTGGGAGGGAGATTGAGGGAGGGGGAGGGAGAGAGAGAGAGAGAGAGAGAGAGAGAGAGAGAGAGAGAGAGAGAGCTATACCTGCTGAATCCATGATAGACAGATGTCAAACAAGTTTTGCTCTGATAGAAACTGTGCAACAGCATGCAGAACTTCACTCATTACCTCACGAGACAGTTGGTCAACTACGGGGCCTGATCTGTCCATTAGCTTCACAAGCAAGAGATCATCCCCAGTAGATAAAACTTCAGCAAAAGCCGAATCCATGTCACCAACTTGAATGGCATCCATTGCGTTACTCCACGAAGTCCAGACAGGGTCACGATCTTGCACAACATTGTCATCTCCCATTGCCTCTGCAGTCAACTCAGGTATAGCTACTCTTGCCGTTCGAACAGTTCCATTGTCTTCACCAGCCACCCGAATTGCCTCCAAGGTTGCTTCATCTTTTGAAGCTTGCCAGACACTTCTTGCTGACGGCCCTTCACCAAATCTCACAGGTCCGGCTCCTTGATCCCAAGCTCTCCTGCTGCCAACCTGATCACTTTCATATTCTGATTTAGGTGACCTAACATCCATAGGGGCCCCACCTAGAGCTCTCCTAGAGCCACTCAATGCATTTCTTCCATATGTGCGGAAGTCCCAAGATTCAGGCGCATCAGACCTCCAAGAAGGGCCTCTTCCCCTCATGCCCGAAACGATACCATCAGATGAAGCAAACCTCTCCCCGTAGGGATTCCGCCCATCACCGCCCCTTCCACGCTTGGTACTAGAATAGTCGGCAAAGCCGTTGTACTTTCCTAACGACCTACTTGAAGATTCCTCAAATCCCATTGCATAATTACTACCTCTTCGACCCGTTGATAGTGATAAATCCCGTGCCATGTCTTCAACAACTCTCTCGAGGCCCCTCACTCTATTCTCCAGAGTTATCATGCCATCATGTGACCCACCCATGAAATCCTGCAAAGAAAGACAACTGTTAAGAGGAAACGCAGAGATAGAAACAGATCTTCTGTATGCCAAAGTAAACGACAGACCTGCAACATGTTCAAGAGATGAGTTTGTTGCCTCTCCAGTTGTAATAATTGCCTCTGGATTGCCAACCAATTTCCTTTGTTATTCAAAAAACCCTCAGGTTGAACATCACTTCTAGAGAACTCCGCACGAATAGCAGATGATTCCCTTTGGTTTAGATCGCCCCTGTCGTCGTAATCCCGTTGTCTCAAAAAAGCACCGTCTTTATCTCCCCTCTCTATGTTACGGTATTTAAAGTTGACAGATCTGTCATCCCTACCCTTCAACCTTCCCCTTGAGTCTGTACAATTTTGCTCCGACTCTTCCTCATTGTGTGAGTTTGAAGATTTGACAGAGCGATGAGCAACCACCACTTCCACAGAATCACCTAGTCCCCTTGCTTCAAGCTTCTGGAAGAACTCGGGATTTATTTCTTTGTCAGTTAATGCTGGCGCCTTCTTCTTCATTATTCCGACTGCTTTGTCCAGAACGTTGCTGCCCTTTGGTTTGGAAAGAGAATCAGTAGGAGACGTACTGGATGAATCCTTGGCTGATGTCTCAGTTCTTCGCTCACGAGAATTTGATAACTCGGCTGGCTCAGAATTTTCACCATCTGAGAGGGTTGGCCTCAAAAGACAGCAAGCACATGAGTGCGATAGAAGGAATTATTGAAGGGGCATACATATAAAAAATATACGGTACTGGCATGTTTACCATGAGACACGGTTTTCCGGTCATCTGAGGATCCATCTCCTCCTTTACCTGCAACATTCTTCCATAGCTGCAATGCATCCGTTACACTATCTCTGACTGGTTTTATCTGAAAAGACAGTTGAGCATTTCAGTTTGCAAAAAAGTTACCGGTCTTATGGAGAAAAATCATAATTAAAGACCTTATTGTTCAACTAAATAGGCAAACTACAAAGTTAACATAATTAGAGAAAACGGTGTATGTATAAATCTTTCTGTCCTGACCGCTAAAGAAAATTATTAGGCCATAATAGAAATAGACCTGTTTGTTCAACTTTTATCTATACAAATTTTTTTGAAATGCAGAGTAATATAATCTAGGGAAAAAGTCCAAGTAAAATTTTTCAGATCCGCTTCACCAACTATGAGGATTTTCTTGCATCATAAGAAAAATTAACATGGGGGCGTCTATTTCCACAGCGTCTATTGCTTGTTCACAACCTACTCTGTTGTTAGAAGGTTAATATTATTTCACTTGGAAATACACTTTCCCAATAACATAAGAGATTAGGAAGTATGAGATTTTTTGGTGCCACTACCAGTGTGCAAGGATTTTCATTTCCTACTCGTTATGCTTTGTTAGTGGACATGATGGAGAAACAGATGCGCGTCATTAAAACTCCATATTGAACTGAAAATCTCCCCTATAATCCCACCAGATGTGGCTATAATCTACAAAAATAGTCCGATATTGTAATAGAAGCAGCCTAAAGAAGATAATGCAAAACAGGTGGTACCTTATCAAAGCGAGAAGCCTCTAGCACCGTCAGCGTGGAATCAGCTCTGCCTGCAATCAAGTTTCTTGAGTGCAATGCTAGGGCATTCAATGCATCAGCGGCTGCCTTGCGTGTCGCCCAATCTGTGCTGCCAAGGCACTCGTGAATGCTTTGCAGCAATGGCTCCAAGCTTTGAGGTGCGATAGCCCCTACCTGCAACAAGTTTGTAATACATAACTTACACAGTGGATCAACTTCACAGTGTCATTATCTCATTAAGTTAAGACGGCACAGTGGTAAAATGCTTGGATTGTCAAGCATTAGAATGAAGGTCCAAATTCAGGCACCGAGTGCCCAGATACGTTGCAAAGCTAGATCTACATCTAAAAAAATGCACTCCTAGTAATACCCTGTGTCATCAACATGAGTGATGGCCTCTAGCTTTAGTAGCTCATTTCATGGCCTGGTCTTTGACACGGGCTGCTCACAAACTTTTTGTTCACTTGTTCAGCCTTGGTAACCAAGTAACACAAGTCCTCACGTGTCTAGCCAAGCTCCTGTAAAGTCCAATTGAAATGTTCCATGTGGAATTAAGTTAAACTGTCATCAGGTAAAAGAATTCAGGCAAGCCATCCTGTTGAGCATAAATCTAAACAAGTTCCACAGTGGCAAGGCCAGAAATAGCTCATAAGGTGGGCAAATGTCTAACCGTAAGGGAAATATTTTCCATTAATTACGTATGAGAAATTTTGGCAGATACCGCAAAACAAATATCCCGGAAGGTCAAGCAGAAACAGCAGTAGTTTTGTGAAGTCACGTTTCTAAACGTTCTTTGATAGTAAAGCTGAAACAATGTTGAGACCAAGGCGAGAGCCCCATGGTGACTGGTGAGGACTTCTCCTTCTCCTGTGCAATGTCATGGGTACAAGTCTGATGGGGGCCGGAGATTTCAGGTAAGGAAGGGGGAGGGCTACCTCACAAGGTGTAGCCAGGCCCAGGTAGCCTCAAATGGATCCAAAAAAACTGAACTTATGTAGCGAAAGAGAAAGCTGAAAGCAAATGGCTATACATGTATTTAGAAGAAAACCTCAACTTTTGGGTTGAGGAAAATAAGAAAATGGGTAGATTTAGATTCATGATGATACACTATAATTCATAAAAGAGTAACAGAGAAGTATGTAGGGAGGTCGCTTTGGTTTGAGTTGATAATGTCTTAATTTTCCTAATATTATGGTGGTCAATGCCCACCTTTCCCTTAATGTGGCCTACCATTCAAGTGTTAAACAGCATCTTATGGGTGCGTATGTGTGTAGAATCGTACTCCACCAGGAAGGAGAAACATTTGTGAAATCAAACATAGTTTTTGAACTTATACAGGGTGGAAAATGTGACTTTAACAAATGAATTTGACTGACAATAGAGTATGAACTAGGGTATCTATAGATTCAGGGACATAAATGGATTGCCTTAGGTCTGAGCTTCAGCACGCAATTCTGTCGTTTCAACAAGACCACTGCAAGGACGTAATTGATGTAACATGGTTAGGACTTGGGGACCGAGTTGAAGTCCATATCTAGGAACATTTGCGCTGCAGAATGAACTAGATTAGCCAGAACTCATCTTCCTCTACGCTATCGTCCTCCTATAGATCTCACAAATTGGCTCTTAACACCCATCTACAACCCTCATGTCAATGTCAACATCACTGTCCTTAACATAACCTAAACGAATCTAAAATCCTCTAACAGCTGGACTTGGAGTTGCTACGATATACAGCCATGTTCGTACCTCGCCGTCAAATAAGAAATGCCCTGATATTCTAATTTTCTTCCCCACTTCCCCAAGGCCCCCAGCAATGCAGGGCAGTAGTTCAATTATAACACTGATATGAAGCACTTCAAAGTCTTACATTCTCAAGCAGGCCTTAAGAATATATCAACACAATTTCTTGAAAGTGTTAGAATATGATAGCTCAAAAACAACACGATCTGGGTAAGTAAGAGTTCCAAGTTTCTAAATCTTTCCCGACAATGTCTCAGTAGCAGTCAAATAGAGCATAAGCTTGAACTTTATCAAACTACCATAAAAAATTAAACAAACATTAAACATACAATTCACTAACATTTACACTAATAAAAAATCCACATTGCACAAACCTGAGACAGACTAGCAACAACAGGCAACAGCGCGGCCTTGGCCAAGAAATTGGGATTGTTAAGGTACTTGCAGATCCTAGGGCACAGCTTCTGAAACGCCGACGCTGGCAGGTCAGAGGCACACTCAATCATCTTGGCCATACACAACGCAGCCCCAGCTTGCACCCCTTTGTTCTGCTCCCCGATTGCCTCGAACAACGGCTTCACAAAAAGCGATACGACCGACCCGAGTCCCCCATTCTCCACTTCCCCTTTCAAATAAAGCGAAGAAAGCGCCCCAATTGCATCCCTACAAGAGTCTTTGACGCCAGAATCAGAGTCTTTCAGCCTTTTGACAATGTGGGCAATGATTTTGGTCAAGTGCGTCGCCGTGGAATCGCCGTGGGCTGCACAAATGGCGGCGAGGAGGCGGATGGCTTCTTTCTTGACGGCTGGTTTAGGGTCATTGGTGGCATCGTAGAGGCAGTTGAGGAGCATTACGACACCGTCTTGGGAGAGGGTCTGGACTATCTTTTCGAGGTCTTCGACGGCGATCTGGTGGGTGTCTCTGTCCGAGAGCTTGGAGAGGGAGTTCAAGATTCTCTGCTTGAGCTCAACCATGGCCAGGTGGGAGGACAGAGATGAAGATGATGATCTCGAGGGTGGTGTTGCTGTTGACAAAGTTGATTGGTTTGTGTTTGGTTTTAAGTTTCTTGAAGATTTGGGTGCTTGTGTTGCCATTTTGAGGCAAAATGTGCGGCAACAATGAGCAAATTCAAGAATCCAGTGTGTGGGTGTGCGCGTGTACGTGTGTAATGTGGGTACTAGGTAGTAGCACCTGAGGTTTTATAAGCCAAATGGGAGATAGGGATGGAGTGAAGAGACAAAGATGGTGGCGGTGGTTTGAGAGGTGAGGCCTTTGGAGAGTTGGGCAACATGAAAGCAAAATCAGAGCTGGTTGGAAAGGAAAAGGAGATCTGTTTGTGAAGTGAGCAGAAGGTTTACTTTGGGAGGGATTTAAGAAATAATGAGATCTGAATAATCTTTTTGCTTAGTTTAAAACATTTGGGGCAGCATGAGAATTCGAAATTGTGAATGGGCTTCTTGGCCTCATTGGAATGTGCCATAATCTGCATATACGTATGCTTTATCTTGCCAATAAAGTCAAAAGAAGCATCACTTGTCCTTTGGAGTAGTGACGAAACAACAAATGGATGCTCATTTTACCATAATTGCTAGGAAAAAGGTTGGTAATTGAAAAGAAAAAGGCATTTTAAACTTTTGCATAATAAGAGAATTTGTTCATTTTCTTGCAACAATATCTGCATCTCTATAAATCATGTTAACAATAAGAGAGTCTCTAAAGCAAACAAATTTGAGTAATATTGTTATTATTGAAATTGATTGCCTTTGTTGGGGTTGCCGGAAGCCAGCAGGTTAAAAACCCGTGTGCATTTTCTAGAAGAATTTATAAAACTGATTAGAGCATTTTCATCGGGAAACGAATTGAAAAGAGGATCATCGACAAAAACTGTGTACCGTTTAAAAGGAATAAGATAGGTAGGAATTTACATTGTGGTTGTGTAGCGTTGGTCACTTATGTTAACAATAAGGGTTTTTTTTAACAACCTTTCACTTTCATATTTCCAATCTTTACTTTCGTCATTTTTATTGGTGATGTCAAGAAAGTGTGTTCACAATGTACTAGGAGGTACCACAAGAACTGCAGTCCTAGTTAGAAGTCAAATGTGTTAGTGTGAGATAGAGTAATGATGGAGCAAGGCAAACACCGAGGCTTCTTAGACAAAGCTTGAACAATGATAGTGCTGCGAGGACAATGGCACATAATGAATACACTATGACATTCGAGAGTCCTAAGGTCCAGGGTTGGAATCCAGTGCCAGGGTGTAATGTGGGAATGAGTTATGCTCCTCAAAATTAATTGTCTAAGTCCACGATTTATAGGATTTGGAAAAGTCATGTCATCAGCATGGCGATCTCCAGGAGTGACACCTTATCGGCGGGCCACAAATGTCGATACTCCATGGACTATCGGACACTATATTCACACGGCCTGCATCTTCACTCTGTTTTTTTTTCAGGAGACTGACTTAAACAATGTCGTTGTGGCCAGATAACGTCCTTGATTTAGCAACGATTCCAAAGCCCTTAATGAATCTCACACACGCGTCGAAAGATGATTAATTGCCAGTGGACTATAGATGCGATATCTTCCAAAGACATGCTCACGTGCCGGACCCCGAAGTCATGGTCTTTAAGGGTGTCGGTGAAGAGCCCAGTGCTGGAGCACGTAAATGAGTCACACAGACAACCTACCAAAATAATGTACCGGAGGATTTGCCTATCCCTCAGTCCATCCTTTTACCGGAGCACTCAGAGCACTCAAGTTAGTGTCTCTGAGGAATCCTGAAGGAGTCGCTTACTCGGCTTATCGAGGTAGTGTCCCGAATGAGTTGTCAACGTAACGGAAGAGGACATCTTCATGCCTGAGTACTCAGAGATCCCTGGCAAAGACACTGTCCCGAGGAAGTTGCCAATCAAGCTATAAGTTCTTGTGCCAGAGTACTTGGAGCGCATCAAAGTAGTGTCCCTGAAGAGTCTCATACCTTGTGAAGATAGTGTCCAGGGCGATCGCTTATCAGGTGATGAATCTTTGTGCTTGAGCACTCGAAGGTAGTCTAGGAGGAGTCGCCTACCTTGAGAAAAAGGAGTCCTCGTAGCGGGGAGCGCTCGGAGCTCCTTGAGGTAATAACCAAGAGGAGTTGCATTACCCTGAGGGATGTTGCACCCCCCGAATAGCAGGTTGAAGCATGTTCCATGACTAAAGCAAGATGTGCATGGTGCGGTGAAGAGATGGACCAACGTTTTGGGGCGTGGCAGTGTGATAAGGGTTGGGGCACAACTATAGAAGTGGTGTGTTACATGGACGCTGCAGGATGTGTGCGCTGCTCGAATGTATGCTTATTGGTGATGGCGTAAGGGCAGGGTCATTAAGTGTTGTGCGAGGGCACATGACATGGTGCCTGCACATGGGTGAGGTCGAGGGAAACAATACTGAGGACACGTATAGCAGGAGGCGATGCTCAGACGTTGCAACCTCGGGCACAGTGCTAAGGGCATGTAAAAGAAAGATGGCTCTCGGGTTCGGTAAAGCGTGTGGACAGACGCAATGCCAAGGACATGTAACTTGGAGACGATACTCGAGCGCGTTCCAGCTTCGTGGTGCTTAGGCACGATGTAGATGTCATTGAGCAAGGACGCCGAAAGGGGACAAAAGACCGCCTGAGGGGGGGGGAGGGGATGTTAAGCAGAAGAAAGAACGAAAAAGGGAAATCAAGGAACTCCTAAAGGGATGAGAGACCAATGGGAAATGAGGAGCTCCCACGGGGACGAGAGACCAGGGGAAGTGAGGAGGCCCCAAGGAGAGGAGAGATGATTGGGGGAAGGAGAGGGAGCACGAAGAATGTGCTCTAGCTGACCCCTTAACCGTTGACTCCGGTTGGCTAGGGAAAGAGGCACAGTGATACCAACATTAGAGTAATTTTTAGATAGAAAAAGTGCAAAGCGTGACTTGGAGCGTGTGTCTTGAGCTGACCAATCGGTAAGATTCAATATTACTTCGCGCGTTACAAAAGTGGAACCCAGAAAACAGTCAAAGGTGTGTAGCTGAGGTTGGACCAGCAACAATTGAAAAAAGTAAAACCTGCCCCCGAAAGATAATGGCCTAAGAAGGACGGGTCATTTAGAAACTGACCCCAAAAATCAAGGCCAAAAACTGCAACTTTTTACTTTTCCATTTGTGGTCTGAATAAAACACTCCAGTTCTGAAAGATCGAAGAAAAAGTAAGATAGAAATGGCGGCTTGTTGTAGCAATGTCGTTGTGGGTGGACAATCGCCGCCTATTCTCCTTCACTCAGAGTTTCCCCATATCTCCAGGTATGAGCACATCTACAAACTATTTACGTTCTTCGACCCAATTTTGCCAGCATTTTTCCTCCCTTTCAATTGCTAAGAAAAGGGTGCAAAGAGGAGAAAAGAAGACTGGATATGTGTTGTTTGAGCTTCATAAGTTCCTCTAGTCACAATGATGAGACCGACCCACTTGTGATTTGCATTAATTTGTCTTGCATAACACCTTAACTAGTGTTACTTGTATACTTGATCGTTGTTGTTAATTATCCTGACATAAATCCTATAAGATGGTCATATGTGGATAAAAGATCTCTTGTATGAACGGAGTTGAGTGATTTCTGGTACCATTTGTTACCCACACTTTAGGTACTGGCTGGTTTATGTGGAGCCTGATTTCCGCAAGCTGCATTGTCAGCTAAAAGTAGTATGCACCAAACTCTAATGTCGGCAATCCTGCTTGAGCAGCTGGGGGTAGGGGAGAAACTTTCTTGGGAGGGGGTGGATTTTTCGCTAGGATTGTCATATGTATTGTACTCTATGGTTGAGAGAGTTGCATGAGATAGAGAAGGTAACAGAGTGGGAGTTTTGGTTTCACGTTGTAATTTAGGTTGAATAGTGAAATCGCAAACTGGTCATACTTCGAGGACATAGCCACCAGCCAGATCAGTGAACCACGTTAAATCTCTGTGTCATATGTTTTTTTCTTCTTCTAACACTCTCTACTTTACACTTATTTCGTGGGGCATGGAACAGACCATGAGAAGCTCTGGTTATAAGAAAGGGATGAGAATACACCCATACTCTGAGGAGTGTATTGAAGATGTCAAATCTGTTGAAATGGAAGCACATTTCCAATTTAAGCAACTTAGTTGAGTCTACAAATGGCAAAGATGAGTAGGACTAACTTCTAAACTCTACAAGGTGCTTTAAGGTCACTGTAGCATTCCCTTTGTTACCTATGCGTCTATTTATCAATATCTTGCATGGGAGGAAATGGAGCCTTCAGGCATCTCTTTGGCAGGACACGCCTCCATCTTTGTACTTCTTATGGTAGACTTAACAAGGATAGACCTACCTTGGTCGCTTAATAAATGGAGGAAATGGAAAAGGAACCAAATTTAAGTATATTCGCCCCCACCGTAACTCTTGGGTAACAAATCCTGTTTCTTCTCATTGGGTCGATTTAATCATTCTCTCTTTATCTGGCATGCCTCTCTAATGCTTTCTTTCCATGTATCCATATACTTTGAAGCTTGGATGCCCCATTGAAGGCTTGGTACTCATTTTCAGTGGTGCCATTAACTATCCAGCTTTACATATGCTTCATCTATTGAATCGTATGCTCAGTTCACCTTTCTGTAGGGGACTCCCTGGAATAATGAGGTTCAACTGTACCCTTGAGCACTCTGTTTCAAGTAGAGTTGCGGTTAGACATGTATTATCTGGGCTTGCGGCTTCATTTGTATTTCTCTCCCAAACATATCAGGTTAGTGTTTGCTTTGCATCTAGTAACATTATTTAGAGGTTCTGCTTGGTTGGTATTATATTATCATCCAGAGGGGAAACTTTTGCTATTCTTTCTGTAAGTAAATAGAGTGAAGAGCATTAACAAGCGCAGGTTCTGTAGATGTAAGAGCAATCATTTTCTGGACGCATGTTTAGAAGATTATATATTGACTATCAGCCCAATACAACTAAAATTAAATCCTTGTGCATCTTCTTTGTCAGTTCAGAAAATTGTCAGGGAAGAAGAATGTTTGGATCGCGTATTGACGTATTCTAATCTGGTCAGTGGTGTATGATTTTTCCCGTTATTGTGGGTTTTATTCCCTTCAGATGCCAATTTTGTATAGATATATATTGAGCAACGCTTACTTTAGTTCGGTTAATATGAATTTTATCCCAGGAGAGGACACAAAAATAACTCTGAACTTGATAAGCCAGGAGGTACAAATAGAAGAAAGACAGATATTGTGAGCATTAACCATATTCAGCCCTACTGAGTTTTCTTTTGCAGGTTCTTGGGGCAGATCTTTCTCATCATCAGAACTTATTTCAGCTTGCAAATTCTGCTGACAATATGCGAACTCTTCCACTTGACACTGGATCTGAGGATAAAAGTGGTAGGCTGATGATGATGAGAGCTATGACAGCTAAGAACTTTGATCCAGTAAGATACTCTGGAAGATGGTTTGAAGTAGCTTCACTTAAACGTGGGTTTGCCGGACAAGGTCAGGAAGATTGCCACTGCACCCAGGTAAATTTATTGTAGTTAAGATGAAACTTGCTATCGTGGCAAGAATCTCCATAAAACTTGGAACCTGGTTCCTTACTTCATACTGATACTGCTGACTAGGCGAACTTCCATGAGAGATGATTGAATTGCAAGGCACACTTCAACCAGTGCTATACTTTTTGGTCGTGCTGCCAGAGACGTTAGGCAGTCTTAATTGGCAACTGGTCAATACAGTGCTATGACAAAGTTGTCAAGATAATTAGTGGAAGATGCAAAAAATAGTGGTGTCGGCATTGGTCGAACTACTGTTAATCATTGTTATCAAGTATATGGTCCTTTGAGCTAAATTTTTTACCATTCCAACTGCTAAGATATACTATTGCAGGGTGTATATACATTTGATGCGGACGCACCAGCTATCCAGGTTGATACATTTTGTGTTCACGGGGGTCCTGATGGATATATTACTGGTATAAGGGGAAGGGTTCAGTGCCTTTCGGAGGAAGATTTGGAGAGAAGTGAAACTGATCTAGAAATGAGAGAGATGATTAGAGAGAAGTGTTACCTTCGATTTCCTACATTGCCTTTTATTCCTAAGGAGCCTTATGATGTAATTGCTACTGATTACGACAATTTTGCTCTCGTTTCTGGAGCAAAAGATAGAAGCTTTGTTCAGGTACTAACGACATTAAGTAAGATCATTGCCATGCATGAGACAAAATATTGTCATTTCACTTGTAGACTAGAATGATTGCTTCTTACTATGGCACTCTCATGAAGATGGTTTGAGAATTGAGATAACTATAATTTTACTGTTTAGGTGGAGGGTGCTCTTTGCACCACTCTGATCGTTCCTTTGACCTTTGGACTTGTTGCGGGGTGAACTATCCTTTGCAATTTTTACATAAATGAAATATAGCAAGCCTAAGAAAGAGAAGTTATGATAAAAGAGCGTCTTCTCTTTGCAGCAAAGTCAACTAACCAGAGGGGTCTGAGCAATGGTCTGAGGAGTGCCAGTAGCTCCAACCCCTTTGTGTTCGGTCATTCTTTTATAAAATCTAGAGAACAATCAGAGGAGTGCCCAATGTTCCACCTTTGTGTTTGTTTCTAGGGGGCAGGTCACCCTTATGTGACTTGATAACTTTGGATCCCTTTTTAGGTCTTCCAAACTTAAAAGCTTTTTCTCTTGGTGGACACAGTAGAAGACCGACACTGTATGTTAGACCAGAGATAGAAGAACCAACATTAATTTTAAACCTAATTTGCATAGAGAGGATTGTGAAGGACTGAGAATAACTCCCACCCTTTTGTTAGCCTTTTTTTTGTTGGGTGCATCACCCATATGTTAGTTGATTGGTTGATTAGATTTTGTGTTGATTGTTATTTACGCAACTGGAACTTCTTTCCAGTGGCGAACGCAATAGAAGAGCTGACAGTGTATGTGTAGTCAATAACTTCTGGCAGCTAATTTCAACTTCTGGATACCAATCCAGTAGTAGATTCTGTCTGCCATATGTAAAGAGTGTCAAGTGATATCTGAGCATTCAATTCCTCAGTAGGTAATTGAGAAATACCTTAAACTACTTTAGACCCAATTTGACCTTTTTGATTTCAGGTCCGACCTTAGCCGTTCCTATCAACTAAAACCATCCAAGCTTTTCCAGAAAACAGTTATGGTGCAGTTCAGGTTTAGTCTCATAGGGAGCCTACCCTTCAGCTCTCTTACTTTGTCAACAGAGGCCTACCCTCTCTGCAATAGTTGATATCTCTTGTACCGTCAGTCGGTCAGCGAATGCCCTCTCTTCTACATGCATAAACTTGGTTATGCTATGTTTCTACTATTTGTTCTTGTTGGTGGTCTAATTAACTTCTTATATTATGCCTTGTTTCCTTTTGTGTCTCCAACAATTGTAGATCTACTCGAGGACACCTGATCCTGGCCCAAAGTTTATAGAGAAGTACAAGGAGTACTTGGCGAACTTTGGGTATGATCCGACCAAAATCAAGGACACTCCACAAGACTGTGAAGTGATGTCCAATAGTCAGCTGGCAGCAATGATGTCCATGTCTGGTATGCAACAAGCTCTGACGAACCAGTTTCCTGATCTGGGATTGAAGGCCCCTGTTCAATTTAATCCATTCACAAGTGTATTTGATACATTGAAGAAACTTGCGGAGCTTTATTTCAAGAAGTGATGTGTTCTGTGCTATATGTAACACATACCTTAGTCTCCGAGGATTTGACACATACCTTAGTCTCCGAGGATTTGACCCAGACATTTTTTTATATCGATACCGTTATCAAGATGCCACTAATTGGTCATAGCCTTTTGTAAATCCGTTTATAAATAGCAGTCATTTGTTCCTTTTATGATACTGAGAAGAACAACTTCCTTCCAAATGCAATGGACTGTTTCAGAGATTGATAGTACAAATGGTTCTCATATTAACTGCATAAATATCCGATCCCTGCGGACTTGTACAATTGAACCTACATATGAACGGGAGGAACACCAGATAGAAGGATTGATACCTGAACATATGCAAACAAAAAAGAAGGGACAGCACAAACAAGAAAATTCCTGCTTTTACAAAAATGTCTAGCTCATGCTTTCTGAGCTGAAAACTCAAGGATGAAATCCTTGATTTCCTCGCTGGCCGCCCTATCAAGTGCAGTGCGTCCATCTGAGTCTGGAACAGTGTATTTGGCTCCAGCCCTCAGCAACTCTTCAATCTTTGGCTTGTCACCTTCCGAGGCAGCCATCATCAACAGGATGTCGACGGGGTGAATGTTTTGGCTCAGAAGAGCATTCATCTTATCGTATGTGCCCTCAACAGCAAGCATGCCCATGTAGTTGAAGTACTGTGACAACACATTCACAAAGAAAATCAACAACTAAATTACTCTTCTTAACAACGGGAGATTTCAGAAGTTGAATGCGCACTTAGAACCAACATATACAGAATTACAGTTATACAAGAACCAAGATAACCTCCAGTTGTAACTTCACTTCTAAACAGTTTCAGTTTGCCAGACTATATATACACCAAGTAGAAAACATTCGTGTTTAATCCTGGCCAGCCATGCAGTAACACAATTAACACCCACTGGCATTTATGAATTGCAGCAGGATTAGCTTCCCCGTATTTGTCTTTTTTGTAAAATTAATTCAGCTCTCTACGGCGGTAGCCTGACTAGAACTGCAAACAAGCCATTTGGAAACTACAGTTCCGAAGGTTAGACATCGAGGAAACAAAGGCCACCAGCAAGGTGGCCACGGGAAGAAATAAATTTTAGTTCTCAAGCTCGAGGTTTAGCTTCACGCTGAAACATCTCACTTTTTATGGTAGGTAAAGGTTTTTATTTAAAGGTGCACCCTAGCTGATAACACAAACAGAAAACACAAAAATAAATACTGGCCCAAAAAAAAACTGATCCAAGGCTCCCTTTATTACATGAGTTGAGTTTAATCATAAAGTTGAGAAAAACTGGGTTAACAAGTAGTAGAAAACTCCTGAGCTGCCTATGGTTTTCCCAAACTCGCTACTTGTTTTACCTGAAAAGCATTTCTTGGAGTGGCTTTAGTTGAGCCACAACACAAGTCTGTTCACAGTTCAAGAGCTGTCCGGAAACAACGGTCTTTCCTCTTACACAATCGACGACACTGAACGAGTAGAATACTCAGCGGCTGTTAATGTCTATCCATGTCAATGTCCAACACTGGCTTAACCGAGATAGGCTAACTATATGACAACATCGGTTGAATCTACCCGGGCTGGTCACTCCAATAGCTGCTGGCACATTGGGCTGATTTACAATGTTGCTGCTTTGAGCAATCTGCAGGCAACCACAATGCCACACTAAGCAATCTATCCTTGCTAAAGTGAGAGTGGACTTTGGATATCTGCAACACCGCCTTAGATGGCACTCCCTAAAAAAACTTCCAGCAACTCTAGCCTCTCAATTGGTTGGACCGACCAAGGGGAGGTTACTTCAAACTTAATGAAAACACCATCCGAAAATGCAAGCCAGAAGCTGCCAGCGGAAGAGGTCTGTTTTTTACGGTTATGAACAGGTTCTCGAGAAAATATAGGTTACAGATTCAGTGAATAGGAGAGGTCTGTGCCATGAGTAAAGGCCTGAGCTCCTGAAATCTAGAGCTAGAGTTAATAACCAAGGTAATAAGGAGCTCCTTATGGGAGATCAACACCTTATCACATATTGTTTTTGTTTTCGGTCCCTTATGAGGGGTAGGGTGTCTAAGAGTAAGCACGCTATAAAGAAGCAACACAGTGCACAACTGAACTACCTTATTAATTTCCAAAGTCCAAACCTTCAGGTCATCTGAATTCTCATCCTTGACCTTCCTTCCACAATGAGATACACTAATGATGATTAAGGTACTTTAATTCCCATCATTGAGCTTCCTACCACAATGAGATAGACAAGTGATGATTAAGGCGTAACTGAGTTGCATTAGCATGTTGCCCCACTTTATACTCTTCCCAGCACATACTAAATGCTTAAACAATTCAACTGATTAGATTCCGGAAGAATTTAGCATTCTTGGTCACGTATATCTAAGAATCACATCTCCAGTTACCATCTCTTAGGTAATTAAAACTGTTGAACTATGAAAGGGAGCAATTCATGCAGTTACCTTCCCACTTCCAGGAATCTTACATCCTCAACCTTCCCATCACGGTCACACAAAAGACGATTAAGGTGTAAATTATGTTAGTAAATTGCTCCCTTCTAAATTCTTCCCTAGTGAGTAAAATGTCCTTCGAAATCCACACGAAGCATTCTTGAATGCTCATAAACAAGATCAACTGTTTTAGTACATTGCTCCCTTGATCTTGTTTCTTATAATGTCACACCTCCCCATACAATTTCTTCGATAATTAAGAATGCGGTAATGTCTTAGTTATCTGTCGCAAAATATACCTTACTACTTTCTCTCTACTACACTTTCTAATACACCTTTTAGCGAGCGACAAAGGGTGTCGAAATAGACACTACCTGTAGTCTCTAAGCATAAATCAAAATAACCATGCTACCTTGTTCGAACTAAAACATGGTGCCCAAAGGAGTACACAAGTTCAAAGTTATTCCATTGACTAAAATGCAAGTGAAAGGACTTGGAGAGATAATATAGCGTGTAGGACATTTTTCTCAAATGAACAACGATGGACTCAAAAAGTACCTGTTCAACATCGTCACGGTCGAAGTCTTCCCGGCTTTGGCTACCGTAAATTCCAGCTCCCTCGGCATCAACTCCATTTTTGCCAAACTTGAACCAGCAAGTAGCTCTAGAGCCACAGGAGCTGGGTCCAAGCCCGGAGTGTCTGACCCATGTGAGCCTCTTTTGTGTACCAAGAAACTGACAACTTAGTCTAGTTGACCCACATGAAGAGGGTGATGTAGAACTTTGGGTATTCTAGCAAAAGTAAGCTGGATGGTATTACATGGAGTTGAGGCCATCATCTTTGATCTTGGTTCAGGTTCAGCCTAAGTTCCCAATGCATACAACTGCATTATCAGTACACTATCCAATATGCATCCATCTGTCGTACCTTTCTTTTAATGGGTATAAATATATTGAATCCAATTGTGAATCAACAAATCAGAGTGGCGCAGCGGAAGCGTGGTGGGCCCATAACCCACAGGTCCCAGGATCGAAACCTGGCTCTGATAGAGTAATGCAAGAGAAAAGCTTCCATACCACTTAATTTTTTATTTTTTGATATGTATTGTTTTAATGAACTTCAAGCCAATAATTTTTACTCCATCACCCCCAAGTGGACTATTTAGCCCTTAATGTCAAGTCTTTTATGAATTCTCTTAAAATATAGATTTTAAAAGGTTGCAAGAGCTTTTGTTTTCGACGAAGTATAAATGTTAAGAATGAAACTGTATTTTGCAGACACTAGATCGCGATTGATAAACTCGTGCTTAATTATGGATCGCAAGTGATAAACCATCTTGTACTAGTATATTTTGAGAAGAATTTGTCCCATTCGTGCAACAAGATCTTCGGTGATTCCGGATAATTCCCCAAACCAATTAAGACCCATGGATAGGGCAACAAGATCTTCGGTGATTCCGGAGAATTCCCCGAACCAATTAAGACCCATGGATAGGGGCGCAGATATGTCAAGATCTGCCTAAAGCGGTCTGGACCATCCAATATTTTCCGCATAAGATGTGTGATCGCTGAGCTTACTAACCTACATATCAAGTCCTTTAACAGCTTCTTCATTGACATCATGTAGAGTCCTGTCACAGGCTACATATGATGCTGAATTATCCAACCGCACTAGAACTTCAAGTTGCAACACACGGGGA
>JAVXUP010001215.1:0-263377 GCA_033070095.1 Escallonia herrerae
CCTATGGGAAGTAAACTACATTTCAATCGTAGACTTAGACTTAGAAATGAAAAGACTCTTTTGATTTATAATAGAAATGTGCTTATGAGAATGTGAGACACTTCTAGATTATTATAATGTAAACTAGTCTAGAAAGTAGCTAATAATTCCTAAAGAATGCTTTGCATAGAAGAATTGAGAACTTCTTACAATGAATCCACAATGCAAGTGACTTGCGCATATAAAGAAGTAAAAATATGAAGTGCTAAATTTCCTTTTAAGATGATCTACCACTTCTAAGATAAATGGTATAAAAGGTCTAGGGAGAAAAAACTAGTGCCTGAAAATGTAACGCAAATACCCTATTTATAAACGTCTGGGTGCCATAAATGATAAGGGTGACTATCTCAGTTTGTGATGTAGTGATGGAGTAGAATATCTAATGAAAATTCAAAACTTGAAAAAAAAGTCAACTAACCGATCAATTGGTGAAAAACGGTTGGTTAAGCCAACGAGCTGGCCGAGAACCGGCCGATTTTCTATAAACAGGCACGTTCACCAAAAAAATAAAATACCAAATTTTGGGACATTATCTACCCTTATTTTAATAATTATCTCTAAAAGTACAATTGGGATGAACCAGAATCTAAAATTATCTCTAGATTTCATATAAATCAAGGATTAGTGAAATATCCGTTACTTTTCGAACAGTTTAAAATAATCATATGTGCTTCAAAAAATAAGCGGGCAATAATTTTGAACAATGCTTGGGTATTAGTAGAGTATGGAAGCTCAAAATAATTTTGGGGTCAAAACATAGTTTTGAAAACTTTTGGGGTCATTATATAAATTTGAAAAACTTTGGGGGTTATTTTGTAATTTTGAAAATTTGGTATCTAGGTGTCAACTTTTAGAGAAATTTGTCTCAAGAAGATGTCGTCTCCTACTTTTAAAAAAAGGTGACTAATCTGATTTTATTTTAAATTAATGGAAAATTAAATGAAAAAAAGATAACAAAATTTAAAAAGAATTTCGGAAGAAAGAAGAAACAGGAAAAGAAAACAAGAAAAAAAGTGACAAAACAGGGAAAGAAACATAGAAGACCAGAGAATGAAAAGCGGGGGGGATTCGGGCATGGGGAAAACAGAGATAGATTGAGGAAAATTGTGGAATCTCCTAAGGGTAATCTCTCCACCCTATTAGTATGTTGATTTGGTGTGTGTCACAGTTAATAGTGTGCGTCTTTCCGGCAGTGAGTGTGTGTGTGTGTGTGTGTGTGTGTGTGTGTGTGTGTGTGTGTGTGTCTTGAGTGTATGTGGGTGTGTTTATGCAAAGCTACGGGTTTTGAGCATATGGGTGGGGGTGTAGAGGGGTGTAGTGTGTGTTCAGTATGTATGTGACTGTGTATGGGTAGGGGAGAGGGCCGCGAGTGGGGTTGCAGGTTGTGTAGTGTGTTTAGTGTGTGTATACTGTGTGTGAAAAGTGTGTGTGTGTGTGTGTGTGTGTGTGTGACAATCTTCAGGGTGAGTTTGTGTTGGGGGGGAGACTTTATTGGTATGTGTGTGCGTATGTGTGTTATATAGAGGTATAAATGTTACGTGAATGCGTGAATTTGGGTTGGGCAGTGGGTGTAGGGGTGTATACGAACCGAGTTCGAGCCGAACATGGGTGTGTTCGAACTCGGTTCGTTTAAATTTTGACATGTTTGAGCTCGGCTCAAGTTCGTTAAGAGTCAAAATATCAATGTTCGAACTCGGCTCAAGTTCGTGACGGTGAAACTCGGGCTCGGCTCGTTTAACAATACAAGCCGAGCTCAAGTTCAGAAACTCGACTCAGATTTGTATTCAACGTCAATCAAATCCCTAAATTTACTCAAATCCCTCAAATCGTTCAAGCAATCAAGCTAACGAAAGAAAAATAATAACAGTTATAAGCCACTATCAAGCTATAAGCCATATCAAAAACACGATAGAGATACAATGAGGATGCAAAATAAGAAGATTGTAAAACGAAATCTCAATCAGCGATGCATGCCCTTTATGAATCAGCTCCTTCTTCAAGCCCTTGATTTTGCAGCTTTGCAGTTCGAAAACATGCTTGAATCCAGCGACGCATGTTGAATTCAGCGTCGGGCGATGACGGCGGCGAAGACGGGTAACGTTATTACTGCCTGTGAAGCAAGAGAAGGGCCCTGTGTGCAATCAGTTGTGTGAGAGATCGAGAGAGGGGAAGTTGTTGTGCGATCGAGAGAGAGTGAGTGAGAGAGCTCATTAGAAGGGGGGAGAGACGATGGAGAGGATGGGAGAAAAGAGTGTGGCCGTGAGAAGATTTGAAAGATTAGGTTTAGGTTTTCTAGTTTATATATACATAGTTAGGGTTTCATGTTGGGCTTCAATTTATTTAAGGGTTGGGCTCTATATAAGTAGGCTTGGGGTTTTGGGCTAATTATTTTCAAGGCCTGGCTTCTAAGTTTAAATTTTGATTAATATAGTTTATGTAAATATTAATTCTTAAACATATTATAATTAATTTATTAATTAGACGAGCCGTTCGCGAACACGTTTGTGAACATTTTGGATTGTTCATATTCGGCTTGTTGAATAAACGAGCCCTAAAAACTTGTTCATGTTCTGTTCGTATATTATACGAACGAACATGAACGAGTTTTGTAGAGAACGAACCACAAGCCGTTCGTGAACGGCTCGGTTCATTTACAGCCCTAAGTGGGTGTAAGTGTTTGTTGGCATTGGGTGTGTGTGTGGCTGGAGAAGTGTGTGTATTATGTGCATATATGTCTTTTCTGTGTAATTGTGTGTTAGAATGTGTTTTAGGAGTGTTAATGTGTTCGTATGGGTAACGCTTCAGATTTTCGGGGTGTTACATAGAAATGTACTTATATGTTTGTGTGTGTGCGCGTGCGTGTGTATTGAGATGTATATATGTAAATTAAAATAAAATTACATATAAGACAAAAATAAGTAAGCCATATCATAAATTAATCCATATTCCAACTCGATTGATAATTTGATACATTCGAAGATGAATCTTACTTGGCCATGGTAAACATGTTAGTTAGGGAATTTTGGCTGCATTAAGTCAATTATTTGCTTATTCTAAGGCTTTGCACTATCCTATTCAATCGGGTTAATTAAATGTAAAAACATTATAGTATGCAAATTTCGTATGAGATATGTCAAAAATATAAAGTAAACATAAAAGCTTACGGTATTCAAAAATAAATATAGAGAAAGTTTATTTTTACTGCATGTTTTGTCATTTTTTTTATCATAAAATAAGGTTTGGACAAGCTATGAGGTGTAAAAACATTAGCTCCAATAAATTTGACACAAAGAGAAGTATTCGTGCTTAATATAGTGATTAAAGCACTTAAACGGATGTTTTTCTTTGGTATTCTTATGTTGTGATGAATTAAACTCTTATGAATTAAACTCTTAAGCATTATAAGTTCTACCTTAGCAATATAACAACATATTATGACTTTATTTTAACTATTATACTTCTAAAGACACTCCTAAAGACACTCTCTTTATATATATATATATATATATATATATATATATATATATATATATATATATATATATATATATATATATATATATATATATATATATATATATATATATATATATATATATATATATATATATATATATATATATATATATATATATATATATATATATATATATATATATATATATATATATATATATATATATATATATATATATATAACTAAATATCTAAAAATTGAAATTGCATATAAAATCTAAAAAGATAGTAATTAAGTTGTAATTATGTTAGTGTCCAAGTTATATTGGAAACCTTAGTATATTTGAAAATAAAATCAAAATTAATTAACACGGTCATTAAATAATATGTTTAATCTTGATCAAATTTTGTTTAGCAAGTTACATACTATAAGATTTTGAGATATCCTATTTATTAATGTTGGTTAACATATCGATCATACTACTTTCAATTCTCTGGTTACTTTTATTTAATTCTATTTGATTTTAAAAATACCTTCTCGTCGTTATTTAATTAGTGACGTTAGTTAAATTTTATAAATAACATGGTATAAAAAAAACATAGACCAAAACTTGTTCTTTCAAAATTAAATTAACATGTAGTTAACATTATGCACATACAAATTATTATTATTGTTATGTGTGTGATTACCAAATTCGATATATGCACAAGTACATTGCTTATTTGTATTTTATCACAATGATTAATTCATTTTGTTAAAAGGAAGTTCGCCCGTATTTACAAATAAACGTGACTATTTTTTTGATGAAATAACTATGACAATTTAAATCGTTTGAGAGATTTTATTGTACAGTTCAAAGTTTCTAGTATAGGTGACTTAAAAAATTGTACAGTTCAAACGTGCTTAACACGGGTTTCCAGGCCAGCTGTACTAACAGATCTTCAATAATGAATTGCTTACTCAACTTTCCGGTGACCGAAGTGGATGTTAGGGATGTGCTCAATCTTACACCACTCTGGGCCTCTCTCCTTCATGCATCTTTCTTGTAGGATGGGACAAAAATCAATCGTGAGCGTTTCTAACTTGGTGAGGCGTTGCATTGCTTCGGACGAGGGCAGGTCCTTCAGGTTCTTGCAACGCGTTAGTATCAAATATCCAAGATAGAACAGGTTGCCCAGCCAGTCCGGGAGAGCCTCCAACCCATGAAATTCATCTATAAACAGACCTTTCAAGGAAGACAGGTGCTGAAGTTGCTCGGGCAGAGACTTGAGCCTTGGCCACCCTTTTAAATTTAGATCAGCCAACAGGGAATAGCTGAACGAGGGCCAGGGAAAAGTATCAAGGTTCTCAGAGAAGCCACCTATGCCCAATTCTCTGAGCTTGGCTAGACAACGTAGGTCTGGAAGAGGGAAAACGAGATCAGGGCACCCATGAAGCGTCAAGACCTTGACATTCCGAAGAAACACGAGGCTGCAAATGTCCTTTAGATGACGGCACTCACTTATAATCAAGCTCTCAACAGAGGTGAGAGTTTCTAGTCCCTGCGGTAAAGAAGTCAGGTTGCGAAACCCAGAAATCTCCAACATCCGAAGAGAAGTGAGGAGGTTAAGTGTCCAAGGGAAGCCACTTAGAGTCTGGAACCCACCTATACTTAAGGTCTCAAGAGAGCTGAGAGCTTCTAGGCCCTTTGGTAAACTAATCAACTTTGAACACCCTGTAACACTAAACATTCGAAGAGAAGCGAGGCTCCCCAAAAAATCTTGGATATGAGTCAGATTTTTGCATTCTACTACTCTTAAGCTCTTAAGAGCCCCGAGCTTCTGTATAGGCAAGTAGGACAATCCATCGCAGCGCACAATTGTCAATTCTCTTAGAGATGCTTTGTTGTTTCCCAGCAATTCTTCCACAACAAACTGGAGTTCCGACCCGTCGACAGATGACAAAGATAGAGAGGTGAGACACGTAAGATTTCTGCTCATATTTTGCAGCGCAAAACTGTGATCAAGGTTGAAGATGGCCAATCTCTTAAGATAGGGAAAATGACTCGGAACTGTTGCCAGTTTAGGACATATGTGAAGTTTCAGCTCTTCAAGATAAGGGAACACAACGGTTGACAGTGTGTCATTGCCTACTTCAAACCATTCTTGTACGTTTTCCAGCCTTGACAAAGAGAGTTGTTTCAGTGCAGGAAACATCCTAACTGCAGGTGCAATGCTCCCACCATTGGCATTATGGCCATAAAAATCAGTGCCTATACGTTTGATGCCATCCATTCCATGAATCCGAATGACCTCCAGACAAGGAAGGTGACCTAGTGTTGGGATTCGCTCACATCTGTCGCAGTACATCAGTATAATTTCGACCAAGTTCTGAAGTACTAGTGATGATTGACTCACCACCATCATCCACGATGAGAAGGCTTTACCCGGGAAATTTTCAATCTTCAGACCTTTTAAGTTCGAGTGAGGATTGAGACCTTCCAAGACAGATTCGCCACTATCCTCTTCTTCTAAGACATCCTTATTATGATTCTTTTCTCTCCAATGAAATCCCAAAGCATGAATATCAGCCTTCGTTGATAGATTTGCTTTTTTGGCTTCATCCATGTTTCCCACATCCTCAAGCCCATCTATATGTAGCTCACCTCTAAGGTTCTTCAAGCCTCCTAAATCCTCGATTTTGCACTCCCTCTCCCGGCTCACAACAAATAGAGGTAGGGTCTGTAGACAAGTCATGTGTCCAATCCGAGTTAGCATACACTCCCTGGTTTTTCTATTGACCTCAAAGCAGAAATGTCTCAAGTTAATCAAGGTTCCTAACATTGGCGGAAGCTTAATTAGATACTTGACTCTCAAGGTTTGTAAATTGTAGAGCTTACTTATGGAACATGGCAGTGTTTTGATGTTGGTCCTTGAGATGTCAAGATACCTTAAATGCTTCAGCTTCCCTATAGTACTTGGCAATTCTTCCATAGCATCATTAACCATAACTAGTACACGTAAGCCTTTAAAGTTTGACAATATATTTGTGAGCCGACCACCGTTTAAAAATAGCGTTTGCAATCTGTCAAAGCATATCTTTGAAGCCCCTAATAGTTTATCTTCTCTGGCAGTCAGCGATAAATGTACGACATCATCAAGTCCATCAGAATTGACCTCACTCACCTCCAATGTTTGGCAATAACTTTCTGATGTATGCAGTGCAAGATCGTGCACAAGATCGTGCATCTTGCAACCCGTAATTCTGTCGTACTTGTCCTTCGCTACTTCCTGTAGCAAAGAATTCAACGATAAAGCATTAAAATAGTTGTTGCCTACATCCTCCATAAAAAAACCGCTTCCTTTAGGAGGATGAAGCAATCCTAAGGCCATCCAGAGTTGAACTAAACTATCCTTTTGAATATTGAAATCCTTGGGACGTAGTGAACAATATGCAAAACAATGTTTCAAGGAGGATGATGGTAGATGGTCATAGCTCAACTTCAAAATTCGTCGAACAATACTCACACCATTTTCTGGTAAATCCCATAAGTGACTATTGTTTTGGATCGACAACCATTGATCTTTTGACTTCTTCGACTGCATCACGCTCCCTAGGGCCTTTGTCGCTAATGGCAGGCCCCCACACCTTTTCACAATCTTTTTACCTATATCAACCAGCTCATCGGTTTCCGTTGCTCCACCCTCTGCAAATGCTCTCTGCTTGAAGATAGTCCAACCATCTTCGTCTGTCAGTCTTTCTAGTGGATAAGTAAGAGAAGCCATTGTTGTAGCAACTGCATCACTGCGAGTAGTTACCAAAATTCTGCTTCCCTTAGAACCACCAATCTCTAGCAAAGCATCTCTCACACACTCCCATGTCTCTGGAACATCGTTCCATACATCATCCAGTATGAGGAGATACTTTTTTCCATTGAGATGCTCTTGAAGCAGTTTTAGGATACCTTCGATATTCGAGAACAGGGGGTTTGTTTGGGTGACAGATTGCACCATCTCACTTAAAATTCTATTGCAATCAAAATCATCTGATACGGAAACCCATATCTTTTTGTCAAAATGCCCCACAACCTTTTCATTTTGGTAGATTAGCTTAGCAAGGGTTGTCTTCCCCTGTCCAGGCATTCCTACAATTGTAATGACTGACAGACTCTTTGTGCTGTTAAGCAACATACCAACAACATTGGATACGTCGGCATCCCTTCCAACAACTTTTTCTAAATCACCTACTCCAGGGTGAGTTATCTGCACTTCGAAATGTTGGACAGCACAATTTATCATCTCTACTGGCCTCAGTCCAATCTGATTTGCGTCTCTGAAAATCTCGTCTAGGGACAAATTGATATTTTTAATTTTGTGAGCGACCTTGAGACGAAATGCTAGTGGGTTCTTGGAGGGAGAAAAAAAGTCCCGTACCTTGTGCTTGATCCGATTTTGTACCTCAACCTTCTGTCGAAGAACTTCATAAGCAAATTCATCGAGCACTGTGTCAGCATCATATGCCACCGCGGTGAGACTTCTAAGCCACGTTTCCACAGTGTTCATTGTGAATTGCTTGCTCTCAGCATCGGACAGCAAATCTTGAACCGTTTTCAACCGTTTAGCCAGCCTTTTGAGCTCAACCTTAAAACCCCATGCGAGGCTCACCTCATCGGCTGCAAGTGAAACTACCTTGCTCAAGATTCCTTCGGCAACAACACTCAATAGAGTTTCATCCATTTTCGTTTCTAAACACTCTGTCACAAAAAATGGAAATGCTCAAGGTTTGTGGCTTTAGACACAGTGGGTAAGTCAATTTTTAGGTACAGAATTCAGATGACCAGGTGACAAATTGCGTGCTAAACATCATATATAATACTACAAAGAGAGGAATCTATACCTACCGAATTTTGTAATGTAGTACGTGCGTCGTGCGTCTTACCTACCAAATTTAGATAACATAGTTTGCAAAGTTCAGGTATATATTAAAGCCTGTCATATGTCAAACCTAGCTGGCATATATATTAACTAAGCACCAAAAGCACAGACTTAATCTTGTGAATATCGTAGTACAGGGAATCTTAAAAGTCGAACTACACGCGCGTACACAAACTAGAGTAAATGCATTAGAAATACTCTACAAGAAAAGATAGATTTAGCGACGGACTTTTAGCGACGGAAGCAATTCCGTCACTAAAAGGACTTTCAGCGACGGAAACAACCGTCGGCAAAAATCCGTCGTAAAAAAGGTTTTACCGACGGATAACTCCGTCGGTAAAGGTTTTTCCAACGGACTTTTACCGACGGTTTTTGACCGACGGATAAAACCGTCACTAAAATATCTCAGAGAATTTAATAATTTTCGATGATTTTTGAAAAATATTTAAGCGACAGAATGTTACCGTCGCTAAAAACTCGGTCGGTAAAAAATATCTTTTACCGACGGGAGTTTACCGGCGGAGCTTTCCAGTCGCTAAACGTCCCGCTTAAATCTAGGTTTTCTCTCTCTCTCTCTCTCTAATTACAATCTCCCACCACCGGTGTTCTTACTCCGGTGACTTCTTTACGGCAACCTACCTCTGGCAAACCGTCGGCGGCACCCCGACGCTAAACATCTCCTTCGCCGAACCCCCACCTTTGGCTGACAGCTTCTTCGCCGAACAATCAGTTCTTTAGAGCACCTGAACTAGCACACACATCTCCTTCGCCGAATGCCCATAAAGGTATACATTCTCAATTAGGGGTTTCTGAAGGGTGCTGATTTGTTTAGGTTTTGATAGATTATCAACCACTAGATGCTAGTTTTATTTGTAATCTATATTGTTGTTTGGTATTTGATTTCTCTTTGCAAGTAATGTGTACCTATACTCGTATATGTCTCTTGAATTTCTAATTAAATCAACAAAAATTAATAAATAGGGCTTCACAAGAGAAAAAGTTGGGGTTGACATAGTATTAGAGCTGGTTCTCATGGTCTTGGTTTGACTCTAACCTGCTAGTGTTTGGCATTTCGTCCCTCAGAACCTTTGTGCCCTTTTGTGCATACTGTTTTGTGAACGGCATAGAAGGCACCCCGTTGTGTATTCTTTATCTATGTTGGGTCTCTCCTCATATGCGACTCTTGGGTGACTCATGAAGATCAGATTCCCTACGGTTTCAGCTTGATATATCGTTATGGTCCCGTGCCATCTAAAGCTCTTAGAACAATTGGATCCAGATTTGAAAATATTCTTCATACTTGTTGCATTTGTTATTTGGTAAAGCGGGGTGTTCAGTTATGTAGAAATTAGAAACTGATACCAGATAGCAATCTTTGAGCAGCTGCAAATAGGAATGCAAGTTTCGTAGAGCCACAAACTATAAACGTTTTTACCACGGACCAAAATCTCCAGAATTGATACCACAAACTCAGGATACCATGATAGCCGAGAACCTAGTCAAGTGAACCCCTAATTGAACCCTAAACTAAATGACATAATCCAATCGAACCCTAAATTGAACTAATTGAACCCTAAATTGAATGCACCAATTCAACCGAACCCTAAATTGTACTAATAGAACCCCCTAATTGCACCCTAAATTGAAGTAATCAAACCATAATTAAACCCTAAATTGAATGCCTTAATGGAATCAAACCCTAAATTAAACTAATTGACCCCCTAATAGAACCCTAAATTGAATGCCCTAATCCAACCGAACCTTAAATTGAAGTAAATTGAACCCTAAATTGAACTAAATTGAAGTAATTGAACCCTAAATTGAAGTAATTGAACCCTAATTAAATCTTAAATTAGCGACGGGATTAACAATCGGTAAAACTCCATCGGCAAACCATTTTACCAAAGGATGCTTCCGTCGATAAAAACATTGCCGACGGACTTTTGCCGCCGGGCTTTTAACGACAGTATAACCCGTCGCTAAATATTTTTAAGAAATTTATAATTTTCGATGATTTTTTAAATTTTTTTAAGCAACGGAATGCTACCGTCGCTAAAAATATCCGTCAATAAAAATGTTAAAAAAAAATTTGCTGACGGACTTTTAGCGACAGTATAATTCCGTCGCTAAAACTCCTTTAATTCACACAGATGCTTTTTTTTTCTCCCCGTTTCTCTCTCTGTCTCTCGTTTCTCTCTCTGTCGTCGTTTCCACCCACCGGGGCTCTTACCTCCGGCGATCCCCCTCACGGCGACCCACCTTCGGCGACGTTCCTCCCCACCACCACGTCGGCAAAAGGCCCCCGCCTCCGTCCCTCCCCACCAACCCCCCACGCCGCCGACAAGCCCCCGCCACCCACCACACCACCATTCCCTCTCCCCTCACATCTGCCGTCCCCATAGCCACCTCGCCGCCCCGCAGCTACCCCACAGTTCCTCCCCCTCTGCCGCACCACCACCCTCTGCCGCCTTTCGCGCGCCACTGCCGCTGTCTTCCGTGCGCCACTGTCGTCATCCGCTTCGCACCACCACTATCCGACCTCACTTCTTTTTTCGGTTACAAATTATTTATCATATTGAATCTGTTCTAATATGCTAGAAATTATTTATCGTATTGAATATATTGTTATAATGTAATTGTATTTAATCTGTTGTAATGTAATTGCATTTGATTTCTTATAATGTAATTGAATTTAATTTTTTGTATTTAATTTGTTGTAATGTAATTGTAACAATTAAACCCTAATTTTCTCTAATTTGTTCCCAAGTAACCCTAATTGAACCAAATTAACCCTAATCAAACCCTAATTATCCATGATTTAACCAATTAATAGTAATTAACCCCGCGTAACCCTAATTGAACGAATTAACCCCAATTAAACTCGATTAACCCTAACTGAACCAATTAATTGCAATGAACCCCGATTCAACCTAATTGAACCAATTAGCCCTAATTAATCCCGATTTACCCTAATTGAATCAATAAACCCTAATTAGCCATGATTACTCCTAATTGAACCAATTAACCGTAGTTAGCTTTGATTAAACCTATTTGAACTAGTTAACCTTAAACCCAAAATCCTAATTAAAGCATAATTAGCCTGAATAAACCCTAACTATCCTTAATTTGTTCCCAATTAACCCTAATCAAAATCGTAATTATCCCTAATCTAGTCAATTAACAATAATTAACCCCGTGTAACCCTAATTGAACGAATTAAACCCGATTAACCCTAACTGAACCAATTAATTGTAATGAACCCCGATTCAACCTAATTGAACCAATTAGCCCTAATTAATCTCGATTTACCCTAATTGAACCCATAAACCCTAATTAGCCCTGATTAATCCTAATTGAACCAATTAACCGTAATTAGCTCCAATTTAACCTATTGGACCAGTTAACCTTAAACCCTAAACCCTAATTAAAGCATAATTAGTCCGGATAAACCCTAACTATCCTAATAAAGCCTAATTAATCTAAGTACATCCAAATTACTCGAATTACATCCAAATTAGCCTAATAAAACCTAAATACATCCATTATTTGTTAGTTTTTGATTATTTTAGGTTGTTAGTTGTGCATTTGAGAATCGAGATTATTAATTGATGATTTTAGGTTGTTAATTGATGATTTTAGATTGTTAATTGTGCATTGAGCATTTGAGACATTGAGATTGTTGATAGAGGATGGGACCCAATTGGATTGAATGTGTGATTTTTATTAATTTTTATTGCATTGAGCATTTGACAATTGAGAATTGAGATTGTTGAGGGAGGATTGGACCCAATTGGATTTATAGTGTGATTTTTATTAATTTTTATTGCATTGAGCATTAGAGAATTGAGAATTGAGATTCTTGACGGAGGATGGGACCCAATTGGATTGAGATCCCCGTTAGGTAGCACAGACATGGACACAGAAACAACATATTTTGGCTTTATACTTGTGGACACCTCTTCAATGGGTGTCCGACACTGTGTCCGACAATTAAAAAATAAATCAATGTCTTCGAACACTGCTGAGAGGTGTCAGACACATGTCCGGATGTGTCGATGAGGTGTTGAGGTGTCGGTAGGTCACGGACACCCCGTCCGATCAACACCGACACCGAAAAATGTCACATTTTGGCTTTATACTTGTGGACACCTCTTCAAGAAGTGTCCGGCACCTCTTCAAGGTCCGGCACCTGGGGTGACAGACACGGTGTCCGGCATGTAAAAAATAAATCAATGTCTTCGGACGTGTCCGGAGGTGTCGGACACGTCCCCGGAGGTGTCGGATACGGATGTCGGTAAGTGTCAGACACCACTCCGCACAATTAAGCCCAACAACCCAATTAAACATAATTACCCCCAATTAGGACTAATCAACACTACTCGCACAATTAAACCTGGCTATTAGCTCAAAATAACCCTAATTACTCCTAGTCAAGCCTAATTAGCTATAATTTATCCAAGGTAATCCTCATTAACACTAATTAGCCCAGAGATGAATGCGGACACTTGTTGTTTATAAACCCTGCATTCTTTATATTCGTTGTTGTTTTGCGAAGTTCATTGGCAAGATGGTTCAACTCGTTGCCAATGAATTCTATTTAAAGTGGAATTGGTAACATATGCAACGATCTTTTTGTAATTTTGATATTTTGGAAAGATTCTTGCATATGTTATCAGTTTATGAACGCATGCATGCATAAAAACCCTTAGTTCCAGTTCAAAGGTACTCATTACAAAGTAATGCTTTGTAATGAGCCTTTGGATGTCCAGTTTGGAAATTTTGGAAAAGCTATGTCGTCGATATTTGGGACACGTTCTCATGTGTTTCTCTGGGTGCATATAGATCTGGTGTTCTAACATCCGTCAAACCTTGCAAGGCAAGGTTAGATGAATGTTAGAATACCTAATCGATGTCGTGTACTTGGAAAAATACGGAGAAGTGCTGCCGAATTTTTCGCAGACATACGACTAAGCATGAGTTCTTCACTGTTTTATAAACATGTGCTTTTCTGAATGGGATAGGACCACTACCTATTAGAGAATGGAGGAGAAATACATAGACATGTTGTCACATTCATACATTCATATTTACATCGACTCTGCCTAACTACTCGCACAATTGAAGGTGGTATACAATCGATAATTTAGTCGTCATGTCGGTCGATCGAAGTTGGATGAAAAGGAAGAATGCTGAAGATTTTGAGTGTCACGTTGACGAATTTCTAGACTTCGCTTACGCGCATCCTGCACATGTTGACCTTCATAAGATAAGGTGTCCGTGCGGTAGATGTGAGTTGTTGCATTGGAGAAAAAGAATTGAAGTAAAATGGCATCTTCGTCGGTACGGTTTTATGGGTGGATACACAAGGTGGACGCAGGACGGGAAAACGACAGTATTGTCCTCCAACCCGGCTAGTCAAACTGAAGCTAGGGAGGAGGCACGATATGATTACCGAGATATGATTATGGATGTTGGGTATGCTAATGTTGATTGGGATAACGACGGTGGTGACGACGGTCCGCAACCGCCAAAAGAGGGGGCTTATCAGTTTTATGAGTTGTTAAGAGCTGTGGAAGAGCCACTGTGGGATGGAGCTCCAAAACACACATGGCTGTCTGCGGTTAATAGGTTATTACAGTTGAAATCAGATCATGGGCTGAGTGAGAAAGGTTTTAACGAGTTTGTTATCTTAATCAAAGAAATTCTGCCCAGAAGTGAAAAGCTACCGCCGTCATACTATGACGCGAAGAAGATGATGAGGAAACTTGGGTTGAGCTATGAGCGGATAGATGCGTGCAATAATGATTGTGTATTGTTCTGGAAAGAGAATAAAGATTTGTCACGGTGTCCAGTATGTGATCATTCGAGGTACAAACCGGACAAAGGGAAGAAGAAAAACATTGCATGGAAGATATTGCGATATTTTTCAGTCACACCACGGCTTCAGAGAATGTACTACTCCTTCAATACGGTTGAACATATGAGGGCTCACCGTGAGACTCGTAGCAACGATGCTGATGTGCTGACACACCCAGCTGATGGAGAGACGTGGAAGGAGTTTGACCGCAGGCATCCAGTCTTTGCTCAGGAAGTTCAGAATGTTAGACTTGGTCTGGCAACCGATGGGTTCAACCCTTTCGGTCAGTCTATCACGCCTTACTCATGTTGGCCTATTATTATTGTCCCGTACAACCTTCTACCAGGCATGTACATGAAGAAGCCGTACATGTTCTTGTCGTTGCTTATTCCGAGGCCGAAGAGTCCCGACAAGGACATAGATGTGTATTTAAGGCCGTTAATTGATGAGTTAAAACAGTTATGGAATCATGGAGTCGAAACATATGATGCATCCCTTAAACAGAATTTTCAGATGAGGGTTACTTTGATATGGACTATACATGATTTCCCCGCATTGGGAATGACGTGTGGCTGGAGCACACATGGGAAGCTAGCATGCCCTGCTTGTATGGGCGTGAACCCCAGTCACACGTTAAAGCATGGCAGAACGTCCAGGTACTTGATACTGACATACCACACGGCAAGGGTGTGCCAGATCAGAAGATTCCAACGTACGGGAAAGAGCACAACTGGAGAAAATTTTGTATCTTTTGGGAGTTTGCCTATTGGAGGACGCTCGTTATCCGAAACAACATGGATGTGATGCATATTGAGAAGAACGTGTTTTGATAATGTGTTCAACACAATGATGAATGTCAAGGGCAAATCGAAAGATCACCTTAAAGCGAGAAGGGATCTACAACAGTTGGGTGTACGCCGTGAATTGCATCCTCGGACAGTCAGCGGGAGGACGATACTTTCGAAAGCACCTTACTGTCTAGACAAGAAACAAGTGGAAAAGGTCTATCGGTGGGTTAAGAATTTGAAGCTTCCGGATGGGTTTGCGTTCAACATATCTCGTTGTTGCAATGTATCGGAATGCAAGTTCCAAGGGATGAAGAGTCACGACTGCCACGTATTCATGGAGAGATTCATTCCTATTGCCTTTTAGGGACTTTTGCCACGGGTTGTTTGTGAGACTTTGACTGAATTATCTCATTTCTTTCGAGATATATGTTCTTCTACGATCCGGGTGAGTAACATGGAAGTGCTTGAGAAGAACATTGTGGTGATGATTTGCAAGCTGGAGAAAATCTTCCCACTTTTGTTCTTTGATTCAATGGAGCATCTGCTTGTTCACTTGGCATATGAAGCTAAGATGGGTGGACCCGTGCAATATCGGTGGATGTATCCCTTCGAGAGGTAATCTTTAAATTGTTAAGTTGTTCGTTTGTATTAATGCGACACCTGTTATCATTGATATTCCACCTAACTTGATTCGCTAAACTTCTAGGTTCATGTTCCATTTAAAGAAAAAAGTCCGAAATAAGGCTCAGGTTGAGGGCTCAATTGCGGAGGCTTACGTAATGGAAGAACTTGTAAACTTTTGTAGTCAATATTTCGGGCCTGATGTTGATACAAGATTAAATCAACTAGGCCGAAATGAGCCCGGATCGAGCACAAATTTGGAAGGGCAATTGTCAATATTCAAGCAGTCTGGTAGTCCGTTCGGCCGAACGTATACTCGATGGCTAACGGATGAAGAGTACAGTGCTGCAACAATATATGCCCTTCTAAATTGCGATGAAGTTTCGGTGTTGAGTAAGTTAATGTCATAATTCACTTACATTGTTGTACATAATTGAAAGTGTGTGATAAGCGAGTCAACTATATTGGTTTGCAGTGAGTTTGATGCGGAATCTTTAATCACTGATCCCGCTGGACTTGAATCTCATCGAAAATCACAATTTGTACAGTGGTTCAAAAGTGGTGTAAGTCCTTAACGAAATTATATTATGTGTTATATACAGTTCTGTGGCCAATTAGTATACTGATTTATCCTTAATTTTTACCGTCATCTACAATAGGTTCAGTCAATGGATAGACCAGTGGCCTCCTGCTTGAAATTACTAGCTGAAGGCCCTAACAAACAAACATCCTGTCATGGAGGCTATATCATCAACGGGTTTAGGTTTAACGTAAAAGATGATGACCGAACAAAACAAACCCAAAACAGTGGAGTCTTGGTCAACGGCGACTGTTATGCTGAGAATTGCATGGACTTTTACGGAGAGCTAGATGAGATTGTTGAGCTAACATATCTGGGTTCCCAAAACCGCCTGGTAATGTTCAAGTGTACGTGGTTCGATGTCACATGCAGTAGAGGAATCCGTGTTAGCTCTCAAGGGATTGTAGATGTCAATGTCAAGTCAAGACTTGCATCAGACGAGCCCTTTGTGTTTGCTAGTCAAGCTGCACAAGTCTTTTACGCAGAGGACGTCGCCAATCCCAAATCTCATTGGTATACAGTTATCAAGTCCAAGAAATTGCCCGTGACATATGACAGTGAGGTAGACTCCTTTCAAGCCGACCAACCACCTGTCTTGTTACCTGTTGAGGTCAACAACGAGGAGGACGATCTTCCTCTTCCAACAACACTTCATGTAGGAGAAGAAGTCGTAGATGATGACGCGGAAGACGTAGAAAGTGTTGGAGATGATGTGACCGAGTCTACTGATGAAGAGGATGAATTAGAAGATGAAGAGGACGACGAGTCCCACGAAGAAGAGGACGACGAGTCTAATGAGGAAGATGATGATGATTCCCAAACTGAAAATGATTGACTTGTAATGTTGTAACATCACGGAAAAAATGTAGTAACATTTTAGAACTTGGTTCATATTGATGTGTTTTTGCACCTCCGTTCATATATATAGTGCCGATGATGATTTCTACAAAATTATTATTTTTAATGTGTTAATGTCTTTGCAATTTATCTATATGAAGTCAGATATGGATAGGATACGGGCTATTCGTGGCCGGGCTGGACGCCGAGCTGCTTCCTCCCCGGTGGGTCCCACCTCGTCATTGCTCACTGATGACGAGGCACAGAGTGATCGCATACAGCAGATGGGGCCCCAGCCCCAGCCCCAGCCCGATGCCCCAGCCAGACACAGATTCATCCCACACGCGCGTTGATTCTCCTTCTTCCGTGGGTTCTACCTCAGGTATAGTTGATAACGGTGTTTAGTACATTTTCGCTAATTTATATTTGAAGTATATTTGAACTGTATTAATGTCTGTGTTTTGTAGGATCTCGACGAGGCCGTGGCCCGACACGCGGGGTACGCATCGACCCCCAGCGTAAACAGAGAGTTACGCTCACCCAGGAGGGCCTGTAAGTAAAAAAAAATCACATCATGCCTTATTTTGTACATTTGGGATGTTAATTTATATTTGAACTGTATTAATTTATTTATTTACTTCTTTGGCAGGATCCTGGAGAATCAGGCGAGGACGAAGATCGGCGTTCTTGTGAAGGGCCGATTCTTGAGCCACGCCTGTACTGGAAGGACTGGGATGCCGCTGCGAGGGAGTCCCTATGGGAGGAGTGGCTGGTACGGTGAAGTATTTTTTTCTGCGATAGTATTTGTTTAATTAGAGTTTGTTTTCTAAATTAATTTGTGTTATTGAATGCCTTGCAGGAGGGGTTCACGTTTGACTCGCCTAATCAGCAGGCACTGGGGCGGCAGGCCTTCTTTGCTTACATCGCCAAGAATTACCGCCGATGGCTCCACGATGCACGGGACCGGGCGAAGAAGATGCTGCCCGCGGGTGCCCCGATGACGGAGATGAAGACATATCCCCCACATTGGATATCTCCGACTGTATGGGGGGAGATGATAGATCGGTGGGCTACGGATCCAGGTTGGGACGCCAAGAGTAAGAGCGGGGCCGAGAACAGACAGAACAGAGATCCGACGCACACGGGGGGGTCGGTGCCACACGACATCGTCCGACACATGAATGCGGTCCAGAACCCGGATCTGGAGGAGGATGAGGTCATAGCTCTGACGTATAATCAGACGCACGTGCGGAAGAAGGACAAGGACGAGGCGTGCCGGGCTGGCGACTATGTTTCGATATTGCCCAGCGGATCGATGTAAGTCGATGTGTTTAATTAAGTTGTTAATTTTTTCTTTCTATCCTCAATGTCTGTTGCGTTAATTAATGCCCTAACATATCTTTAAATCACTGTTTTTGCAGGCCTCGTATGAACAGCTTCGGGAGTCCGGACAGCCATCAGCGTCCACTAGTACGGGTGCGAGTACTGGGGCGTTGAAGCGATGGCTGGATACGCCGGAGGTCGTCAATCGGCCGAAAGGCCGCATACGCGGCCTGCCTAGCACGACTGCTCGTGCCGTGATAGGAGCATCCTCACCCCCCGCTGCCCCTCCACAGACACCGGCTCCTCGGCATCCGTTGGACGACGAGGAGATCCAGCGCATTGCTACGGTGGTGTTGAGGATGATCAGGGAGCAGGATCAGCAGAGTACCGTTGCTGGACATGCCGAGCCGGCCCCGGATCAGCAGGATCCAGATCCGGGACTCGGCAACCCCTGATGAGCCCCTTCTCGTGCCCGGTCCCAGCTTCCCCCCCCCCTCACGCCCGGCTTGTACATCATGAGTATTTTTTATAATAAATATTTTTTATAATTGATTGTATATATTTCTTTGTGTATTGATTATTGTGCGTTGTTGAGAATTGAAAATTTTATTACAGGTCTGGGTAATAGAAAAATAAAAAATAAAAATTTTAAAAAATTGACTTTTGGCGACGGATTAATTCCGTCGCTAAAAGTGTTTCTTCTATTAGCGTTTTAGCGACGGAATATTCCGTTGCCAAAACTCTTATTTAGCGACGGAACATTCCATCGCTAAAAAATTTATTCCGTCGCTAATTTCACAAAATAGAAAATAATTTAAAATACGTAAAATATAATTAGCGACGGATATTCCGTCGCTAATTAATAAATAAATCCATCACAAAAAGTTCAATATTAGACGACGGATTTGAAAATTCCATCGCCAATTTTTTAGTAACGGGCTTTTATACGATGGACTTTTAGCGACAGATTTCTCCATCGCTAAAAGTCTTTTTTCTTGTAGTGATAGGATTATATTCTTTCACTTCGGGCATGAAGATGCTAAAAGAATTTTGGCTGCAATTCATAACATAGTGACATGTGATGGCCACTTAATATAGTGTGTGGCAGCTGATTAATATACTAAAAGTAAGGCTATGACTAAGACTTATCGTAAAGCTTTTTGAACAAATGCCCCAACCCATGTTCAGTTGTTGTATGGGGTGCTTGTAATAACCTGCAGTGAACCACTGAGAAAATTTAGACTCGGAAGGTCTAGCTCGAGTCGCCATATTTTTTCAGGGTTACTTTGATAATTAAGGAGGGTAAATAAGAGTATTCAAGTTTCACTCTAGATTGTCCAATTAAAGCTTTTGACCTACACATCGGAGATTTTGATTCCGAGACTAAACTATACAGTGGGAAGCTATTAGGCACCCGCTATACCTTATTTAGTCTCTAAATTTTTTTTACATGATCTTCGTGATTTTTATCCAAAATAAGTAATAAAAGGACAAAGTCCAAATTAGACATAATTTGATTCGAATTCGACAACAGAGGTCAAATGGCCTATAAGTCCGGTCAGACAAAATGGAATCAAAACCATGGTAGTTCGACAAGAGCCTAAGGGAGGGAGGCGACCTAAATCTCTGTCTTCGACTTGACTTCTTCTAATTGAACAAAATCGAATTTGAAACTCTTTCTGTAGTTTTGCAAACTTATGACCTCGGCATAGTCGCGAGGAGGGAAAACAATCTTGAAATTTCAAATATAAATGTTTACTCGAGACGGAGCTTGCTTAGACAACTCAGAATGACATCAGGATAGATCCTCGATGCGAGTAGACTATGGAATATGTTATTAATTGCAATATTCACACTAGAAATATTGCACCAATTCTAAGTAAGAAAGGCCCCAAAATTTCTAGAGAGTAATCTAGATCTTTCATTATGAAGCTCAATGGATCAATTTATAGTGGTCTAGGGTTGATAAAAAATGGTAAAGATGACCTTTTCAATTCTAATATCTCTGACAGAGAAGAATATATGATTTAAATCAAAGATTAAAAAAGTCAACTTATAGCCATCCTGTCAAAAATTGTCACCCCTTCATTAAGTAAGAGTTTTTTTCCCAAATTTTGTGAAATTAATCACCCAAATTTTCATTAGGAATATCTGAAAAGACAGAAAGGATGCACCAGATTTTTGGAATTATCCCAAAGTCACATCCAAATCAAAAAAAAAATTGAAATGCATAAGGATTGATCATGAATCAATAATATAAATTATGTTAAAATCTCTTAACTGGGGTTAAACTCAATTAAGTGGACAGGTTTAACCAACTAGGCCAATTGGGTGCACTCTAACCGGGCTAGACTTAGTTGATCACATTAAGCTTATATTTATTACTAGGCCTAGACCCATAATAGTAGATTCAATTAGCAATAAAGTCCAATGACAATTAAAGAAAACAAGACAACAAAAAACGGGGTCTCTAAAGAGCCCTTTATAGGTCCCCAAATAATAGGTGTTTACAGCTTTAAGTAGAAATTTAAAACTTAACTTACAATGAAGTAACATAAACAGTAAATATAAATCAACACAAAGATTTATACTGGTTCGGTCCACCAGCCTACGTCCAGTCCCCGAGCACTCCACACAAGGGAGACCTACTCGAGCCTTTCACTAAACAACTAGCATAGGATGCTAGCTTAAACCACAATACAAATCCAAAACCCTTCAAGGTTTCCAACAATTACAATTGAAAAGAAGATTATAATTGAGATACAATACACACTCCTTTACGAGTAGATATTACAATGAATGCAACAAAGCTAAACTTTCTTAGGTGGGAAAATCTGAAACCTTTCAAGAACTAAACCAAGAAGCTTGCTACTCCATTTTTCAAATATAAACTCACTCAAGGAAAAGTTTATGGAAGTATGAAATAAGATAAGAAAGTCTTTTTAAAAATGTGAGAGAGATTTTTTAGAGATTGGAGAAGTTAGCAATGAATGCTATATGAGTCCTTTTTTTATACTAGAAAAGAATATGACCGTTGAAAAGGGATGACACAAAGATTTATTTGAATGAAAGAATAAAATCATTCAAATGAAAACATGTCGGAAGAATTCGGTCGAAAGAATCATGAATTCATTCGAATCAAATAATAGGACTGAGATAGTTTAGAGCCACTGATAGATTGAGTCGAATGAAAACTCCTTTTCATTCGAATGAAAACTTTTGCTTTGACTAAAAACGTTTGCTTCGAATGAAACTTTTGCTTCGACTGGAAATGTTTTGCTTTGGATGAAAACTTTTGCTTCAAATGAAAACGATTTTTAAAACTGGATTAGAAGAGACTGAAGGATCAATTCAAACGAAACTTATTTTACTTCAAATGAAAACTCTTCCGAGATGAATACTTCTTGGTTTGTTCATTACTTGTTTCTTCTGGGAGATCTTTAAGAAATACTTAGCTTAAAGATTAATTACAAACAAAGAGAAATACAATAAAGTCCAGATCCAGGTCCACGTCCAAGTATACATTCCATCAAAATAATACAACTTGACTTTTAAAGTCAACAATCTCCCCTTTTTTATGATGACAACATTAATATAACATACTCCCCTTGGATCAAATAATCATTCATAAAAAACAAATAATTTATGCACTGCTTTAATATTACCAAAAAATTTACAGTTCAATAATTACAATAATAAGGGTGTTCTCCCTCTTTGTCAAATCAAAAAGAGGGGAAAGCACAACAGCAAAAATAATAGCTAACGTCTATGGCGTCCACCCTAAGTAGAAGAAGAAGGAGCTAGAGCCGGGGGAAGATAAAAAAAAATAGGGATCTCAACGACTTCCACCACACGAGGCGATCGTGGCATGGGAGGATTGTACGGAAGGTTTGGATTGAAAAACCATTGTTCACATTTGGTTCCTTCGTGACGAGATGGAAAGATGTTGGAAACAAGATCATTGAGAAGTGTGTGGAAGTCAATCTGATTGGAGAGTAGCTGGGCTGAAGACTGCCGAAGGGAAGTGAGATGGTGAAGAAGAACAGTTTGATTGGCGGTGACAGAAGTGGCCAAAGTAGTTTGGGATTCAAGAATGAGATGAACAGTGTTTGAGAGACGAGAGAGCTGCTCGGAGAGAGAGGAGGTGTCAGAAGATACAAATTCATCAAAATTGAGTTAGAAAAATCAGTGAGGGGACTAAAAAGAGGGTCAGAAGGGTGAGGAGGTGTGGGTTAACGGGGTGCAGAAGAGGAAGGGTCAGGGAGCAGAGGCGATATAGAGGAAGAAGGGTCAGTCGACAGAGGTGGGCCAAAGAGGGGGCAGGAGCATGAGTTGACTCAGATGGTGCCACCCGCTTAAGAGAACATGCATGGGTAACTGGGTCAGTGCGAATGGTAAATCCTGCATGACGAAGGGAAGTAAGGTGAAGAATGTGCGTGCATGGAATAGAGACGCATTCCGAGACAGCTGTCGGAAAGGGAACTTTGAAATGTTCAAAAACTTTATTGAGAATAAGACCAAAAGGAAGATGAGCATGAGATTTATTTTCACGGGCATCCATAACAAGTAAAATTATGCCCGCAAGATTTAAAGGAGAGCCCCGAATAAAATGGGTAAGAAGTATAATATTGAGGTAGGTAAATGTAGCATAAGAACTTGAGCGCCCCGAAAGATTATAAGAGATAATGAGATGAAGAATACGGTAGAAAAAGGAGAGGTCACTAAGCTTAGGTTTTTGGGTTCGAGTAATAGACGGATTATTGAATAAGGTTTGACTTTGTTGGAGAGGGGTGAAGATGCCATTAGTGCACCAAGTATTGCTGGGGAAAACGACAAGAGAAGATTGGTTTGTGAAACAAAGAATTTGGGTCAATGTGGTGGCATCGAGGTGAATAATGACGCCATTTACGTAGGTCACAAGGAATGCGGAGGCGGTGGAGTTAAACGACATGTTAGCATAAAACATGCGTATTAAGTGGGGATAATAGATAGAGGGAGTAGATAAAAGGTATGTACACCCCATTCGCTCAAAAAATGGCGTGATACCAAGTTGTGCCATAAGTTCAAGGTCACTAGGGCGACCAGGAACAATCTCCCTATTGACGAAGTTCATATAAAAATTTATTTGGTCTTTAGCAATTTCAAAAAAATGGGGTATGTGAAGAATGTCTATAGGTGGAGGACAGGTGGGTGGAGGAGCAGAAGAGGAGGAGGGAGCAATAGTACCTGGAGTATTTGAGGTAGCGATGGATGGTGGATTTACAGGATGAGTGGAGGGAATGGGCGTAGCCGGAATAACTGTACGTGTGTCGCGACGAGATGGAGCAGGAAGAACCTCAGGCAAACTATCAGAATTTTCTTGCAAACGGAGGGGACGACGACGGCGGCGGCGCGTGGATGATGTGTCCATATCCGAAAAAGTTGAAAGTAGGAGGTGAAAGAAGTTAAAAACTATTTTAATGAGATAAAAGATGTAAACAGTAAAACAGTAAAAAAAAAAAGAGGAAGGTTTAAATAGACGACGAGTTTCATTCGAATGAAAACTGTTTTCATTCGAACTGTTTTCATTCAACCGAAAAGAGTAGAAGCAAAGGCTAAAAAGGAAGTACTGTTTCATTCGAATGAGAAATTTTTATTCGAAGGAAAACTTTCTATTCGAAGGAAATGTGATTTCCTTCTACTGAAAAGAACAAAAGAAAGCGAAAAAGAATTTTAAGAGAACTCTTAGCTAAGATCACACATTCCCAAGCGACCACGAAGGAAACAAAAACTAGATTCAGCTAAAGGTTTTGTAAAAATGTCTGCAAGCTGATCTCCCGAACCTACTTTCTTGAGTTCTATTAATTCTTTCTGAACGTTGTCTTGAAGAAAGTGGTGATGGATATCAATTTGCTTTGTGCGAGAGTGTTGAACAGGATTTTTACTAATATCAATAGCACTACTACAGTCGCACATGATGGGAATATTATCTAAGGATACACCAATATCCAGTAAGGTTTGACGCATCTAAAGAACTTGGGCACAACAACTACCAGCTACAACATATTTCGCCTCAGCTGTGGAAAGCGCTACAGATGTCTGCTTCTTACTGTGTCAAGATACAAGTGATTCACCAAGGAATTGGCAAGTACCACTGGTACTTTTATAATCAACAAGACATCCGGCATAATCGGAGTCAGAAAACCCAACTAGATCAAAAGAAGAATTTTGCGGATACCAAAGTCCTAAATTTATCGTCCCAAAAAGGTATTTAAAAATGCGTTTAACAACGGTATGATGAGATTCTTTGGGACAAGCTTGAAAACGGGCACAAATGCACACACACTAAACATTATGTCAGGTCTAGAGGTGATAAGATAATGTAAGCTACCAATCATACCACGATAAAGTTTGTGATAAACATCTTTACCATTTTCATCTTTAACAAGATTAGCACTAGGAGAGACAGGGGTACCTCTAGGTTTAACATTATCCATACCAAACCTTTTCAAAAGCTCCAGCGTGTACTTTGACTGATTGATGAAAATTCGCTCTTTTAATTGCTTGATTTGGAGACCGAGGAAAAAGGTTAGTTCTCTCATCATACTCATCTCTAATTCCCTGCGCATACTCTCAACAAACTCTTGGCACAAATCATTGTTAGCTGCTCCAAAAATGATATCATCAACGTAGATTTGGACAATAAGAATATGCAAATTTTGAGATTTAGTAAAAAGAATAGTATCAACTTTTCCATGAGAGAATCCATGATCAATGAGAAAGCTGCGAAGGCGATCGTACCAAGCTCGAGGAGCTTGTTTAAGACCATACAAAGCCTTTTTCAATTTAAAAACATGATTGGGGTATTTTTCATTTTCAAAACCTGAAGGTTGTTTAACAAAAACTTCTTCCTGAATGACCCCATTCAAGAATGCACTTTTCACGTCAATTTGAAAAAGTTTGATATTCATATGACATGAAAATGCCAAAAGCACTCGGATAGCTTTATGTCGAGCAACAGGGGCAAAAGTTTCGTCAAAATCAACCCCTTCGACTTGATTGTATCGTTGGGCTACTATTCTAGCCTTATTTCAAATAATATGGCCATCTTCATCAAGTTTGTTTCGAAAAACCCACTTGATGCCAATAACCCTTTGTTGAACAGGAGGCAGGACTAGAGACCAACCATCGCTTCTTTCAAATTGATTCGGTTCTTCTTGCATGGCAAGGATCCACCCATCATCTTTGAGAGCCTCAAGAATATTTTTAGGCTCAATTTGAGAAAGAAAAGCAAAATCAACGCAGAAGAGATTTGCCGAAGATCTGGTCGTTACCACACGTTCAACATTACCAATTATTTGCTCCTTCGAGTAGCTAGAGGAATATCTTCCACTCTTGGGAAGCGGATGAGTTTCGATATTTTCTTTGTGGGATGATGTTGAACTCTCTCCTACATTTGAGGAAATATCTAACTTATTGGTTAAGTCAAAGGAGAGATCCTCGCTGTCATCACCTGCATGCTTACTTGGTTTTTCAACATTAGATTCTTATAATACAACATGCATGGATTCTTCAACTGCAAAGGTCCTACGAATATAAACTCTATATGCTCTACTCTTCAAGGAATAACCAAGAAATATACCCTCGTCAGATTTTGCATCAAACTTACCCCCAAGTTCTCACGATTGTTCAAAATAAAACACTCAACCGAAAACCTTGAAATAATCAATTTTTGATTTTCGATTTGAGAAAAGTTCGTAAGGAATTTTATCAAGAATCGATTTGATAAGAACCCTATTCAATACATAACAAGAAGTGCTGACGGCTTCAGCCCAAAAATATTTTGGCAAAGAGTTTTCATGAAGCATTGTTCTTGCCATCTCTTGAAGAGTTCTGTTCTTTCTCTTTACAACCCTATTTTGTTGGGGAGTTCGAGGAACAGAAAATTCATGAGCAATGCCATTAAGATCACAGAAAGGTGTAAAATCTTTTCGAATTCGCCGCCATGATCACTTCGGATTTTCACAAGTTTTAACTCCTTCTCATTTTCTAGAATCTTTACAAGGTTAAAGAATTTTTCAAAAGCTTTATCCTTATGAGTTAGAAAAAGAAACTAGGTGTATCTAGAAAAATCGTTAACAATGACGAAAGCATAAAATTTTCCACCAAGGCTAACATTTCTTGTGGGGCCAAAAAGATCTAAATGAAGAAGTTGAAGAGGACGAGAGGTAGAGACAAAATTTTTGGAATGAAAAGAAGTTTTCAATTGTTTGCCATATTGACAGGCGTCACTAACCTTATCCTTGACAAATTTCAACTTTAGTAAGCCTCTAATAAGTATTTTCGAGAGTAGTTTCTTGATTAGATCCATATGCACATGACCTAATCTACGATGCCACAACCAAATATCATTTTGTTGAACAGAAAGGCACAGTTCTCGAGAAGAATTTAACGCATCAAAAGACAGGTGTAAATGTTATCATCCCGCTTACCGACCAAAGTACCTCCATCTGAGGCATGACGGATCAAGCAGTGGTCACTTTCGAAATAAACTTTGTGTCCACTATCGATTAGCTGACTGATGCTAATCAAATTAAACTTCAAACCATGAACTAAAAACACATTATCAATGGAGATCGAACCGTTACCAATTTTACCTTTACCGATGATCTTCCCATTAAATGAGTTGTCTCCGAAGGTAACAAGACCACCATCCTTTGAAATGATATGAGAAAATAGTGAACGATCACCAGTCATATGCCTTGAGCATCCGCTGTCGAGGATCCATTTGTTTGGATCCACCTTTGCTTTTAAGCATACCTACAACAGATTCTGGTTTCGTTCCTTTAGGTATCCACACTTTCTTGGGTCCTGAAAGATTAGGTAAAAATATTTTGGCACCCAAACTTGCTTCACTCTATTTTTATTAATAGAAAAAGATTGTTGATTTCTAGCTATTTTAAGAGGCCAGTTTTTAACTAAGTGCCCATTCTTATTACACGTTGTACAGAGTGTGAATGGTGAGCAGAAGGCTAGATTTTTGTCAAGGAAATTTTTATAATCATTTTGCTTCTTTGAAGGATCATAACCAATCCTACATTTTTGTCAAAAACACATCTTTGTCTTCCCAAAAGAATATCCAAGTTCTTTCTTCCTTGTGTAAATTTTGAAAGCGTAAGATTCAGATCTTCGATCTCTTTTTCCAAACTCCCTTTTTGTATATAAATTCTTTCCAATTGAGATTTCAAAAGCTCGTTTTCTGCAGGAGTTTTTACATTTCTGAAAGACTGGATTTCTAAAGACAAATCAAAAATTTTCTTTTTAGAAGCAATTAGATCAATTTTTAAAAAAGCATTTTCAGTGATATAAAACTCAATCTTTCCATCTAGATCCTCCTTTTCACTAACCAAGTCTTCAACAGTGTTTATCAAATGAAGGGCTTTCTTTTTTAGGGAAGCATTTTTAAATTTTAATTTCTCATGATTTTCACTAAGTTCAAGAAAAGCTAACTCAAGCTTATCATAATCAAACTTTTCAGAAGTGATTACCTCATCTGAGTGATCATCCTTGGCCATAAAGCATAGCTGAGCTATATCATCGTCTTCGCTCATATCTTTATCACTCTCGTCAGAGTCATCCCAAGTCAGTAGAGTTTTCTAGGTTTGAATTTCTTTTCTTTTGTGTCTCGGCCACTGCTGCTTGTTGATTTATTCTTGAGCTGCGGGCAATACTTCTTGATGTGTCCAGTGCTGCCCATTCATAACAAGCATCGGGATTTTCTCTTGCATTCCAATCACCATTGTTTCTTTGTTGTGATTGGGTTGTCTGACTCCTTCTGATATTTCCATCTCGCTAGTGTGTAAGGAACTTCTTGAACTTGCAAGTGATGAGTGCCATGTCTGGATCAGAGTCATCGCTGCTCTCTACAGGTTCATGAGAGGCCTCAGCTATAAGAGCTAGGTTCTTCTTCTTCGAAGTGGTCTCTTGCTTATCATGAATCTTCATCGTGATTTCATGTGTCATTTGATTTCCCACCAACTCTTCCAACTTGAGCATATTCAAGTCTTTGGCTTCCTGAATGGTTGTGACTTTAGCTTCCCAACTTTAGCTTCCCATCTCTTGGGAAGAGATCTAAGGACTTTCTTTACTATTTCCTTTTCTGGGTATGTTTTTTCCAAGAGCTTGAGTCCATTTATAATGAGAGTAAACCTAGAATACATCTCATTTATGGACTCGTTTTCCTTCATCTTGAAGGCCTCATACTGCTTGACTAGCATGTTAATCTTACTTTCTTTTACCTGATTGGTACCTTCATGAGTAGTCTCCAGATCTCTCTAGTTGTTTCGCATGCTGAGACTCGATTATACTCATTTATGTCGAGGCCACAGTTGATAACATTCTTTGCTCTCTCGTCCATGGAGAAGAGATATGCCTCATGAGTATCCATCTCGAGAATTCCCTTAGGAACCTTGATTCTATCTGGGCCATCCTTCATGTGGATAATTGGGCCATTTTCTACAATGTACCACACCTGAGTATCCTGCCTCAAGAAATTCCTCATCCAATTTTTCCAGTAGCTATAAATATCATTCATCAACAAAGGTGGTTGAGTAGTTGCTGAACCTTCTTCCATGTTAAGATCTTTAGCTCTTGACTGTTAGGTCCCTAAACACACCTAGAGGGGGGAATAGGTGTTTACAGCTTTAAGCAGGAATTTAAAACTTAACTTGCAGTGAAGTAACATAAACAGTAAAGGATTTATACTAGTTCCGCCCCACCAGCCTACGTCCAATCCCCGAGCACTCCATATAAGGGAGACCTACTTGAGCCTTTTACTAAACAGCTAACTTAGGGTGCTAGCTTAAACTGCAATACAGATCCAAAACCCTTCAAGGTTTCCAACAATTACAATTGAAAAGAAGATTATAATTGAGATACAATACACACTCCTTTACGAGTAGATATTATAATGAATACAACAAAGCTAAGCTTTCTTAGGTGGGAAGATCTGAAACCTTTCAAGAACTAAACCAAGAAGCTTGCTACTCAATTTCTCAAATATAAACTCACTCAAGGAAAAGTAAATGGAAGTATGAAATAAGATGAGAGAGTCTTTTTAGAAATGTGAGAGAGATTTTTCAGAGATTGGAGAAGTTAGCAATAAATGCTCTAGGAGTCCCTTTTTATACTAGAAGAAAATATGACCGTTAAAAAGGGATGACACAAAGATTTATTCGAATGAAAGAATAAAAGCGTTCGAATGAAAACATCTCTGAAGAATTCGGTTGAATGAATCTTGGATTCATTCGAATCAAATGATAGGACTGAGATAGTTTAGAGCCACTGATGGATTGAGTCGAATGGAAACTCATTTTCATTCGAATGAAAACTTTTGCTTCTACTAAAAACGTTTGCTTCGAATGAAAATGATTTTTAAAACTGGATTAAAAGAGACTGGAGGATCAATTCGAATGAAACTTATTTTCCTTCGAATCAAAACTCTTCCGAGATGAATACTTCTTGGTTTGTTCTTTACTTGTTCTATGGAGATCTTTAAGAAAGACTAAGCTTAAAGATTAATTACAAAAAAAAAAAGTGAAATACAATAAAGTCCAAGTCCAGATCCACATCTACGTCCAAGTTCAATCTTTGACCAAGGAATATTCCACGTTCTGTTTGATTATGATTGGTCCTTAAATTATTCTTAGTAGCAGTGTTAGATTAATGTCAGAAGCAATAATGTTGGAATCTTCAAAATAATACAACTTGACTTTTAAAGTGAACACCCCTCGGTAAGGAACCTGCCCACGGGCGAACATCACCGAAAACAACACATTTTTATAGTGAAAACATGAAAAAGACCACAAGACTGACTCAAAGACTCAAAAAATTGCACGTATATGATGTCGGACCTTTGCAAGGTTTTCTACGTATTCTAGGAAAGCAATGAGACCAAACTAGTTTGGATAGGGGAAATTACTCGAAGCCTATGCACAAAAGTTGCTGGTCGTCGAGTAACATCCAAAGGGTAACTGGTATTGAACTTCAACTAGAGCCGGAGCCAACAATACTGACGATTAGTGGCCAAATGACCGGCATATCCCTATTAGCCAGAGATAACAGTAACAACGATGGATCATCCAAGGATATAACCAATGGATCAACCTTTATAGCTAGAGCCAACTGTAACAATGATTGGTCATCTAGGAACACTAAAATGGAACTCATGCCTAAGATTTATAGCCAACATTAATAACAATTGATAGCTAAGGCATAAGGCGTAGAAGCCGGAACCAAATGATAGTAACCATTAGTCGTCTAGGGATAACGAACAGTCATGTCTAAGGGCCAAAGTCAACAGTAACGATGATTGTTGGCTTAGACACGAAAAAGGAAGCATATCTAAAAGCCAAAGCAAATGGTAACAATGATTGGTTGTCTAGATGCACCAAAGACTAATGATTAAGAGCTGGAGCCAACAGTAAGAACAATTGGTCTCATAGTGATAAGAATGCAACCCTAGAAGCCAGAGCCAATAGTAACCAAAATTGGTCATCTAAGGATGTTAAAAGTTCTTCGCCTAAGAGCCAGAACCAACAGTAACAACAATTGGTCACTTACACAATGAGGAGGAAAGCATATGTATATGCTAAAGCCAACATGAGGAGGAAAGCATATGTATATGCTAAAGCCAACATACGGTCGTGTTGGTCGTCTAGACACCATGAGACTTTTGACCAAGAGCCGAAGCCAACAGTAACGAAGGTTGGTCACTTAGCCATAAGGACACACCACTAGAAGCTAGAGCCAACAGTAACAATAATTGGTCATCTAGGGATACGAAAAATTAACCTCCTAAGAGCCCTAAGTTAAATTATATGTAGTGTGCCTTACCTACTGAATTAGATAACATAGTTCACAAAGTTCAGGTATAATAAACGCATTTCATATGTCAAACCTAGCGCATACACACACACACACACACACCTCCACACACACACACACACATTTATGTGTATGTATATATGTATGTGTGCATGTATATATATTTTTGCTTTTGGTTTTAGTACCTAGTTAAGATATATATATATATATATATATATATATATATATATATGTATATAGGATAAATTTTCCAAAAAAAGTGAGAAAATATCTATTTTGCTTGTAAATAGTCACCTTCTCATGTGCAATGTTTTGTTTGAAAATAATCCACAGCGAAAATGTAAACTATATTTTGAAAAATAATTTATTCTAAAAACTTGAGAAAAGGAACAGAAAATAAAATTACTTGATCATCTGGAAGACCTTCAACACTCGAACCGTTGCATATCATCAACCGATTTATCTTACTCCCGGTATTTTGCATCAGGATAATCATTTCAACATATACATAACTCGAGTGACTCAGAGTTAAGACGACTCCTCATATCATTCAACATCCTCCCGCTCGCTGAAAATGCCGACTCTGAAGCAACCATGGAGGCTTGCACCATTAGTACATCCAAGCAATTTGGGATAAAGTTTTATAAAAAAATTTCATTTTGTTTTAAAAAGTTGACAAATTAAAATTGATCTACTCTTCCATTAGTAAAAAAGAATAATCATTAGTATTTGCATATAAACTAATTTCATTAAAAGAGAAAAAAGTAGATGAACCTGTACAACTAAAAGTACCTTCCACTGGTGTTTCCTTTGCCACTAGATGTTCAAAGTCCTTAAAATATGACCCATAATATATTTTATCGCTCAACAATGTAGCTCGCCCGCGCACGTCAGCGAAATTTTGATATAGGTTATACAGATCTTCAAATGTCTTACTCACTTTCTTGTGAGATTGGTTATGGCGTCACCCATGTAGCACATTTATCTAGATATTTCTACTATCGAGACATCTGCGCCATGCATCTTTAACCTAGAATCCATACAAGTGGTGACAGTAAGAATAACAGGCAATTCCGCCCAATATTTATTAAATTTAATGTCCATCTGTTCTACTATTTTCTGAAATGATCCTTTATATCTCCATTTTATTAAAACTGTAACAATTTTTAGAATTTCTACTACAGCAATAGGGGAGGTGAGATAGTACATACCAGACAATAAATTGGTAAACGTGTAAAATACCTCCAAAAATTCAGATAGGTATGTAGCCATCTGACATTCTTCGCGACTTGACAAGCCTTGTGGGAACAAGCTTAGTAGGGAGTGAGTATACAGTTCTTTATATATGAAAACATGTAAAAGCATATGATGTGCGGAGTTCCACCGATGCATGAAATGTGTAAGTGGTCTCCTACGAGGCAAACCATATTGAACACACAAAGTTTTAAATTATTGTATTCTCGGACCTGAACAATTAATATATGCCGCCATACACCTCATTTTGTGAAGAATATCTCATGCAATAGCTAACCATCTTGAACATTAAATTAATTATACGGCAAACACATGAAATAATTTACCCTTGAGATTCTCTTGTTTATAGTCCAATCAGAATCAATCAAATGGGTCATCACACAAGCATAATTAACTAGAGTAAAAGGAGATTTCTAGACATCAGAAGTAAGACTAATTCTACCATCAAATTTATCAAAATAAATTTGATGGTAGAATTATACTGTGTAAGTGCATCAGACATATTTGTGTTTCTATGAACTTTTTTATACAAAGGTTGCACATAAGTATTCATATATCTAGAATGCTTAGCATTATCAGCAAACTAAAAGCTTGTTCATCACGAATAATAAATTCTGCAAAACCGTTTCTTTGCTCTCGCTAATTATAAATAATAACTTACCGTCAGAAGACAATTGCATCTGGGTAGAATCGACATGGTCTTGCTTAGGTGCATACATAGGGTAATGCTTATTAAGATGTTCATTACCACTACTACACAAAAATAATTTACCACAATACTTACATTGAACTTTTCAAACACCATCAACCATAATATCCTCAAAATGATTCCAACACTTAGTAGAAGTGTCGCCAACCGAGCTGCATCCTTGACTAAAATGTTGGGTATCTTGTGAAGGTGTATGTTCAAAATCTGAAATATTTCGGTTAAATTGGCATTGGCTTGGGGTATCTATACAGGTGGCAATGGGCCGGGCTTGGGCCGGCCCAGCCCAGGACCAACGAGTCAGATTGGGTTTCGAGTTGTGGGAACCGGCCCGGGCCAACCCAATGGGGGGAAATCTTGGCCCTATCCAAGCCCAAGCCCTAACTTTAGGGCAGGCTAAGACCAGGGCCGGGCCTGAATAAAAAATATTATTTTTTTTAAAATTTATTTTACTCAAAACTGGAATGTTTCGGTTAAACTGACAATTGGCTTGGGGTATCTACACGGTAGAGGTGCTAATGGGCTGGGCCAGCCCCGGCCCAGCGGGACAGACCGGGTTTCGGGTCATGAGAACAGGTCCGAGCTGGCCCAATGGGGGGAAATCTTAGCCATGTCCAAGCCCTAGGCCCTAAGTTTAGGGCCGGGCTAAGGCCAGGCCCGGGCCTAAATAAAAAAAAATTCTTTCAAAATTCATTTTAGTCATGTTTTATGTTGCGAAAAAATTAATTTTTAGATAAATTGGTTCATAGGTTCTCCTCCTTTTATCCGGGCTTGGGACTTAATACTTGTAAACAAGCAGTGAAGTTACATATATATATATATATGAGGAAGAATATATGTTTTGCTTGTAAATAGCCACATCCTTATGTGCATTGTTTACTTTAAATACACTTAATTTGTTTGAAAATAATTTATTCTAAAAACTTGAGAAAAGGAAAAGAAAATGAAATTACCTAATCATCTGGAAGATCTCCGCCGCTCGAACTGTTGCTTCTCTTTTTATCAATCGGTTTATCTTACTCGCGATATTTTGCATCATGATAATCCTTCCAGCATATATACATATCTCTAGTGGCTCGGATTATGACGACTCCTCCTGTCATCTAACACTTCCTGCTTGCTATAAAAAGCTGACTCTATAGCAATCATGGACGCTTGCACTGTAGTACAAATTAAAATTCATCTGCTCTCCCATTGGTAAAGTACAATAATGATTAGTAGTTGCATATAAACCAATTTCATTAAAAGAGAAAAAAGTAGACAAACTTTTAGAATTAAAGTACATTCCAATGGTAGTTCTTTTGTCACTAGATGTTCAAGGCCCTTAAGATATGACTCGTAATATATTTCACCACTCGATGATGTAGCTCGCCCGCACACATTAGCGGAATTTTGATATATGTTATACGGATCCTCAAATGTCGCGCTCACTTTCTTTATAAGATCGGTTGTGGCCTAATCCGTGTAGCACATTAGTCTAGATATTTCTACTATCGAGACATTCGCGCATGCAACTTTAACTTGGGATCCAAACAAGTAACGACAGCAAAAACAACAGGCAATTCTGCCTAATATTTATTAAACTTAATGTCCATTTGTTTTACTATTTCCTGAAAGGGTCCTATATATCTTCATTTCGTTAACATTGTCGCAAATTTTGAAATTTCTACTACAGCGATAGGGCAGGTAGAATAGTACATACCATATGATAAATTGGTAGACATGTAAAATACTTCTAAAAATTCAGATAGCTATGCAGCCATTTGCCATTCCGCGTGACTTGGCAAGCCCTGTGGGAACAAGCTTAGTAGGCAGTGTGTATACACTTCTTTGTATAGCAAAACATGTAAAAGCATATGATATGTAGATTTCCACCTATGCTTGGCATCTGTAAGTGGTCTCCTACTAGATAAATTATATTGAACACGCAAATTTTTAAATTGTCGTATTTTCGGACCCGAACTATTAATATACGCGGCCATACCCCTCATTTAATGAAGAATATCTCCTGCAACAGCTAAACCATCTTGAACAATTAAATTAATTATACGACAACATATGAAACCTAAAATAATTTACCATCAACTACAGTCGAAGGCTCTTATTTAAGACTTCAATAGCAACTACATTATTAGAAGCATTATCAAAACTGATACTCATAATTTTGTTCTTTAATTTAAATGTGGTACTGAATTGATTATAATAGTAGCGACGTTAGCTACATCATGCGGATAAGAAAATAGTTCAAAACCGATAATTCTCTTGTTCATAGTCCAATCAGAATCAATCCAATGGGTCGTCATACAAGCATAGCTAACTAGAGTAAAAGGAGATTTCCAAACATCAGAAGTAAGACTAACTCTACCATCAAAATTATCAAAATAATCAATCAAGTGTGCTTTAGGAGTTTTATACTGTATAAGTGCATCGGATCTGGTTGTGTTTCTATGAACCTTTTTGTAGAAAGGTTGCATGTAAGTATTCATATATCTAGAGTGCTTAACATTATCGGCAAAACTAAAATCTTGTTTATCGTGAACAATAAATTCAGCAAGACCGTCTCTTTGGTCTCGCTGATTAAAAATAAATACCTTGTTGTCAAAAGATAATTGCGTTTAGCTAGTTTCGACATGGCCTTGCTTAAATGCACATAGAGGATAATGTCTATTAAGATGTCCATTACCTTGACCACAAGAAAATAATTTACCATAGTACTTACATTGAGCTCTTCGAACGCCATCGACCATAATATCCTCAAAATAATTCCAACAAGGGGCTTTTTCTTCTTCTTTTTCCCCCTTTTAGACTTCTGGCGAACTAGCGGCAGGATTGCTTAGTCTTTCACCATGATTACCACTTATTAGGGTAAACTTCTGCCCCGGAGTAGTGGCGTCGCCAACCGAGTTGCGGCCTTGACTAAAATGTTGGGTATCTTCTGAAGGCGTATATTCAAACTCTAAAATATTTTGGTTAAACTGTCAATTGGCTTAGGTATCTAGACTTAATACTGGCAGATCTTGAAAATTGAATGGTTGTGGTGGAAGTGGTGGTGCTTGTGGTGGTGCTGAATGTTTCCTATGTAATTTAAATAATCGAGACATATTTGACACTAAAATTGTTTGCCAAGAATGAAAAATAAACTAGTAACAGTAATTAAAAAAAATGAATAAAAGTAGTAAGCAAATATTTAATACTTGTAATTGAAAATAGAGAGGGTTAGTACTTAGTAATAAATAAGAATGGTAGCAAAACTTGTAGAATTTAGATAAGACAGAGTGAGAATATTGGTGTGAAAATTTGAAGAAAAGGGAGTGAATTTATAGATTTTTCAGAGTTCACAAAAGACCAAAATACCCTTGAAAACTAGCCATTTATAGTTGCTAGGAGGGTAAAAGTGCATAAAAGAGTTGTTAGAAACTTGTTGGACGAAAATACTCCCCAAATCAGCCGTTATATAACTGTTAGAGGGTTAAAGTGGAATTTTGCAAAAAAATATTGTTAGCCGTAGGGTTGGATAACCTAGGCTTACATTTTGTTTTGATGATAACTACACATTGATTATGTTCTAATGTGTGCTTTGAGTGTATTCTTAGTAGGTATATACATACACACTCATAAAGACACATTTGAGAAGTTGGATAGATGGATTAAAGCCAAATAAGCTTAAAGCTATAGTGGACATGCTATAAAAGCTTCATCAAGTCCAATGTCAAAGAACAACAAAGAATGCATCGGCTAAGTTACTATCGATTATAATTAATCTTTACTATTATGTAACTAGTCTTGGTTTGATACTTGGATTGATGACTATGACCTAAGAAGACCTTAGGACACCTTGTGCATTGCATGTGAGTTCATAACCATTCACACAAGCGTGGTTCTTGAAGATGAGTGAACTTTGGAGCTTACTCAGATTTTTTCAAAAACGTTTTTGGTGCTAAACTTTTCATATCTCGATATAACTTTTCATTAGCTTTTCAATGCAAAAAACGGTATCTCAATCCGATGTTTCTAGAGAAAGTTATGCCCAAAATAGGAAAAGGGGTTCTGTGAGGCAGCCAATAGGCAGTAGGGTAATAGAGTCGACTGCATTACAATACAGTCGACTGAATTTTTGAGGACAAGACTGCAACGGCTATTTTAGAGGGAATTCAGTCGACTCCATTGGGAATACAGTCGACTGTAATGGCAGTTTTGCTCATACAATCCCTCTAACGGCTATATTTCATATCTTCTTTATATAAATGATTTGGGGCTTCATCTTACACCATGGAAACCACATTCTAAGCCTCTATTCAATAGAGAAACATCAAGACTCATAGATTAAACTTTTCTCTCTTCATCTTCATGATTTTACGTCATCAAAAAGAGCATCTTTGTGAGCAATTCTTTGATTGAGAGTGAGCATCCTTCAAGTCATCATTTCTCTCATCTCTCTATTGTACTAGAGCTTCATTTGTACCCATTTCCTTTCAAGAAGATTTCTTTGTACACAATTGATCTTTGTAAAAGGATTGTGATCAAGGCTTGGGTTTGTCAAGTCTTGGGTGAGCTTTGTGGATTCAAGGCTTGTACTTGGTGTAGGGATATCACCAAGTGTTGTAACGGTTTTCATCTTCACCCGGAAGAATATTGTTGTTAGTGGATTCTAGTACTGTTGCAAGGGACTTCCTTGAAGAGGTGGATGTAGGCTTGAAGGTAGTTCAAGCCGAATCATTTAAATCTCCTTGTCAAGTATCTCTAACTCAATCTCTTTACTTATTACTCTATAATTGCTTGAGATTGTTTAGTTAGTATCTTCATTAAGGTATTATTTGGTTTGATTGAGATTTTTGATTGTGCTTAGTTTAAATTCCCCCTTAATCTTCAAAAACCCTATTAACTCCCCCTCTAGGGTTGTTTTATTGGTTTCAAAAATAGCCGTTGGAGGGAATCTAGGAAAAGACAAAAAAAATACAAAACACGGGTCGGGGCCGGGCCAAGAAAATTCGGGTTGAATCCGGGCTAGTCTCAGTTCATTCGGGCTAGGAAAAAAAAGGGCCAATTTCGAGCAGGGCCATTTTCAGGACCAGGTCGGGGCGGGCTTTTTTGGGCAATTACACAGCCTAGCCTGGCCCTAGCCCTCGCCCTTGGCCCTATGGACTAGGGCCACATTGTTCACCATTTAGGGCCAGATCGAGCTGGCCTGCGAGAGGCCTAGCCCTTTTGACACCTCTATATATACCCATTAGTGGCGGATCTTGAAAATCTGGTGCTTCTGGTGCTGCTGCACGTTTTTGGCTACGTGATTTAAATAATCGAGACATATCTGATGCTAAAATTGTTTGACAAGAATGAAAAGTAAAAATAGTAACAGTAATTAAATGAAAAGGAATAAAAGTAGTAAATAATTAAATGCTACTTGTAATTAAAAATTGGAGAGGGTTAGTACTTAGTAACAAATAAGAATGGTAGGAAAGCTTGTAAAATTTAGATAAGAGAGAGTGAGAAGATTGGTGTGAAAAATGCGAAGAAGAAATGGTGAATTTATAGATTTTTCAAAGATCACAAAAACTAAAATACCCCAGAAAACTAGCCATTTATAGTTGTTAGGGAGCGTAAAAGTGTAAAAGTGCATAAAAGAGTTGTTGTAACCTTATTGGACGAAAATACTGCCCAAATTAGCCGTTATATAGCTGTTGGGGGTAAAAGTCTGGCTGTTGGAGAAAATATAGCCATTGGAGGAAATTTTTTTGAAATTTTGGGTCAAGCCCGGGTCGGATTCGGGCCAGACCCTAATTTTAGGGTCGGGCCAAAAAAGGGGGGCCTCTTTCAGTCCGGGCTATTATTTAGGCTCTGACCCGGGCTTTTTTCTCAAATTCTTCACCCTTGGCCCTATGGACCAGGATCGCACTGTTCACCATTTAGGGCCAGGCTGGTCCGGGCCATTTTAGGGCCGATTCAGGCTGGTCCGACCCTTTTGACATCTATACTCTATTCCAATAATCCACTTAGCATAAATTATTTCCTTTTTGTTTTTAACTCAAAAGTAGAATTCACACCTCCCCTGCACCCACTTTCTTTCTTATTTTTTTCTTGTCAAACGCATATCGCATGCACATAAACTGTTGGCCAAATAACAAGTAGGGATGGCAATTAGACCCACAACTGGTGGATCGTCGATCAGCCCCGCCCCGATAGGAGCGAATTATTTTGACTTTGACTGGGTTATGGGGCAGGTATGGTATTTAAATTTTCAACCAACAGCGGGTTAGGAGTGGGTATGGTTTTCTGTCCAGCTCGCCCTAGTACCTGCCCCGTACCTACCCTGGTATACAAACCCTAAATCATTACTTATCACCCAATCTCGGTAGTCCATCTACATATATATAAATGCCCACAAATGGCAAAACCCTAAGCCTTTCTTTCTTTCTTTCGGCCGACTTTGCGTTGCTGTCGTTGCCTTCTCTCCCCCCGCACCGTCAGCGGTCAGCCTCCTCACGGCCACAAAACACCTCCATCTCGCCACCACCTAACCAACCACCCATCACCTAACAGTCAACTGAACACCGTCCACCTTCACCTTGACCAAACATCGCACCACCACCTCCACCGTCTGTCCACATCCACCTCATATCCATGTCCAAATAGTGGTAGTGTTGTCGAGTTCACCAAGTACGACTACCGCAGATGACGGAGGAGTGCACGCCGATGTAGGCGCGGCGCGTTTGTGAGAGAGCTATAAGCTGGTGCAATCGGAATGGCGAATTGGCAACAATGAGGCATTGAACCGGCATATAAGCTTTTGTTTTTCATTATTTCCTTTTTTTATTTTTTTGCGCTGAATTCGTTCTTACCATTTGGTGGTGATGGGTGAAAATGGTGTTTGTGTGCCGGCAGTGGCCGTGGGTAGGGGGTTGTAACGTCCCAAAAAGTAATTAAAATTCCTGGAGCGTTAACGATTGAATAATTGGAATTCGGAGGAAACCTTACAATATCGAAAGTCTCCCAAACGAAATCATAAAACCTTAAAATATCATAAATCTCCCAAACGGTCCTTTAGAGCATGCACTAATAATCCTCAAAATACATCAATATCTAACATAGTGGCCCAAAATTTTTATACAATCCAAAAAAAATTCCAACATGGAGTTTCAAAACAAAACTTTAAGTAATACCAACTTGTCTTGATTAAATACACTTCAATGTCAATACTAACTCTGAAATAAGGCAGCTAACTCTTGGCCACACAGCTAGCCCTTCAAATCCGAAATCCCACCAACTAATCACCTGAAAGGAAAAACATTAAGGGAATGAGTCAAATTCTCAGTAAGGTCGCTCAAATGACCAATCTAACAAAAGCCAAAATATCTGAGAAACGAAATTTCAGAAGCACAAAATGTTTCAACGGAACGGATAATCAAACCAGATTTCAAATGTCAACGGAACGGATGATCAAACCAGATTTCAAATGTCTGAAAGACAAGATTTCAAAGACACACCAGTTTCAACTGACTAGAGGTCAGACCAAAAATCAAATGCCGAAAAATATCTGAGTACGGAAACCGACACTAGTAGACCAAATATCAAATGTCAAAATATATCTGAGTACGGAGATGGACACTAGAGAGCCATTTAGAAAATGGTCACATACGTCATTCCTGACGTATGAGGCCGGTTCAGAAAGTAAAATCGCGATTACTAGCTCAACTTGCCTGAGCTAGCCCACGTTTCACTCCACGTGGGTAAGTCGGAAATAAGTCACATACACTGTGACATGGCTCATAAAGTTACCAAAACAAAATCTCAAAATAACCGTTATCAAATATCGGACATGTCAAACCATATTCAAAGGCTTCAAAATAACATTATCAAATAACGGACTTGTCAGACAATAAGTGGAGTTTAAGAAATAATGACAATCATAAATCACTTAAACAAACGATATCAATATGTCAAATTCTGAGGTCAAACAAATTTGACGAAATTTGATTTTTCCAAATCATAGCATTGAAAACGAGTTATTCATAACCATGGTCAAAACAAAGGGAAAAGAAAGTCACTTAACTCAATTCGAAGAAATTCAGATTTCAAAAAGAAACTAAGGACTTACATGAGCGATTGCTCCATAGCTGATTCGAATTTCGAAAGTAAACCCTTACCTCAATCAAGCCTTTGAAAAATATCAATCCTTAAGCTCCACCTTAGAGCTCCCGAACTTTCTAAGCCTTCTCTCTCTCTCTCTCTCTCTCTCTCTCACCGCAAGGGAAAAAGGAATAGAGAACTCCCAAAAAGGCTAGAAAGGGAAAAAAAGCTATTTATATGGGACAAAAAATCAAGTTTGCATTCGACCGAAAATAATGGTTTCATTCGACTGAAACCAATAGAAGTGAAAATGATTCAAAAAAAATTGTATTCGACCCAAAATGGGTTTTAATTCGACTCAAAGTTACTGTTCATCGACTGAAAACTTTAATTTTTTTATTTTTTTGTTTGCATTCGACTGAAAACTTCAATAACTCATTTTTACACACAAATCTTTTTATTCGAAGCAAAACCCATTTTCATTCGAAGTCAAACTATTTTCATTGGACCGAAAACTTGTTTTCATTCAAATTAAAACTTTTAATTCAACCAAAAACTTCAGTAACTCCAAAACATCATTTCCCTTCATTTTGATTCGAATGAAAACCACTTTTCATTCGACCGAAAATTTCAGAAACAAATCTCAAACCATTTTCTTAATTTTAACAAAAGACCACAAACTTATTTATTCAAACATACTAATTTCATACAAGAAAATTTTCAGGGTGTTACATTCTCCTTTCCTTAAAAAAATTTCGTCCTCGTAATTTAAAACGTGCCTTAATCATCAATTAACTTCTTGCTTTCCAACACGAGTCAATACATTTCTCATACTATTAACGGAAATTCTGACTTCGAAACATGCATGGCTTAACTAGCTTATGAAATGGATTGAGCTAAATTACGGCATTCAAAATTTCAACAAATAAAATCAATCTCCAATACGTAACGCTTCCAATGCGCTACTCTGATAATATACCAAATCATATACTTTACAAAATTCGGATAACACGCTTAACTTCAAGCCTGAGATGTCCCAAGTACTAAGCAATTTCACATCCCATCTGACGTGTTTTACAAAATTCAAACTTAAGTTTTTAACTTCCATTGTCATCACCACCCCAAAAATATATTCAGACTGCTCCTCAAAGTATTTATACTTGGCTAACAAATGAAACACGCTGAATCAAGTTACTCCAATCAAAATTCAATTATCTGAAACCAATACAATACCGACAGGCTCACGTTGCGCTATTATGATAACACATCAAACCATAGCCTCGGTACAATGCCTAACATTGACACGCTTAACTTCAATCGTACACCAAAAGTAATAACCAATCTTCACATTAAACACAAAGGATTTATACTCTATAATCTTCAAATCAAAATTTACGCCGTACAAAATCACAATAGAGCCATTTAAATACGTCCTTGATAACATTTCGCTGATAATTGAGTGTAACTCATAACCAAAGTTGCTAAACTCTTTGTACGCCTTTTGTCCAAAGCTTCACCTACATTGTCAGACTTTCAAATATGATTATCCATGATCAAATCATCAACATCGAATATCCCAAGATTCTATACTCCAAAAACATTTTATTACTTCAAACACGATTTCTTAAGGCAACATCAAGCTCAACTTCTTGCCCATACTTTTCAACTACAAAAGATCACAAACTCAAAATCTAAGGCTAACCTAAATTAAAACCACAAAATGTCTAAGCAATTCAATAACCAAACCATGAGATCACCTAATGATCAATATTTCCCCCCATCTAATTTTTGTCTGACACCAAAACCATCAGATAACCTTTGAAGAATAATACTTCGACTTATCCAGACTGGATAACTAACATCAACAAGCATTTATACATCTTACCAAAAGACCACCACACTTCCACAGCGCACTCTGATGCCTCAAAACAAAACCGGTCCAAACTATTATCAAATTTATCACAGAGAAAAACATACTATTCTTAATTTCACATATATCGTGCATCCACCAAAGTTTAAGCCTTTAACTACCACATCATTTATATCTCTCAGTCACAGCCTTTACATATAACTTCTAATTTTCAGAGTTATTCGTCGGAAGATCATAGTCATCCTCTTTTCTAAAGCAATCCATCTTGGCATTATTAGAAGTCAATCAATCCAGTTCATACCCCCAAAATAACCTCAAAGCCTTTCATATCCAGAAAATTATGTCAACTCTTGAACATCTGAAATCAATACTGATGGGGCAAGAATTATAAACCATAAGGTCACCACATGGCTCCATAAAGGTATCTACATATAGACATGTTTCAAATTTTTAGGTTCAACACTTAGATGCTCGCAAAAGGATATCAAAACAACTGAATAAAGGACATTATATTCTATAATGTCAAATCTTCCTTTCAAATTCCGCACAAAGTCCCTTCCACTATATCAATTATTTCTCGAAATCACAACCTTTTTCCATACACTATCTGATAGAGCTACTCATAAACATCCAAAGATCATAGTCCTATCATTCAATTAATCTCCTTGATTAATACCTGAAAATATCTGAATTTAAAAAACAATTAACATTCGTTGTACAATTGCGTACTCAACCCAAATCTTATACTCTAATAGGAAATAAATTTCGCCAAACTTATTCCACTTTTTCAAGCTTTAATCTCAATCACATATATCTTAGGCTTTGGAGTCTACAGAATCTCAAACCTAAGCTCTGATACCATTCTGTAACTCCCTAAAAATTAATTAAAATTCTCAGAGCGTTAACGGTCGAATAATCAGAATTCGGAGGAAACCTTACAATATCGAAAGTCTCCCAAACGAAATCATAAAACCTAAAAATATCATAAATCTCCCAAACAGTCATAATCCTCAAAATACATCAATATCTAACATAGTGGCCCAAAATTTTTATACAATCCAAAAATTTCTCCAACATGGAGTTGCAAAACAAAACCTAAGTAATACCAACTTGTCTTGATTAAATACACTTCAATGTCAATACTAACTCTGAAATAAGGCAGCTAACTCTTGGCCACATAGCTAGCCCTTCAAATCCGAAATCCCACCTACTAATCACCTGAAAGGAAAAACATTAAGGAAATGAACCAAATGCCCAGTAAGGTCGCTCAAAGGACCAATCAAACAAAAGCCAAAATATCTGAGAAATGAAATTTTGGAATCACAAAATGTTTCAACGAAACGGATAATCAAACCAGATTTCAAATGTCAAAATTATGTCTGAAAGACAAGATTTCAAAGACACACCAGTTTCAACTGAACAGAGGTCAGACCAAATATCAAATGCCAAACTATATCTGAGTACAGAAAAAACCAAATATCAAATATCAAAATATATCTGAGTACGGAGATGGACACTAGTAGACCAAATATCAAATGTCAAAATATATCTGAGTACGGAGATGGACACTAGTAGACCAAATATCAAATGTCAAAATATATCTGAGTACGGAAGCGGATACTAGAGAGCCATTCAGAAAGTGGTCACATATGTCATTCCTGACATATGAGGCCGGTTCAGAAAGTAAGATCGCGATCTCTAGCTCAACTCCCCTGAGCTAGCCCATGTTTCACTCCACGTGGGTAAGTTGGAAATAAATCACATACACTGTGACATGGCTCAAAAAATTACCAAAACAAAATTTCAAAATAGCTGTTATCCAATATCGAACATGTCAAACCATATTCAAAGGCTTCAAAATAACATTATCAAATAACGAACTTGTTAGATAATAAGCGGAGTTTACGAAATAATGACAATCATAAATCACTTAAACGAACGATAGCAATATGTCAAATTCTGAGGTCAAACAAATTCGACGAAATTTGATTTTCCTAAATCATAGCATTGAAAACGAGTTATTCATAACCATGGTTAAAACAAAGGGAAAAGAAAGTCACTTAACTCAATTTGAAGAAGTTTAGATTTCAAAAAGAAACTAAGGACTTACAAGAGCGATTGGTCCATCGCTGATTCAAATTTTGAAAGTAAACCCTTACCTTAATCAAGCCTTTGAGAAATACCAATCCTTAAGCTCCACCTTAGAGCTCCCGAACTTTCCAAGCCTTCTCTCTCTCTCTCCACCACAAGGGAAAAAGGAATAGAGAACTCCCAAAAAAGGCTAGGAAGGGAAAAAGAAAGCTATTTATATGGGACAAAAAAATCAAGTTTGCATTCGACCGAAAATAATGGTTTCATTCGACCAAAACCAACATAAATGAAAATGGTTCAAAAAAATTTTTTATTCAACCGAAAATGGGTTTTAATTCGACCGAAAGTACTATTCATTCGACTCAAAGTTACCATTCATCGATTGAAAACTTCAGAATTTTTTTTTTTGCATTAGACCAAAAACTTCAGTAGCTCATTTTTACACACAAAATCTTTTCATTCGAAGCAAAACCCATTTTCATTCGAAGCCAATCTATTTTCATTCGACCAAAAACTTGTTTTCATTCGAATTAAAACTTTTAATTCGACCGAAAACTTCAGTAACTCTAAAACATCATTTCCCTTCATTTTGATTCGAATGAAAACCACTTTTCATTCGACCGAAAATTTCACAAACAAATCCCAAACCATTTTCTTAATTTTAACAAAAGACCACAAACTTATTTATTCAAAAATACTAATTTCATGCAAGAAAAAGAAAATTTTTGGGGTGTTACATGAGTGCCAGTGGTGCTCAAAGTAATTGTGCCTTTCTCTTCTATCAAGTTTCGAACAGACTTTGGTTCTAGCTGTGAGTGGGGAAAGATCGGGGCGGGACGGGGTCGGGTTTCCTAAACTAGCTTAGGATCGGGCATGGTATTGCACTCTTTTGACCCAGTGCCGGGGCGAGGCAGAGTGGAGTTTTAGGACTAACAGGGCGGGTACAGATTTAATAAGATCTGCATCCGACCCTCCCATTGCCATCCCTAACAACGAGCACACACTGATACCACAAAGGTGCACTCGCAGCAAACACACGCACAAAAAAGCTGTCCAAACAGCAAACACACGCACAGTATGCCCAACTGCACAAACAATACACACACAAAGCTGCACATTTACCTTCATTAAACAACCTGTCTAATATCTTTCTTAGCATCTTTCTCTATTTCTCATGTTCTCTCCACTTTCATTCTCTCACAAGTTCATTTTATTTCCCTTTTCAAACACCAGCCAACCAATACATCTTTTAATTAAACTCCACACCATACTCAATGCTTGGATAATTATTTTTTATAAAACATAGCACACCAAACTCCAATATACCTCCAAGAAATGCCAATTACTGCGATCGTCACTAAAGGTCGTAAGTAATAACATTTTAATCGGTGCTAGAGCAATAAGTAATACTACTAAAGTTCACTATAAACCCGACTCTAGCTGTGAAGTATTATAACTATAATGACCTATCCTCATGAGGTGAAAGCCCCCCGCTGCTTGAAGCTACAAAAAAGTTGCTATGTAATTTTCATGAAATAGGGGAAATATAGAAGAACCTTAGGTTGATCTAAATACATAATTTGCATGCTAAAACCCTGATCTGGCCTTGGGAGTTAACTTGTGTGATAGGAAGATATTAGGCATCGAATCACACCCTACCGGTTTCATATTGCCTGATTATTTTAGCATCACGCTTTTGATGAGAACAAGGAAAACACAAGCAACATATCACATCTAAGAAATACAACTTGGTTAATATGAGAAAACACAAGAAATTGGATTCAAATTCAGGAATGGGATCGGGATTGCTAACGTGTTGATGAACTATCGGAATCAGATCCAACGTAGTTCGACATGACTCTGGAGGGGTAATGGTTTGAGCTTTGTACTTAGATTTGATATCACGAAACCCTTAGGGCTTTAGCACAAATCATTTGTTTTTGTAACCGGAAGATAATTAAACTAAGTAAGAGCTTTGTCGATAAACTGCCCTAACACCAAATCACAAGCGCGATATCAAAATCACTAGGAAGAGAATTTAGGCAAGTGTAATCAAGTAAGCACCAAAAAAATTATAGAACAATAATCGCATAGCATGCTTGACATCAATAATAATGGTCAAAACGAAGAGCTGTTTGAAGTTCAGGTTTGTGCGCAATGCGAAAAGTCAGGATTTAAGGTTTTTGGAGGCAATTTAAAGGTGGGAGGCTAAGAAAGTTAAAATCTTATGATTTCCTTCCTATTAGAATGCACTGTAAGACCAAAAATTATAGCAATGAACTGCTTGGAGACTAAGAAAACCAACTTGGATATATAATAAAAATGAACTACCTTTAGAACCACCAAGCTCAACGATTAACTGTGCAGATGGGCTAACTTTTAGAGCTTGGTTCTCTCTCATACAAAGTCCAATTTGGGCCTACCTTATGACAATATAAAATTCTAGAGGTCTACATCTTGAGATATGCTGGAAGTACCAAAAATTTATCAGTTTAGAACATGTTCGATTAGCCATAATTATTTTAATCAATGTTATGAAATTAGGTTCATGATATGCAATACCCTGATTTAATCTAACTGAGAATTAGATTAATCGAGGACATTATTTTTATTGATATTAATATTTTTATCAATAATTGACTAATTATAATAAAATGGGAGGTTGGTTTGGCCTTCGGGATCAAAATGTAATTTTGAAAAGTTAGGGGGCAAAATGCAATTTTAGAAAATATGATGAACGGGATGCACATTCTTATTAAGTAGCATCATTTTGATGATGATTAGCTGTGAGGAAGTGAAATGAGGGGTTGGTGTGGTTTTGGGGTCAAAGTGCGATTTTTCTAAAGTTGTGGGGCCAGAGTGTAATTTTAAAAACTTTGGGGGCCAAAGTGCAAATTTTGGAAAATTGGCAATAGTTGTCACAAACCTTGGAGAAATCAGTCCAAGGGCTGCCTCCTCTCGGGGATTTAGTGCTGACTAAGTAATCAATAATAAAATATTGTTGGGGATAAAATTTATGAAGTGAAAATTTAAAAGGGAATTGATTGGGGTGAAAAGTGGAATTAGAGGAAACTTACGAACACAACCTGAAGAACAGGAGCGGGAACAGTGGCGCGATAGAAAAAGAGAAAAAGGGAGAAGAAAGAAAGGATTTCCAAACCCTAATAGGGTAATTCATCTTCTTTGAATTAATTATGTGAATTCGTTATAAAGTTGAGGGTTTCGGTCAAAGGTGCTCCGCGTTGTACATGTGTGTGTGTGTGTGTGTGTGTCATGGTGTCTATGGGTTCGGGAGGAAGGAATTCGAATGAAATTATGTTGTATTCTGGATATATGAGAGCCTAAAATGGAAAAAGAAGGAAAATAGTTAGAATTTCATAGTTAAGTGTGTGTTTAGAGTGTGTTTAGTGCGTGTTCTTGGTGTATGTAGATGAATATGTTTCGGGTGGTTGAACGTGGGAATTTTGGGTTGGATTAATGAGTGTAAATGTGTGTTAGAATGTATAAAAGAGTGAAATATGATGAATTTGGATGAAATTAGAGGTGGTTTTCGGTGAAAAAGATGGAATTTGTGTGATTGTTGCAATCGGCGGTGAGTGAATTGAGGAAGAAGATGAAGATTGTGTGAAACAAAGGTGAACTAGTGTCTATTGATGTGAATAGTGACTGTTTTTCTCACTAAAGATGGGAATTAATTAATCAGTTTAAAATTTGAATTTTAAAAAATAGTTAGGGTTAGATTTAACCAAAGTGTAAAAAAGAGACTCTAGTTATATTTAGGAGATATACATTGGAGAAAATTTTCAGATTTTTTCGAGGTCGGGAATTTTGAAACTCTGCACTGGAATTTAAAGTATCAAACGAGTGCGATTTCACGTAAAAATTTGGGAATTTCCATTTCTCAAGATTTCGGGTCATTCCGAAGTTGTTAGCTATTTTTGGCCTAACGGACTTTTAAGCGCTTGGTTCGGACACCGATTCATGATTTTTTTGAGTGAAAATTTCTTATAATAATTTTTAGCACAAAAATAACCTTAGGATGCCTAAAATAGAGGTTTAAAGTGTTTTTGAGATTTTTTCTGGTGCCAAAAATCCACGAGGGCATTTTGGTAATTTGCAGCCCGGGGGGGATTTTGATAATTTACCGCCTAGAGGGGGTGTTTTGGTAATTTTTCCTTTAAAATTATTTGAGAGACTATTTGGCCTATAAATGATTTAGTATATCTAAAAAGTAGTTGTAAAACGGTTTTGGGTTGTTGGTGGTGTAGCGGCCATCCGGGGGTATTTTGTTGATTTGTCATGTTGACACCAAATTATTGGATACGTGCGTTATTTAACGTCTAGAATGGTGGAAGGTGAGGAATGGTGTTAATACGTTGAAAATGAGATGGTTGTTATCGCTAATGCGTCCATAAGGCTAGGTTACGGATCCAGTTATTGGATCGAGTTAACTAGCTATCATAAAACGCTATGAGCAGTTAAAGGGAAAGGGGTAGAATGAGGCATGCGTATATGTTGAATGATGTCTAATGAGTAGGGTATTATTTGACTAGGTGATGCAGCTCGTTGCGATCAGAGATTGTGAGTTGTTTCGGCTATAAGCCAATCAGGTAAGGACAATGCAATTCTATTATGCTAATTCATTGTTTCGATTAGCATACCATGTTGATAACGTTTATGTTGGACTCTTGTTGTTATGAGTTGACACCGTAGTCATTGTGACTGGTATACGTATATTTGAATTGTGTTGTTGTTGTGAAATGTCGGCACTTATTGATAACCGACATTTCTCTTATGTAAGAACATTATTGAGGGCTTGCAGCATACTTCTCCCAAGTCTGCTCTGTCTATAATGTTACGTTGAACTCTTGTTGTTAGGTTGGAACACCGGTTGATCTTTTAATTCGGTATTCTTTGTTGAGTTGTGTTTTTGAGGATATAAGATGGAATAATTTTCCTTTAGTCCGCCCCGTTGAAGAAGTCCTACTGCTTGGTTGTAAGGTGGTTAGGGAAAGCACTCTAGATGAGTTCCCTTCATGTTGACAATGTCTCTTCGATTTATTTGAGACTGAGATGAACATCTAGTAAAATGGGACATCAATATGAGGAGGATGGCCTATAATTACGATCACTGGCCAAAAAGGATGAATGTTGCTCGAGCAAAGTCTGTCGTGTCTGGTCAAGTTCTGTCTGTCGTGTCTGGTCAAGTTCTGTCTGTCGTGTCCGGTCATGTGCATGTGCATTGCATTTGATTTTCTTTTGATGATGATGATTTTAATGATTTGTATTTCAATGATGTTTATCTTTATGACCTTAGATTTCGGGTTCACTTGCATAGTCAGTCCCGTCCCTGAGGAGGTGGCAGTAATGCTGTTCTGTTAGGTCTTAAAGCCGCTCAGTCTAACAAAAGAAAATTTATCGTTTGACAATTATGCTGATGTCAAAAATTTATTGGAACTCTTGATTCATTGCTATAGTTGAGAAGATTATTATTCCTCCGAGTCTTTTGAATCATTTGTACACGATACTCCTCGTGTTGTCTTTACTGGGCGATTTGCGCTTATTCCTTATGTTGTATTGTGCAAGCTATAAGGTTGATCAAGGAGAACCCTCTAAAAAGGAAAAAGAAACAAGCTAGAAAAGTTGAGCAAGGGGATCAGTTGTGTGAGGTAAGACCAGCTAGGAATGGTGGGATAAAGATTGAGTTGCGAGATAGGTTGATAAGAGTCCTACGACTACAGTCGTATATTAGGTTGTAAACTTTCATGTTGTTTAAAGATCTGACAGTCTTCCGCTACAGTATACTGTATGTTTGTAAGAAAAATTTTGTAAGGACGCATTTTGGAGCGTTTATTAATGATGTATGAGTATGAGAATGTAGTTGCATTGTATTCAACACAGGGTTTTGAATGTGATTATGATCGATAACTTAGCCTGGTGATGTCACCAGGGTTGAGGGTGTCGCATGATATGTCTATGAAAATATAAGTTAAAAGAAGTTCCTAATTATGTTAGTAAACTATAATTCGCTGAAGTGGACTGTTATGCACGTGCACCCAAATTTGGCTCCTAACAAGCATAAATCATGATTTAAACCCATGAAAACATACTAGAACATGCTATAAACATATCAACCATACTAATGATGATGAGTTGATTATGAATGCAAAATGACCCATACATTAATGCAAAAATACAAAAATTAGGGTGTCTCTACCGATGCACCAAAGTGAGAACATATTGCAATATTATCTTGTTTATGACACTAATCATGACCATAAATTCGCATAAAAAAGTCTCTTAATTATTAGCATTTTGCCAGTACAGTCCTTGTACTTTTACTTTAGGATTAATGACAAATTATCCCCTGTAATTTACTCCTTTTTGCAGGTCTCGCCTTGTACAAACTTTATCAACTTTATATCACGCGCACTATCCCACCCTAAATTCATATCCTCCATGTAACCTATGCAAAAAAGTTGTAAAATGCACAAATATGTTGTCATAGGACAAATTTGTTGTTTTTAGCAACCAATTATCATTTTAGTGGCTATTTAAAAATGTAGGCAACAATTTTCATCAAGAAGGTGTTGTTCAATTTTGAAAGCACCGATTTGTAACAAAGCATGTCAAGGTACCAAGTAATAGGGGTGAGCACGGTTCGGTTTGGGGTTCAAACTGCAAACCAAACAGTTACCCTTCAATTTGGAAAATCTTTGTTCCCAACCTATCTTGGTTGGACCCAAGGGTCCACTAGGGGTCCCATTTTGCGCAAACACGTTGACGCATTCAACGGTCAATTTTTCAACGCATCGAACTGGTCAAAGTGCGCACGCCCAAGTCAAATGTATTTTTTGCTTCGCACGCCTCGTGCGGGACTTCGGCGCCAATTATTTTACGCCAGCGTGACTCACGGTAGCACACTCGTCACACCGTGACCACACAAACACCTTTTCACCAAAAACATTGGCCGACGGCGTAACCGAAGCAACAGGGTCAAGGGGCAAAGGCCTTGGCCTACCCCATGGGATCGGTCTTGGCCCCCTAATGGGGGTTGGCCTTGGCCTTCCGCCCCCCCCGTTACTCACTTCTCGTGCAAAATCTTTTTCGGGCATTGTTCGCTTCGTACTCCTCGTGTGTGACATCGCCACTTTGTTCATTACGTGGGTACGAATCTCGGTAACACGCTTGTCGTACCTCGACTACCTAACTCCTCGTTGTCCACCAAAACACCAACCGTCAGCATGCCCAAAAAACCACCAAAAGAGGGAAAGTGGCCTTAGCCTTGGCCACCCCCTAGGGTTGGCCTCGGCCTCCCAAAGGGGGTTAGCCTTGGCCTTCCCCCAAAATTTTAGCCTTCGGCCTCCCTTTCCACGCGCACTTGTCTTCACAGAGTTTTGTGTCTTCGCGATGCTCACTAATGCTCGCACACTGATGGATGACGTCCGTCATCCGTCATCCGTCACCCACGGCCGCGCACCGCATCCGCGATGCCCGTCACCCAAAGTCGCCCGCTACCACCTAGTGACCCTTCACCAACGGCCGCATACCATCACTCCCAAGTTTGTCACTACTAAAAATCACATTTATCATTTTGGTACAACATACACACTCGACTCATGTCCCGTCTTCAAGACACCCGATGCACGCATGTGCTCCGTCTCCACGACAGTTGTCGCCACGCCCGTGTGCCACTTTCATGACATGTGCCCACGACACCAGGTATTGTCTGGCCACGGTTATCGCCGCGCCCATGCGCCACTTTCATAACATGTGCCCCCCAGCACCAGGTATTGTCTCATGCCATTGGCATCGCGCCCATGCGCCACAATCAATGTCTCGTGTTCTAGGCACCGCGCCCATGCACCACAATCAATGTCTCGTGCGGTTGGCATCGCGCCATGCGCCATAATCATGTTACATGCCTTCGGGCACCGCACTCATTCACCACACCACGCGCCCCCGCCATGGACGTGGAACATGCTTCGACCCACTCTCCAGAGTGTGCAGCATTCCGAGCGGCTCTGCTCATAGTGCTCCGGCAGAAGTACCCTTCGCAGCGGGATAGGTTCATTACCACAAAGTTATCGCCGCCTGGGGTGACTTGCATGACACTAGGCACTGAGTTGTGACCATGTCCACTCATGTTACCGGTGATCAGCGGCGCCCTCAGGACGATGACCCCCGGGTCACTCCAGGACGGAAGCAGGTCTGTAGAGGGCATCGTGCCTAGTCCGTCTGGCAGTTGGCTACAGGGGCAACCCTCACCGCTGTCACGTTCTCTACGCGTCTTTGACGCACTCTATGGGATTCAGTAAGGGCTTGGACTGGTGGCTGGGGAACAGGCTTACTCTGGTCATGCTGTCGCGGTATAGTCAGTCTTCTTAGACAAGTAGAGCGACACTGTGTGGGGCAGGCAACGCAAATTTGGGAACCGGCAGTCCAACGGAGAACTCGTATTTTTGGACCCCCTGGTGACTTGTCACTGCCAGAGGACGACATGTGGCACTTGATGACACACGCACACTGTTTCCTATAAATAGTGGACTTTATGACTTATTCAAGGACTTTTGGCTCATTATTGCAAAATCACTTTCTCACTCTAGAATTTGAGAGCTCTTGGGTTCTAAAGATAGAAACACAAATTGGACATAACTTTGGACCGTAACATTGGACCTTGACTTAGACTGTCGACTACGGCCCTATTCATCTCAGCCTTGTCTCCACAGTACTGCCATCCCTTACGGCCTGTCTGGGAAGCCTTGCTCTCTGCCCTTACTTTACCCTCACTGTCTCTTACTTTGTACATCTGGAAGCTGACTCGGACTGCAGCCTTTGTGGCACCTCCACGTAGGTACGAACTCACTTTCCTTGGCATCATTTTGGTTACTCTGCTGGGGAGGTGAGCATCATATTGCAATCTACTTGTCTGCCACACTTAGGCACCATGCCTGTGCAACGGAGAGCTACAAGGTCTACCAGCCAAGGCCTCATCCATACTATGAAAGAAGAAGCCCACCTTAATGACCAAGAAGAGACAAGTGGCACACGAATCTGAGATCAACCCTCAGCCACCGCACCCGATGTGCAAGTGGTTGTCAGTGCAGCCATACAACAGCTTACTCCCACCATAGCCAACTTACAAGACTCGCATACCACTCTTATGGTCGCCATTATGGAAATACAAAGATCCATACAGGAGTTGGCCTCACAACAATCCATCGCACTAGTCCCACCTTCAGAACCTGGGCTGGCTCTTGACGCTGCTCAGGCCCCAGTGTTGCGACCACCGCCACCTCGATCGTCCAGACCCTTAGTGGTAGGACTTGCGACGTCTTCACCACCCATACCGGATGCACCTCCTTTTATGGTGTCATCCCACAGACCTCAAGCAGACCTCGGACTGGTGCTGCAACATATTCTTACTGTTGTCGCACCTCAGCATATGCCAACACAAATTCTTAAAAAATCCACGACTCCATTGAGATGGAGCCTAACCCTTACCCAACTGAACAACACCAAACCACCGGCCAAGTGGTGGACATATCTCACCCACCCACCCATGCCCATGTACAATTGCCACGACCAGCACCTATCATGTATCAACCCTCCATTGCTCCCGCTCACCAAGTTGCCCCATCTGGGGGCTCGCTGCGCCCCAACCAGCCATCATCTCTTGACTGGCCACGAAGAACCATCCCCCAACTATGTCACCCGATCAGACTTAGAAGCACTCATCCATCGCCTCTCACAGAACTCTGTATCTGACTCCTCAACTAGGTTGACAGGCCATGCCCTACACGCCAGTGACATAGCCATCACACCCTACCCCCTCGAGTACAAGCAACCAACCTTTGTGCTCTTCAAAGGACGTGAGGGCAAATCCCATGAGCACTTGACAAGATTTGCAAGCTCATTGGAACAGTATGGTCCGGGAGACAAATCAAAGTTAAGAGAGTTTCACAAATCCCTTACAGGCTTGGCTTATATTTGGTATCACCAGATCCCTATGGGAACTGTCCATTCATGGAGCGATATGGTCCAGCTATTATTGGACAAGTTCCATTACGAAGCTGAACGGATCCCTATTATTGATATTGTCGGCATACGCCAGAACTGCTTACATCTCAAATGCCTAGAGTGCACGAATTTCAGGAAAGATGAAACCCTGGTTCTAATATGCATAAAAAATATGAGTGATGTATACCGGGTGCATATTGAGAACTTACAATTGAGGTCATGGGAACACCTCAAAGAGACAACCCACCGTAGTTACGAGTCGGTCGGTCTCATCAAGCCGTGGAAGCCTCGGTCGCAGAATGCACTCCTCGCCACGGCCGAAACATCCAACACTCGGAACAACAACAGCAGCAACAACAACAACAACAACTTCAGTGGCTACAAGCATCAGTTCCAAGAGGGGAACCGACGCCCTGATAAACGAAGGCAGTGAGAGCCTACCCCCGACTACCCATGTGATTTAAATATGGTGAAAGACCTTCTGGAAGATTGGGTAGAGCATGACACTAACTTCCAACTACCACCGATGAGACCAACATCATCGAAGCGGATAAAGCTAAGCCCTATTACTGTCCCTACCACCGAGCCGTCAGACATCACCTTAAGCATTGCAATGGGCTACGAGAGATTTTTGCAAGAAAGGTCGCTGCGGGCGACCTCAAGTTACCAAAGAACAATGATGTCCATGGGCATCCTTACCTATACCATGGCAACAACAACAGGGAGCATCAGGTGCTCATGGCCATCACTGACCAAATCGAGCCTATCATCCTCGAAGCCTTTACGGAGGCCATCCTCGCAGTCCCACCTTGTGCACCTTCAGCTGGTCAGCCAGCATCCTCAGTAGGACATGACGAAGATCAAAGGGTTCTTTGATGAACTGGGGTTTTCATCCGTCGCCCGAAGCTATCTATTTGACTGCCTGATCAAGGTCACCACAAACCTCAGTCCCGAATGCTTCGCTGCTCAAGCCAAACTGTGACATATCCCCTCCAATGTATTGCTTTTCTCAGACGAGGACTCACCACCGGTTGAACAGCATAACCAGTCGTTGTTCTTGAAATGTACCATTAATGGCACGGGTTTTCGCCGTGCCTTGTTAGACTACAGGGCCTCAATCTATTGCATACCCCTCATCACTCTGCAAAAGGGATGGCATCCCTGTGAGAAAGGCCATACGTGACCCAATCAAGATCACCAGCTTCGGGGAGGGTCCCTAGTCTACCCTTGGCCATATCACTGTCGACCTCATGCTCAGAACCATCAGTCGCGACACTACTTTCCATATGATAAACAATAAGCCTGTATTTCATCTCTTACTTGGCCGACCGTGAATTCATATCAACAAAGTTGTTCCCTCAACGTACCATCAGTGTGTCAAACTGGTGGCCGGTCCTGCGGGACGCGAGGTAGCAGTGATGATCCCAGCCACTAAGGCCTTTTTGAATGTTCTGAATCATACTTCGCCGAGGCCTCCTTCTTCACCGAGCTTACCGAGGATGGTGAGACTGCTACTCACATCCATTCAACCAAATTGCCAAATTGGGATGAGCTATGTCGAAACAAGCCTCCCAAGTCCAAAACCAAGAAGAGTAACAAGAACAAGGGGTCGACCTCAATCACGCCGCTTGCTGTCAAGACCAACTCCCCTCCTACATCCCCAAAGTCTAAGAAGCAAAAAGCCAAACCAACCTTCCAATGCATCGTCAAGGATGGCAAAGTGATCTACCAATTATGACGGTGTGCGGGGGCTCTAGGTGGTCCGTCATCTGACCCTCTCCACCCTAACCCACCCATGGAGACTGAATAGTGTTGCGCGGCCGAGCATTGTCTGCTAGACCCCGAACTTACCCTGGGCGCTACCCCACCTTGCTATGAAGACGGCCCTCGACCACAGGCCGAAGACCTTGAAGAAATTAACCTGGCTGACCAGGGCGAGGAACCCCGACTTACGTATATTGACACAAAACTTGCCCCGGGCCGAAGAAAGGAATTGGCTACTCTCATTCGCAAATATCGTGATGTGTTGGCATGGAGTTACAATGAGATGCCTGGGCTGGACCCTGCCTTGGTGACGCACTATCTCAATATTGCTTCCGGGTCCATCCCTGTCCGACAACATCAGCAGACTTTTTGCCCCGAGCTCGAGTTGAAGATTAAGCAAGAGATAGAATGACTTCTGCAGGCCGGCTTCATTGAGCCAATCATTCATCCCATATAGTTGGCTAACATCGTCCCTATACAAAAGAAGAGCGGCCAAGTCTGCGTTTGTATTGACTTTCGAGACTTGAACAAAGCATGTCCTAAAGACGAGTTTCCACTGCCCAATATCGCCATGCTTACGGAGGCTACCGCCGGACGCAAAACCTTGTCTTTCATGGATGGTTTTGCTGGCTACAACCAAATTCGGATGAATCCCGATGACTGTACCAAGACAGCTTTCCGAACTCCCATGGGTAACTTTTGTTAGAAGGTCATGCCCTTCGGCCTCAAGAATGCGGGTACTACCTATCAAAGGGCGATGACAATCATCTTTCACGACATGATACACCATATAGTGGAAGACTATGTCAACGATCTCATCATCAAGTCTAAATAGGAAAGTGATTACCTCATTGACCTCTGAGCAGTCTTTGATCGTTGTTGGCTGTACAACATGTGGATGAACCCGCTGAAATGTGCCTTTGGAGTCTCCTCCAGCAAATTCCTCGGCTTCCCGGTCAGTCGACAGGGCATCAACGTTGACCCTTCAAAAGCCGCCTCTATTCAAGAGATGCCACCTCCCAAAAGCACCAAAAAATTGAAGAGCTTCCTCGGCAAGGTTTCTTACCTCCACTGATTCATCTCTGTATTAGCCGAACTTATCACACCCTTTCAACACTTAACGTGCAAGAGCGCAACATGGAGTTAGGGTTAGACCTGGCAAAAAAAGAACCAAACCCGTGGGTCAATCCGTACCCGACCAAAAAACCCAGGTACGGGTAGGTGTTTTGCAGACCCGCTGAAAACAGACCCGTACCTGAACCCTGGTAAGTCCAGGTCGGGTACGGGTTACCCGGGCTACCCAAACTTTTAGTATATAAGTTCTAGGGTTTTCTGATTTTCCCTTCACTCAAGTCATTTTTCTCTCCTTCCAGCCGATCTGCGGTGTTGTTCCCCTCTCTCTCTCCTCTCTCCCTCCCAAGATCGATCTACCTCGAACCGTTGCTCTCTCTCGCCTGTTAGATCCATCGACGGCAATGACACGACACCATATCAACTCAATGGCTAGCTACTACACGTCAAGCGACGGCGTCCATCGTCCCTCTCTCGCTCCGCCGCCAGATCTGCTATAGCTCCGCCTTCAATGTCTTCGATCAGATCCTCCACCGCTCCGTGGCCACCATCTCTGTTGCCATCGCCAGATCTGCTATAGCTCCGCCTTCAATGTCTTCGATCAGATCCACCACCGCTCCGTGGCCACTATCTCTGTCGCCATCGCCAGATCTGCTTGTTTTATTAGTGTTAAAAATCTTTGTATGTATTTAAGTATTTTGTAGTGTTGTTTTCTTTTAGATCTGCTTAACTTTTAATTTGTGTTGTGAGATAATTTATTTCTGGATCTACTTGTTTCTATTGTATATTTGTGTTTGGAGACTTGAGATCATGATGGGGTTGGTCCAGTTGGATTTGAGATTAATCATCAAGCGAAAATTGTAGAAATGAAATCAGTTGTAACTTGTAATAATAAAATAGAAGGAAAAAAAGGCTAAATGTTTATTAAAAAAAATAAAATAATAAAAGAATTTACCCGCGGGTAATACCTGCTCCGCCAGGGTAGGGTACGGATTCCAAAAATCTCTACATGAAAAAACTGGGTAAAAATTACCCGAACCGATTTTATCCGTACCCGGCCGGATTTTACCCATACCCGGCCAGGTTACCCGTTTGCCAGGTCTAGTTGGGGTGCACCCCAACAGTAAGACTTTGAACATATCAAATCGGTCTTCATGTCGTAGACCATGGTCGTGCCACAGTAATGTATCCCACTCTTACTTTACTTGACCTCCACGCCCAAGTCCGTAGGGGCATTACTCGCCCAAGATGTGGATGGGGTGGAGCGTCCAGTTTATTATCTCAGTCGGTCAATCAGGGGACCTAAAGCAAATTACTCTGAGATCGAGAAGCACTGCCTAGCCAGGCTAGCCTTGGTTTATGCCTCACAGAAATTCAGACACTACTTTTTGGCGCACCAGATCACACATGTTACCAAGGTTGATCCACTTCGGTACATTCTCACCCTCCCTGCCATGTCTGGCCTACTTACCCGTGGCTATTGCTATTGGCCGAGTTCGGCTTATCTATCAAGAATCCTACAGCTCTACAGAGCTAAGCACTTGCAGACCTCTTGGCCTTATTCTCACGCCACCGATATGAACCAACCTCAGATCAATTACCTGGGGAGGAGACTGCCCTGATCACCAACATCGATGAATTGTGGACGCTTGAATTCGACGGCTCAGCCACTAGCAAAGGTCCCAATGGAGCACCCCTCCGGCAAGGCGGTGTCGGCATAGTCCTTTGGAGCCCAGATAGTGTTATCACCTCATTATCCTTTAAGCTTGCATTCCCAGTGTTTAACAACCAAGCTGAGTATGAGGCACTTGTCATTGGCCTCATGCTGGCTATCAGTATGGGGGCTAAATCATTATGTGTGAAAGAAGACTCAAACTTGATCATAAAGCAAGCTGATAGAGAGTTCGCAGTCAAGGAGCTAGCCTTGGCACATTATCGTGCCTTGGTACAACACTTGGAAGGAAGACATGACCACGTCCAATATGAACATCACAACAGGTGCCACAACATACATGTGGATAGCTTGGCCATGATCGCGCCAAAGATAGAGGTTGAAGTTGAGCGGTGAATGCTAACCATCATCAAGAGGACCGAACCATGCACAACTTTGAACTTAGTCCCGAAGGACACTACTACGGATGATTGGAGGCAGTCAATCGTTGACCAGCTTAAGGCACCATCTCTTGCTTATACCTCTACCCTCACGACTTTTTGATGTTGGGAGATGCCTTGTACAGACGATGTCCCGGAGGCACTCTAGCCAGATGTTTGGCACCAAAAGAAGCAAAGTGTAAACTTCAACTTGGCCATCGGAAGTGTTGCGGCCTCGACGGTCCCCCTCTATACCGTCGCCTTCAGCGCATAGGCCTCTTCTGGCCATCCATGGCCAATGATGCTTCAGATATCCAATGGGATTATCTCGAATGCCTATATGCACCGGATAATGCGGAAGCTCTGGTGATCAACGTCGAGGGAGACTGGCATCAGCCTTTCATCCAATATCTATCTCATGTGATTCTACCTCCTGACCGTAGCTCAGCACGATTTATCAAATGAAAATCCATCAAGTATTTTGTGATAGAAGACGAGTTGTTTCGTAAAGGTTTTTCGGGACGCACCCTGTGATGTTTGCATGGTGCCCAGGCCGTGGAGGTGATTTATGAAGTGTACAATGGTGATTGTGGGGAACATCAAGGGTCTCAAAAGCTGTATAGAGAATTGCTAAGGTTGGGTTACTATTGGCCAACTACAGAATCCGACTCCATCTCTCATGTTCGACACTGTCAACCCTGCCAGAGGCACGCTGACAGGATGCACACGTCGGCGTCTGGCCTTCGCATGATACTAGCCCCTTGGCCATTCCACTCTTGGGCTCTCGATCTCATCGGACCCATACACCTAACATCTGAAGGTCACACATGGATCATGGTCGCAGCAGAACATTTTACAAAATGGGTCGAAGCCATACCTCTGCGAAGAGCCATGGGAGGTGCCATTGCTAACTTCTTACGCGATCACATCATCTGTCGCTTTGGCATTCCCCGGTGTATTATATCCGACAACGGCACGCCATTCATCAACAGGGATGTTCGAGCTCTCATAGAAGGATACAACATCAACCATGCCATGTCAACTCCTTACTATCCACAAGGCAATGGTCAAGCTGAAGCCTCCATCAAGACTCTACTACACGTGCGGTCACATATGGTTCATGACGCCAGTGGGTCATGGTCCGAGAAGCTAATTCTGGCACTTTGGGCTTACAGAAATTCCAAGCACACAGCAACGAAGGTCACGCCCTATTCCCTCGTTTACGGGGATGAGTGTGTGGTACCAGCAAAGATTGCGGTCTCCTCAGCTCGACTCTCCCTAGCAGTGGGCTTAGGGAGGAAGAAACCAGAATGGCAGCCCTTGAGGGCCTTGATGAAAAAAGAGCCAATGCCTTACGCTGAATAAAGAAATATCATGAACAGCTCACAAAAGCATATGGGAAGACCGTCAAGCCATGAACATTTGTTGAAGGTGACCTTGTCCTCCAAGCCGCCAAGCATGTACATGCCAACATGTCAGCCCCCAAGTTCACACCAAATTGGGAAGGACCATTCGAAGTGCATACAGCCAGAGACAACGGCTCCTACCTCCTGCTCAATCTGGAAGATGGACATATCACGGCCCCTGTCAATGGCCGCTACCTGAAGAAGTATAATGCATAACCAGCTGCGGATTATTCCCCCTAGCCCTACCTGCCCAAAGCTTAGAACACTTACACACATAGCATTTCCCCTCAAATACAAACCTATAAGTATAGAACATACAACATCTATTATGACCACCCCACCCTATTCAGAACATCAAGTACAATGCATGGCAGTATGACTACTCTAACTTTGAAGCATAAAATTTTTTCTAAGTATAGGATTCAACATACTATGCATACAAGAGCAATCAAAATACAACATGTAAGCAATGCAGAAACAAAGACAATAGAAGCGCGTACCTCGACAAGAACATGGCAAGGAATCTCACTAGCTCATATCTCTCATCCCTATAGCAGGGACCCATGCGAAAGTCACCCTTCGACACTGACTTCTGCCTAGGTAGCGCGGTCGCTGTACCATAAAAGTTTTTTATCCACTGGTTGTACGTACCCTTTCAGTGGCTCTTTATCTCAGCTGAAAACCCTTGCAACGTGTTTACGATCAACCGCTCCGGTGCTGTCAACTTCAGTGCACAAGCATCCTCCGTCTCGTGCAACGGCAACCCGGTTAGCATCATCACGTCAAGAAGTGTTGGCCCAATCTCCCCTAACTCCGTGATGAATGTATGCGTCTAAGAGCTCCACCTAGAAAGCAACAATGTCAAGCCCTTAACATCTCTCACCAGATCAACCACCTTGAACGTCGCCTCCATAGCCAACACCAACCCTAACTCCTCCAACCTCTCCACCCAAACCGAACGCTCCAACATGTAACTACACCAAAAGTTCCACCCCATCGGCATCGTGTTGTGGCCCTTGAACATCACAGGCGACCACTATATATCTTGTCACTCCGCCAACAAACTCGGCACATACCTCGGCGCGCAAACATACGGCGAGGGAACCATGGGACTCTCCGCCGTCGAAGAAACACTCCAAGGACCTAGAAACACATACGTAGCCACTTGCTGGCCTAGCTCTCTCCAAAGCTCCTCGGGTGGGCATCCGGGCACCGCCCCTTCGCCGTCAACAACACATTGCTTCAACTCGGTGTTGGATCAAAAATCCTCGCTCCACCATCATCAAAGCTCAACAGCACCCCTGACATCTTGGCCGGCATGGCCTCATTATCCTCAAACACATTGCCCAGCGACAACTGTGATCGCCTAACCGCTCCACTGTGACGTCCCACACTTTACTTCTTCCTTGTCTTCTTTTGCATCCCACCGGCTTCATCTCTTGGACCCATCGACATAGCACCGCATGAAGACGTGGCCATGTCACCGAAGCCCCCACAAAGCAACCTCAACCTCGGCCTCGATGCCCATGGCGGCCTCGGCTTCGGTGCCCATGGGAGCCTCAGCCTTGGCCGCGTTTCACCTGCCCCTTCTTTCCTTTTCCTTTTCTTTTCTCCTTTCTTCCTCCTCCCTTCCCCTTCACCTCCTCTCCTTTCCCCTCCTCCCTTCCCCCTTTCTTCCCTTCTCATATCCCCTTCCCTTCCTTCTTCTTCCCCTCCTCTCTCCCTCTCTCCATTCCCTTCACCCTAGGCCCCCAACCACGGCCACGGCCTCGGCCTCTGCTTGACAGCTTGGGTAGGCCTCGGCCCATCATGCTCCCCCACTTCCCTCACTCCCCCAACACCACATCCCCCACGCCCACCATTCCCCTTCCCCACCCCCCGGTCGGTGTGCCTCGGCCAAGGTCGAGGTTGACCCATGACCTCTTCCTCCAATTGCTCCATCTCTCTTACCTTGTTGCATCCTTTTAGCCTCTTGTGATGTTCTCAACCTTACCATATGCCTTCAAGCTTCTTCTTCTTCCATGTATTCCCCTCTCTCTTTTGAGTTCTCTTTTTTTCTCTAAGTGTAAGACTTCCCAAAGTCTTGAAAGACTTCCCACCTAACACAACAACTCTTTCTTAAACTTTCCCCCCAAAAAACTTTACAACTCATTCAAATTTCAAACTTTCCCCCCAAAACTCCCAACAACTCTTTTTTAAATGCGCTACCCATTTTCGCGCTAGCTTCATTCTTTTTGTGCTATCTTTGCAAGGAATGACGTTACGACTTTTACGTCATTAATTTCACGCTACTAAAAAATTTTGCGCAAACCCATTTTCGGATCAAATTTTCCTTTTTCTTGTTATCTCCATTTTCACGCCAACGCTAATGGAAACGCATGTTCCGTTTTTTCGCCGCTCCGCTTTTTTCTTTCTCGATATCGCTGTTACTATTTTTGCACTACCTTTTTCTTCGCGATAATTTTTTTTTCAATTTTGCAAAATTCAAAGAAAGCTCTACTCTTTAAAGTTTTTCGTTACTATCGAGTCCATTCACCAAATTCTATCACGACGCATTATTTTCGAAACACGATGTTTATGCGTGCGGTGCTAGCTCGGGTTGCCCCTCCGCGCACACCACACGTAGGGAGCTTATGTTCCCAACCTATATTGGTCAGACCCAAGGGCCCACTAGGGGTCCTATTTCACGCGAACATGTCAATGCATTCATAGGTCAATGTTTCAATGCATCAAACCGGTCAAAGTATGCATGCCCAAGTCACGTGTATTTTTTTGCTTCGCACGCCTCATGCGGGATTTAGGCGCCAATTCTTTTACGTCAGTGTGACTCACGGTAGCACGCTCGTCACACCGTGACCATGCGAACACCTTTCCACCAAAAACATCGGCCGACGGCGCAACCGGAGCAACGGGGTCAAGGAGCAAAGGCCTTGGCCTACCCCATGGGGTCGGCCTCGGCCTCCCCTTGCTATGGGGTCAGCCTTAGCCCCCCATGGGGGTTGTCCTTGGCCTTGGCTTTCCCCCCCGGTTACCCACTTCTCGAGCAATGTCATTTTCACGTATTGCTCGCTTTGTACGCCTCGTGTGTGACTTTGCCACGTTGTTTATTACGTGGGTGCAACTCACGGCAACACGCTCGTCATACCTCGACTACCCAACTCCTCGTTGTCCACCAAAACACCAACTGTCGGCATGCCCAAAAAACCACCAAAAGAGGGGAAGTGGCCTTGGCCTCCCCTTTGGGGGAGGGCTTTGGTGTTGGCCACCCTCTAGGGTCGGCCTCGGTCTCCCGTGAAGGATTGGCCTTGGCCTTCCCCAAAGTTCGGCCTTCGACCTCCCTTTCCACACGCACTTGTCTTCACGGGATTTTACGTCTCTGCGATGCTCACCAACACTCGCACACCAACCTCGCGACGTCCGTTGTCAGTCACCCCCGGCTGAGCACAGCCTCTGCGATGCCCATCACCCAAAGTCGCGCACTACCACCGAGTGACCCTTCGCCGACGACCGCGTACCATCACTCCCAACTTTGTCACTACTAAAAATTGCATTTATTATTTTGGTACAACATACACACTCGACTCACGTCCCGTCTCCAAGACACCCGATGGAAGCCCGTGCGCCTTTTCCCCTACAGTCGCCGCCACGCCCGTGCGCCACTTTCATGACATGGGCCCACGACACCAGGTATTGTCTCGCGACGGTTGTCGCCGTGCCCGTGTGCCACTTCCACAACATGTGCCCCCCAGCACCAGGTATTGTCTCATGCCGTTGGCATTGCGCCCATGCTCCACAATCAATGTCTCTTGCTATAAGCACCGCGCCCATGCGCCAAAATCAATGTCTCATGCCGTTGGCATCGCTCCCATGCGCCATAATCATGTTACATGCCTTCGAGCACCGCACTTATTCACCATACCATGCGCCCCACCATGGACGTGAAACATGTTTCGACCCACTTTCCGGAGTATGCAGCATTCCGAGGGGCTTCGCTCATAGTGCTTCGGAACAAAGACCCTTCGCAGTGGGATAGGCTCGTTACCACAAATTTATCGCCGCCTGGGGCGACTTGCATGACACTTGGCACTGAGCTGTAACCATGTCTACTCACGTTACCGATGATCATTGGCTCCCCCAGGACGATGACCCCCGGGTCACTCAGGGATGAGAGCATGTCTTTGGAGGGCATCGCACCTAGTTTGCCTGGCAGTTGACTACAGGGGCAAACCTCACCGCTGTCAGGTTCTTTACGTGTCTCTTGACACACTTTGTGGGATTCAGTAAGGGCTTGGACCGGTGGCTGGGGCAACGGGCTTACTCTGATCATGTTGTCGCGGTGTGGTCAGTCTTCTCAAAAAGGTAGAACGACGCTGTGTGGGGCAGGCAACACGAATTTAGGAACTGGCAGTCAACGGAGAAATGGTATTTTTGGACCCCTGGTGACGTGTCACTCCCAGGGGATGACATGTGGTACTTGATGACACATGCACATTGTTTCCTATAAATAGTGGACTTTATGACTTATTCTAGGACTTTTGGCTCATTCTTACAAAATCACTTTCTCACTCTAGAATTTGAGAGCTCTTGGATTATAGAGAGAGAAACATGAATTGGACATAACTTTGGTCCATAACATTGGACTGTATCATTGGACCCTGACTTGGACCTTGACTTGGACTGTCGACTGCCGGCCCTGTTCTTCTAGCCTTGTCTCCACAGTACTGTCGTCCCTCATGGCTTGTCTGAGAAGCCTTGCTCTCTACCCTTACTCTACCCTCATTGTCTCTCACTTTGTACATCTGGAAGCTGACTCGGACTGCAGCCTTTGTGGCACCTCCACATAGGTACGAACCCACTTTTCTTGACATCAATCTTGAATCGAAACAACCAAACACCATCAGTTTGGACGGTTCGATTTAGTCGGTTCAAACAATTCAATTTGGTCAGTTTGGATCGGGTTATGCCTATTTGAAAAAGTTATCCCTCTACAAACTTACTATCAGATCCAAATATTATCGAAAATTGAAGTTATAGTTTTTTCTTGATTGCACATATTTAATATCTAACTTTTCTTATTAACATTAGACTTGGCAAATGGGTAAAATCGCTGGGTACAAGTAATACCCGGTCGGGTTCGGGTAAAATCGCCGGGTACGGGTAATACCCGGTCGGGTCCGGGTAAAATTGCCGGGTACAAGTAATACCCGGTCGGGTCTGGGTAAAAACGGGCCGATTAAAATTTATTCAATTTTTTCAGGGTAGTCTTTTTCAATACCCGTACCCTAACCCTATAGGTCGGTTACTACCTGCGGGTAAATGATTAAATTTTTTATTTTTTTAATAGACAAAACTCTCTCTAGTTAGGCATATATATTTTTTCTTTTGTTTCTTTTTCTTTTTTCAGCTAGTATGTTCTTTATTTTTAATAATTATCAGAATTATTTTTAATTTCAAAAAAATTAGAATCTACAAACCACAAAATATATCAAATAACATGTTAAAGAATAATACCAGAACTCATTCCCCACCCACAATCTAAAATAAAATAATCAAACAATCCAAATTGTATACAATCCTATTCCCCACAAACAAATAATTAAATCCCACCAACAATCCAAAATACAACAATTAAAGATTCGCGATAGATCTTTGGAGGAGTTCGGCAGATCCGTGGTGGCCTTAAAGCGTGAGTGGTCTAAGTGGCAGTTGACGGTAAGGATCGGCGGCGAGGAGATCAGAGCAAGGCGCATCGACGGCTGTCGCTTCTTCTATGGCTGTCTGCAGCTTGCGGTGGTGAGATTTGTGGCCCGCGGAGGAGGATCGGTTTTATGGGGGTGATTTTTCAAAATGGTGTCAGGTCTCCGGTGGTGGCAGTGGTCAGTTTTTACGAGATGGAGGGCTTGGTTAAGCTGGAGCTGCCGTAAGCCGGCGACTGCAAAAGATGAGATGGACAGATCTGGTGGGTGGCTGAGAGACTCCGAGTGGGGGGGGGGAGTTATGAGGTGGGCGGCCGAGGAGAAATGAAGAAAGAGAATTGAATGTGAAAGAAATCCTGACATTAGCTTGTATATATAGTAAGTCACCGGGTAACCTGCGAGTAACTGGCACCCAACCTGGATGGGTTCTCTCAAACGGTCCGGTTCGAGTCAATTTTTTGCCGGTAGCTATTTCTGCTACTCATACCCGCGTTTTAGGCATGGGTCCGGGTTTACCCGCGGGTGCGGGTAAAATTTTGCCAAGTCTAATTAACATATGATTTAAGTATTGTTCAAGACATATGTTACAATAAAAAATCAGTATGTATTTGTCATTGATGTTCAAGAAAGAATGAATAAATATACAAGACATATCGATAACTAGACTTTCGTTTATAATTGTTTTCATTATTTTTTTTTAACTTTCAAGATTTTGTTTATTTTGATTTACTCAGTACCATGTATATAAAAACTATCGATGAATGTCACTAAAAATAAATTAGTATATCATAAGTCGGTTCGGTTTGTGATCGGTTTAAAAAAAGTGAACCGTGAACCGAACTGATGTCGGTTTGAGAAATATGAAATCGAACCATTAAGATCTTTGGACAGTTCGGATTGAATTGATTCAGTTTGAACGGTTCAGATCGATTTGAACGGTTCAAATCGATTTGAACGGTTCAAATCGATTTGATACTCGCCCCAACCAAGTAGGTGGACAAGTGAAACTTTATCGGTGGAATTTCCTTTTAGTTACATCCATGACCTCCTCAAAAAGTGCCACAAAAATAGCATGAAAAAAAAGATGAATTAAATGCTATTGGTCATACGCGGCTCCTCTGAGCGGCAAAAAAAAAAACATTTACATGTTTTAAATGACTCGAATTACATATATATATTTTCAAGTACTCGAACGGTAGATTTTTGCTTAGAATCTTTCTTTGACATCAAAAATCACAAAAGGTGAAATGAAAAAAGAAATAGACTGACAATTTGGGCCGGGTTCCCTAAAGGATAAAACCTTCTCTCTTCGCCATCCACTCCGCCTAGGGTTTATTGCCGCTTCATCTTCGTCTCTTCATCAATGGCGAAAAAGCGGACCCGAAACCAGAACCCGGAACCATTCCTCCCCGATGAAGACGCCAAATCCGTCTCCAAGAAGCGGACCAAAAACCCCAAGCAGCACCAGCAACAGCAGAAGGCAAAGACTATTAATCCACCCCAACTCTCTGTTTTACATTCTGACCCCTTAGTTTTGCTAAGTTACTGTTTCTCTCTCTCTCTCCCTGTGTGTGTTGAATGCAGTTGATTTCATCTGGTATGAGCTCGAAGATACTGAAGGAGGCGCTTATCCAACAGAAGGAGCTCCGGGAGGAGGCCGAAAGTCAAAACCCCAGCGGCAGGCTGGTGTTTGACGAACAAGCTGCAAAAGCGGGCCAGTCGGACAGCGAGGACGATGAATTCGACGACGTTGACGGGTTCTCGGAGACTCAGAGCCAGTTTGGCGGATATGATGTGAGTTTCTGCCGGTTGTTTATGCTTTGACTCCATATGGAGCACAAATGCTAAAAGTGGATGGTGAATATCAATTCCCTTGAGAACGGAATGCTTTTCGTATGATTTATTTTTGAAGTAGAATATGATTCCACGACCACGGGATCAGTTTGATTTGGATGACCAACCATTGATGTCACTCATTTTTTTTTCTTTATCTTTTTTGGGTTGTCAAATAATGCTTGTTCTTCTAATTAGTGGTTGAATTTATTCTAATGTTTAGGTGCTTGAACTTTAACTTGATCACGGTGACTCTAATTTGGAATTGAGTGCGAATTATAATGCAATGTCATGCGTATGCATGTGTTTAGGAATTGCATTTGTTTCATTACGTACTTTTAGCAAATTAAGTATGAATTACTTGTTTCTTAAGTAGAAAATTACTAGTTATATAAAAATTAGATCCCCCTTGACATTTAGCAAATTCTAGGTTTGAATTCTCTTACTTATCAAATACCTAATCAATTCATAATTACTCTTCGAGTCTAGTCTATTGTTTAGGAGTTCTGAAGTTAACTAGCGTGTACTAGAAGTAATGGGGACTCTGATTTTGGGACAAAGGGAGTATAGTCAGTATACTTATGCAATACAATATGCTTGTAACTTGAAGAAAATGCAATTGTTTTTTGTTTTAGTTTTGATGTTTTTTCAATTGACACAGGAAGAGGTTGATGAGGATGATGAGAAATTGCTTGAGGCCTTCTTGTCTAGGGATGCTCGTCCCCAGCGCACACTGGCAGATATCATTCTTGATAAGATCAAGGCTAGAGATGCTCAAGTTTCTTCAGGTTTCATCTGCTTCTTTTGTGTGGAATGAAGCTCTTTTTTTTTTTTTTGGTTGATCATAATCAGTAGCTATCGCTTGAGATGATGGCTGACATGCAATTGAAGTTTACTGTGTGAGGGATGCAGAAGTTTCTTTTCTTTTCCCTTTCCCTTACTTGTATCATCTGCTTTACTTTATACATGTCGAAATTTTTTTGCTCCATCATCACCATGTTCCTCGAAAGCAAGGAAAACGGAGAATTCAATCGTTGCTGTTCTTAGAATTTGAATATGCTACAAATGACGAATGAATTATAGGTTTCTGTCGTATGAGAAAGAAGCTAGTGCAGTATTGGTGAAATGGGATATTTATCCATGTTTTGTAACATGTTTTCCAGAAGTGAATTCCTTTGTCGGTACATCTAAGCTTAGTGCGTTTTATAACATTGCCTAAATGCTTTCCCTCAACTCACCTTAGGAACAACCTGCGAAGTAGTTCAAACCTTAGTTGGACAAAGCGGGGGCGGGGGCGGGGGCGGGGGCTGGTGCGGGAGCAGGGGCGGGGGCGGGGAAGCGTAAGTACCAAGAAGAATCTGAGGTTGGGAGCGGCTTGAATAAATAAATGCGTAAAGAGTATTATTATTTGTTTAGCATAGTTTACATAGATATCAACAACAGACAAGGAGACTTTAAGGACTTGAAGGAAGAGAGAAACAAGGAATTGAGTTGAAAAGAGCTTGATTTTCATGTATTATATCACCTGTTCCATGCATCTCTATCCAGCTAGCGGGATCGAGTTCCCATCTTAGCTTGGGACGAGATCCCATGGAGCTCCTAACTTAGGATCGCAAAAGCGAGTTTCCAAGAGAGAAACGTCACCATATTAGGAGTTTCCTGCAACTAAGGTTCAAACATATCTATAGAATATCTCTTTTTTGCCCAAAGCAGGGGAAAAAAAAGGAAGGGTTCAGAGAGACAGAGGAGAGGGATTAAAAAGGAGAAGTACTAGACTATTAAAAAAAATGAAGCAAAAGTTAAAGGGTGAGACAAGTGGTATAATGGAGATTATGACTCAGGACAGCTTCTAGAATCTGTGGCTTGGGAAGCAATGAGGGAAATTTTGGATCCAGTGTCCACAGGTCTGTTCTCCCAAAATTTGCAGCCTGGTACTTGCAGTTTTCCCTGTTATGATAGGTAGACCCTGTATGTTGTCCAACACAGTACATTGTTTGTGTTGTACCTCATATCTCTACAACCAACACGTAGCCGTTTGAAGAAAAGCTATTGACGAGTGAAAGGGATGAAAGAAGGGGAGAGGGAGAGGTTGACGTTGGAAAGAGTCAGACTTTATTCACTTTCTTTACAAAGGCTGTGCGAAGGTTAAGAGCATCATTGGTAGAACAGCATGGCTTGGTTATTTGGTTGTTGCACAAAAAGTTCATCTTTGTGGATCTATTAGAAGTTTTTATATTTGTCATTCTGCTTACAAGTTTCTAAGCAGCGTTGACAGTCTAGATCCATACCCATTTCATAGTGGTGACTGGGGTTAGTGTAGTTATGCTATACTCAGATTACATTACACTAGGGACACACCAGTGACATGGCCACTGTGTTGGTTCTTGTTTCTTCATTTTACCAACAAACGGCATTTGAAATTATTTCTGTACATCTTTTCAAGAACTATTTTCCAGGCATGTAATTCTTCATTATGCTTATCCAATTGACGATTATTGATTTGATACGTATTCTTACAGAGCCATTGCCCAATTTCGATGATTCCATCATAGAGTTATACAAGGGGTATGTTAGCTATCTCAATCTCATGTAAATTTTTGTATTAAGCAATATAAATATATTAAAGGTGCCCAGGAGGGCTTGATATCCCTCTAAACAGAATGTGCAGGGGTAAGGAGCTACATAGCCTAAGAATATGAGTCCAACTCAAAAAAATCCCCCTTGACAAAATATAACTTGTAAAACCAAAAATGCCATGGGAAACATACAAAAGTTTAGTTACCATGACCTGATCCTACGACTATCAAGCAGTTTTTTTTGTTAACTCTTTGACTGGTTGTACATGTGATATGCAGAGTAGGCAGTCTTCTTAACAAGTACACTGCCGGAAAGATTCCAAAAGCCTTCAAACACATACCCGGGCTACAGTTTTGGGAGGAAGTTTTGTACCTGACTGAACCTGAGAAATGGTCACCAAATGCGATGTATCAAGCCACAAGAATTTTTGCTTCCAATTTGGGTGTGAGAAAGGCAGAACGATTTTACAAGCTCGTCTTACTCCCACGGGTCAGGGAAGATATTCGAAAAAATAAGAGGCTGCATTTTGCTTTATATCAAGCTCTAAAAAAGTCTGTCTACAAGCCTGCAGCCTTTAACAAGGGAATACTGTTTCCATTGTGTGAGGTATGCATATTTACTCATCATCTTGAAAGAGTCCTATAATGTACGTGGCATGTGGGGCAAGTGTGGGTTTAGTGTTGCATTATTCTATCCTTTGTCTCTCAGTTAGAATTATATCACCAGTAAATAGAATGTAGAGTCCAATTTTTAACTTCTGATAGCCCTGTCTTACTTTTGCCTTAAGTAATCATAACTAGAGGCAGTTTACAAAATCTTTGTATGTCCAATGCGCAAATGCGCAAAAGTACCCCTATCTTTCAAAGATGAGTAAGAAATTATTATTTGTCTCGGCGCGAGACCAAGGTACTTAGTATCACTGGTATCAGCTTCAACTTTTTAGTAGAATACAGTATGTTGGTGATCTGTTATTTACTACCCTTATTTTACATCATAGCTTTCATTGGATATATTTCAAGATAATCCAGTTATTGTTGATGCCTTGACTTGCTAGCCTATTTTGAGATGAGGCTTTCAGACCAATTACCATGTGTATCGTCATGTTCTTGTTTTCTCAAGCTGGCCATCATTAACAAATAGTAGTAAAATGGATTCCTCATTTTTTCCAAATTGAACTGGATGCAATAGTAACTGCTATAAGCAAGTTGGCCAGGCCCTTTAAGGTGATCTGCTGGGATTAGGGGTAGCAAAGTGTTATTCCCAATGATGGACATCTGAAACTGGAATTTGGACCAGCACTTATACAATATCACTTTTGGTTCTCTCAATATGACCGTTTTATTCTGTTTGCTTTTTTTGCATATAGCTTTTCTAAAGACGCCAATCGAGGTTGTGATGTCATGGTTTGATTACAAATCTTGAGATAAAAACATTGTTATTCGTTGTGCAGTCAAGGACTTGCAACCTGAGGGAAGCGGTCATTATCGGGAGCATCATTCAGAAGGTCTCAATTCCTCCTCTTCATTCAAGGTATGTTAAATCTGTCTTGGTCAGTTCAAAATTATGTCCTTACTGTGGTTAGGTTGGGGAGAATTAGTTTGTCTTAAGTCACATGTTGAAAGGAAAAATACTTTAAGATCAGTATGAAATGGGATAAAGTTCTAGGGCAAGAGCAAGTAATGCAGGGTTATATAAAATGCTTGGTCAATGGCACCTTATGGTATGCAATATATGTGGGTTGTGAGGAGCAATAACTCTATAGGACTAGAAGTATTGTAGTGATACCTTTTTTTTCCTATAAGTGGTACTTTAGCAGTGCCATGTCCTATCTTACTAAGTATTTACAATATTTGAATGGTCAAAGTCAAGTATTATGGACTTCTCTTATTTTCGTAAATAGATGATCATCCAGACTGTCGATCATTTATGGTAACTGGTTTTTAATGTTTTTCTTAAGGCAGTTTGGTTTTGTTTGGCTCATTATCCAATTGTGGTTTTTCCTTGTCTTTCCCCCAAAAAACTTGACATTTTGATATGTTCTTGGTCCCAATGTGCTTTCAACTGCCAGAATGGGGGTTACATATGAGTTTACCTGTAAGGATTACCTGAATTGTGCTCAGTCAGTTTAACTTTCTGGCTTGTAACAACAGTCAGGTGTTAAGCATACAGCAAAATATTTTTATTTTTACCTTTGTGATTTCTTATCATTTAGTCTTGGCATCTGCATGAAACAATGTAGTATTGATGCCTGATGCCAGAAGTGTTGATTTTGCAGTAAGCTTATAAAAATGAGCTGATATGGGTATAAAGAGAATAGTTCTGAACTTCTGATTTCTTATTATAATTTCAAGTCCAGACTATGAGGCATAGGTGCTGGTCATTATTTTCTCTGTAACGTGGAAAGTCTGTTCCATGATCTTATGCTTGGTTGAGATTTCTAACAAAAGATCTTAATGGAAATGCAGTGTTGCATTATTGAAACTTGCAGAAATGCAGTACTGTGGCACAACAAGGTAATAAGTTTTCTGCATCTCGAAATCCATTTCATGGCATATTTGTGTTTATAAACTGTGTTATACTACAGATGAAGGCGACATTGATGCTCTGTTCTCAAACAAATTATGTTCATATTATATTTGTGTTATTTACACTTGGCATGTTGAGGGTATAAAGAGTGGTTGTACCAAAATAAATGGTTATTACTACTTCTGATGAGAACTCTGCGGTTGAGTGAATGCAGCTAAGGTCTAAGACCGCCAATGAGAAGAGGTGAGGAACTTTGATTTTGTAAAGTTTCTTAGATTGGTGTCCGGATCATGCTCTGATTGACTTAGGCCCTGTCCTGTACTTGGGATTAGCCGTCTGTTCTTCGACGGAGTTTCTTGGAGCTTCAAGTTGTGCCCTGTGCATGTGTGTTTTGGATCGTGCTGTTGTGCTTGGCTATTTCCGGTCTTGGATGAGTAAAGGCCTAGATGGGGCTTCTGATCCTGGTTTTGCAGCTGTGATTACGTTCTTCTCTACCCGGTGCCTCTGTTTTGTGCTTGCCCCTGCAATGGCTTCTAATATTATTCCTGGTGGTAGTCTTTGATGGGGCCAGATCTGTTCTTCAGCCATTAGTGGCTGGTTATATAATGGCTGGTTGGAGGGTTTGAGGAGGTGGCAAGACAGTGATCGCAAGTCCAGAGTTGATTATATTTTGCTTTCGACTGTCATTGACGTTTCAGTTACTTCTATTGTTCCCATAGGCAGTTTATCAGTTTATGTGCCATTTCCTTTCTCCAGGACGTCGTCAGATTGAGTTGACAATTTTGCATTAACAATGTGATGCAGTTATTTCATAAAGCTACTCATTGAGAAGAAATATGCTTTGCCATATCGTGTACTTGATGCTATGGTGGCACATTTTATGTATTTTCTCGAGGAAGAGAGGATAATGCCTGTGATCTGGCATCAATCACTTCTTGCATTTGTTCAAAGGTTAGCATTACGTATTTGTACATACATTAGAATCTACCATGAATCTCATGTAGTTAGAGTGATTGAGGCGTCAACTTATGTCTTTTTGGGCATTGTTCTCTCCTTATTCCTCCCCCATCATATAGATATATATACCAATTATTTTGCATGGGTTAGCCATTTTTGGGCTTGATAAGTTCCCTTCGTTGTGGTGTCCCGGGAAGGGCAGTAGTTGGTGCTATCTGGGCTATGTTACATGGACTTGGTACGAATGTCCGAGTCGGATATGTGTCCAAGTGTCGGATTCATCTACTTTTCAAAACCCAAGACACGGGGACACGGCAGAATATTGCTATTTATTACCATTTCGTAGTTACTCCTTAGGTGAAATGGTGTTTTCAGTGACCCACATTGTTTTAATTGAAATCCTATCTCACCTCAAAGTAATAACGAATTAAAAGAACACTTAAGATATCGTTCTTAGTGGCATATCCTACAAGATGTGTCGGACATATATCCCATATCCACGTCCAAGTGTCGAGTGTCCGACACGGGTACTTCACGCATTTTGAAGAGTCCAACATAGTATCTGGGGCTCATTCCATTTTTTGTTAACTTAGTAGGGTTTGGATCTTCGAATGCACTTAATGGAAAGTAAAACTAGAAGGATTCAGACTGCTGACTTAAATAGTTGCAACCAGTCTGAGAACCAACCTCTCCCTGAAAAGATGCAACGCATAAGCTTTTTAACTTGAGGTGATTTACAGTATATGTAGCTTATTAACCTCTTAGTAAACTGTTTGTTACGTCTCCAGTTTGTTGATATGTGTATTTTTGCTATATATCTGAACAGACTGATGAGTTGGCTACTATTTGTCGAGTTATTCGCGTTGCTATATATTGTTGAGACACGAGAATAATGAGTTGGCTAGTTTTGCCTTTGATTATTGCTGTAACGGATATCCTGTTGGTCTTTCCAAGTGTTATTCCAGCCAGTAATTGTGTAACAGATGGTTTTTCCTCGTGTACACTATTAATGCCAACTTTTTACAGGTATAAAAATGAACTGACGAAGGAGGATAAAATGAACCTTGATACTCTTGTTCAAAAGCAAAGGCATAAATTGGTGCGAGCATGAAAACCCTCTGTGGCTAGAATATTAAGTATTGCAACAACATATAATGCTAACATCCGGGCTAATTTTGCTCTTTCAATGCAGGTCACACCTGAAATCTGTAGGGAGCTAAAGAATAGCCGCAACCGTGGGGAGAAGGAGGATGACCTTATGTCATTATATATCCTTCCGTTTTACTATTTCTTCATTTTTGGTTATTATCTTTTTCAGCATGTGTCTAATAGCTTTCTCGTCAAGAAGTTGAATTTAGAGTGGCTCGAAGTGTTTTCAGTGTTAAGAAGAAGAATTACAGAAGATAATATGATTGTAAACTGAACTAAGCTGGTTTTTAAATTTTATAGGAAACGTATGCGTTGAGCTGTTAGAAAGTGAATAAAGTACTGAAGGTGCACTGTCGCTAGTTTGGTAAACTCTGTCGTATGCTGCCAAATGATTGAATTGCATCTTCCTGTTTCACATTCTCGTTTGGATGCTTGATTTCAATTCTGTTTCCTTGACTGCCATTACCCTCTCCTGTTTCCGTGGTCAACAAAACGATTGAAGAAGACAGGTTTGATATTCCAGAAGTACCTATGGAAGAGGACTGAATGTTTCTTAGCATTGCTAGCGGTAAATCTCTCCCTCCCTCCCTACCTACTGGTTCCTGATGGAAGCAGGTACCGTGTCAAACATGCATATTTTGGGGGACTTGTGTAAGAGGGTGGGACTTGCCGCTTCATACCAAGTATTGCGATTCGTTAGGTGCAGTGGTTTAGTGGAACGATTGCAATTGTCTTGCTGAGATTTATAGGCTTCATTTTTGGCAACATGATTCTAGATTTTATTTATGTCCAGTTGAGGGACAATGCGTTTTTGCATCAAACGAATATATTATTCTTGGGGGATCGTCACAAAAAGTTGCAATGAAACTCTTCCTGTTTAGTAGGTAAGACCCATTGAATGTGAAGCCACCCGATGATAGCCAAACAATAAGTTAGTAGAATATAGTCGGTCACTATAGGCCCCAATGCACCTAGACTGTTTTGGGGCTAACACTCCTCTCACTCCTCTCCTCTGGCTACCGTAACTAGAAAGGGCACAACCTAAATAATAAAAGAAACAACCAAGGATTGATGACTCAAGAGCAAGAAGAATAGTGTTACGACTGCTCTCCTCTCTCTCTTTCTCTCTCCCTCCCAAAAAAAATTCCATTCCACCTCATTCACATCACTGTTCCCACAATAGTCGGCCTCTCGTGTGTGGTGGGCTTGTCTTTTAATTGTCTTTGTAGGGATTTGCGTGGGATGTCTCAATCTAGGGGGTTAAGGAGGTTTTCGGTGCCTTCAGGTTCCGATGGCTGTGGTGATCTGTGGTTGATGGTGGCGTTTGGCGGTGGATTGGGCTAGATACTAGGTCATGTGGGTTTGTGGTGGAGGGGGGTCGAGCGCTAGAGTGACTTGTCCTCTATAAAAGTACTGGCTCTTCTTGATTATGCCTGACTCTTTGAGGGCTCAAACTTTGAAACAAAAATACAACCCTTGCAACAACATTTGGAATGCCAAACCAAACTCATCCAAGACAAAGGTAGCGTTTGATAGGGGATTTTTTTCCGGTTAAAAAAAATCTGTTTGATAGACAATTTCTGATTTTTTTTTCTTCAGTTCTGAAAATCAGTTTTTAAAATCAGACTGTTTTCTAAAACACCATTTTGGAGTTTCAGGTTTCTAGTTTGATTTTGAGATCTAACTTTCAAACTTTGTTAGAAGAAAAAAAAAAAAAGAGCCAATTTTAACAAAATCCATTTCTTTAGGTGGTCCCCCACCCCCACCACACAAAAACACACCACCACTGTCGGTTGTTAGCACCAACATGTGCCACCATCCCCCCCCCCCCCCCCCCCTTAAATCCAAACCCCATACAGGAGCACTACCACCGGCAGCTATAACCACTGACACCATTCACCATCGCCTCCCAAATATCTAGACCACCACTGTCGATTCTTCCTGTTCCATGACCATTAATTCCTCCCACTATCACTGCCATGATGAGCCGTTAAATTCCTTGCCTAGTGCCAGTTTACCACCATTAGATTTGGAGTTTAAAGGATATATAATGGTGCCTCTGACTATGGAGGCAAAGTCGTCGTCAACGGCGGTGGAGATCCTTTCTCAGCACCAATTTACCACTGTCAAATCTAGGGTTTAAATGGTCAATAATGGTGCTTCTGACTATGGAGGACAAGTCGTCGTCGACGGTTGTGGAGGCCAAGTCATCGAAGGCTGTGATGTTGGCTAAGTCATCAGCGATGGGTGGTGGTGAAGGTTTGCTGGGTGACGTCGGGTGGTGGTGGAGGAACATTGGGCTGTGGTGTCCTAACAGAGAGAATAGAAAAAAAGAAACAAAAATATAAGGCACTAAAAAAAAAACAGCAACACTTTAATCAAACATCACACTGTTTTTGTAAAAAAAATAAAAACTAAACTGGTTTTGATTTTTGTTTTTTTTGAAACTAAAACTAAAATTGCAAGTGATTTCAAATAGACCCTAAACTCTTAAAAGAAGTGATCAGAGCACGTGATTGCTTAGAAGGCTTTGCTTTGTGGGGTATAGGTACTGTGTACCACATTTCCCTTAGGCCCCATAGTTGGATCCCATAGGGCCTCATGCATTCCGAGACAATTTAAAAATATGATGGTGAGAGATGTTATATATAGCCATAGCTAGCATCAGAACTTTCTTCTACGACATTTAGCCCAGCACATCGTTGACAAAATACTCACTATTCCTCTCCCCACCTTCCATTCCTGTTAGGCACCATAATCTAGCCTTACAACCATAGAAATTGTACCGTCGACTTTGTTTATAAGGTCCTCATAACCATTCAGGGCCTCCCTAATACCCGCTGGTGTTGGGTTTCGAAGGCTTCCTCTGCCCACCCCTCCCCAATGCTTCCTATGGAAGAGCGCTCATAATGCCCTATTTGTTCGAGCTAGACTCCCTTGGCCTCTGGACAAACTTTGCTCCCATGGATATGGACAACAAGAAAGGTGGCTCACTATATTCGAGAGTGCCTTACCATACAAGCGATTTTGGATAAGTTTGCTCAATTTCGCTCCTGTTTGAATACCAATATCCATTTTAACCATTGGTACAAGTACATCTAAGCACCACTAGTCATGATGCATTCCAACATCCTCTCTACCATCTGAGATCATTGTCATAAACCCTGTAATTCAAAACACTCATTCATCCATACTTGATACATCATTCATGAGGCCACCACCAAATGTCGTGATTACCAATTCTTTGCTAATATCAACCACCTCACGGCTCACTTCAAGTTCATTGGGAACTACCTGAACTAGGATGGGTAAAACTTGATACAGACGACAACAAAAACCTCATTACCCATATCATGGCCGCTGCTACCGTTCTTTGTAATCATACAGGGCATCGGCTAAATGCTATACGATGACCTAACGTTAGCCTAACAACTAAACTAGAAGCAACCCAGGCTTGACATTGATGCGAAATCCATGTATTGTCTATTGTTAAATGACCAATTCCCTCCTCAAAACTTGGTTACATTGGTTCATAATTGCAAGGCACTCATTAGGTGTCATTGGCACGTTTGCGTAACTCTTGTATATAGGGAAACCAAAGTCTGGGCAGACTCATGCAAAGCAGGCGGGTTGTCAGCACACTTGCTACTATTCTTGGGTTCACAAGCCAATATTTTTGTCTACAATTCTGCACAATGATCAACGTAGGAGAGTCACGCCACGATGTGTGACTTAAAAAATGTTGAATACATAAAATAGTCCTTGGTTTCCAAAAAGAATGTAGACACTAGTAGGGATGCCTTGCTCTAAAGCCTATTATCTTTTCAGCCACTCTCACTTTTATAAGGAGGCTTGGCTATGTGCCACTCCTTGTCTACAAGACCATTGTTCAAAGTGTGGCATTATATATTTTTCTTTTTAAGTACTCTATCAAGTACTATACGCTTATTAATGTTATGATTGGTAGGGTTTCTGCTCAAAGCCAAAAAAGAAAAAGGGGATTTGATGACTCGAGATCTGTCATATTAAAGCCTGCCTTCCCTACAACCTTCAATTCTCATCATCGAATGCCCTGAAAACACTCCCCACCAAAGAGGTTTAGCAACTGAACACCATTTGCTGAAACAATGTCAGCTAAGGCCATTTAACTCCCGCCAAGCCATTGTTCACCTCTTGAGTGAACAAGATAGGAAGAGGCACCCATCAATGGGTTGGGGGATGGAAAGTAATCCTAGCAAAAACCTAATACCCGCATCTTACAACAATGTTAGACAAGCACCGTCAAGATGTAACGACACCCAAAGCACCATTTGAGCAAGAATGATGGCCAAGTTGGGAAATGGAGAGCTCGACCTCAGGCCATTAAAGATCACCAATGAATCAAGAACTAGTGGTGTCAAAAGGGCCGGGCCGCTCGTGGGCCGGCCCGATCTAGCCCGAGCTGGCCCGGTCTAGCCCGAGCTGGCCCGGCCCTACAGGGGAATAGTACCGACCTTGGACGATAGGGCCTAGGGCCAGGCCTGATTTCTATGAAAAAAAATATCCAGCTCGGCCCGGGTTAGTCCTTAAAAACGGCTTGGTCCAAATTTGGCCCTTTTTTAGGGCCTGGCCCGGTTTTTAGGGCCAGGTTGGGGTCTGGCCTGGGCCCGTGTTTTTGAAAATTTGACTCCCCCCTAAATGGCTATATTCTCCCCTTTTTGCAAAATTTCACATTTACCCCCCTCCCCCCTCCCCAACAGCTATATAACAGCTAGTTTTGGGGGTATTTTCGTCCAACAAGTTTCTAACAACTCTTTTATACTTTTTTACACTTTTACCCTCCCCAATGTGGACTTTAAAAATCTATAAATTTACCCCCTTCTTTCATATTTTTCACACCAATCTTCTCAATCTCTCTTATCTAAGTTCTACAAGATTTGCTACCATTGTTATTTTTTACTAAGTACTAACCCTCTCCAATTTTTAATTACAAGTATTAGTTAATTATTTATTACTCTTATTCCTTTGCATTTAGTTACTCTTACTAAAATTCTATATGCTTTGCCACAATTATTCTTTGTTACTAAGTACTAACCCTCTCCAATTTTCAATTACAGATATTATTTAATTATTTACTATTCTTATTCCTTTGCATTTAGTTACTCTTACTAGTTTTATTTTTCATTCTTGTCAAAAAATTTTAAAATAAAATAGGTCTCGATTATTTAAATCATGTAGCAAACGTGGAGTACCATCATAAGCACCATGACCACCACCACATGCACCACGACCATCGCCACCATAAGCACCAATCCAAGCACCACCACAACTATTCGATTTTCAAGATCCGCCACAAATGAGTATAGATACATAAGCCAACTGGGAGTTCAACCAAAACATTCCAGATTTTGAATATGCACCCTCACAAGATACTCCGCATCATAGTCAAGGACGCAGCTCGGTTGATGAAGCTACTATTTCGGGGTAGAATTTTAACCCGATGAGCAATCATCATTGTGAAGGACCGAGCAATTCTTCTGGTAGTCCGCCAGAAGTCAAAAAGGAGAAAAAGCCGTGTGTTGGAATCATTTTGATGATAGTATGGTTGACGGTGTTCAAAGAGCTCAATGTAAGTAGTGTGGTAAATTATTTTCGTGTGGTAGTGATAATGGACATCTTAATAGGCATTACCCTCTGTGTGCACCTAAACAAGGCCATGTGGTGTTTATAATCAGCGAGACCAGAGAGACAATCTTGCTGAATTTATTATTCACGATGAATAACCTTTTAGTTTTGTTGATAATGTTACACTCTAGATATATGAACACTTACATACAACCTTTTTATAAAAAAAAACGTCATAAAAAGACAACTAGGTCCGATGCACTTAGACAGTATAATGCTGCTAAATCACGCTTGATTAATTATTTTGATAATTTTGATGGTAGAGTTGGCCTTACTTCTGATGTTTGGCAATCTCCTTTTACTTTTGTTAGTTATGCTTGTGTGACGGCCCATTAGACTATCAACAAGAGAATCATCGCTTTCGAACTCTTTTCTTATCCGCATGATGTAGCTAACATTGCTACTATTATAATCAAAGCATGTACCACGTTTAAAATAAGGAACAAGATTATGAGTATCAGGTTTGATAATGCTTATAACAATAAAGCTATTATTTCAGCCTTAAAGGAAAGCCTTCAACCTGTACTTGTTGGTGAATTATTTTATGTTCCATGTGTTCGTCATATAGTTAATTTAATTTTTCAAGATGGTTTAGCTGTTGTAGAAGATATTCTTCTCAAAATGAGGGGTATGACAGCGTTTATTAATAGTTCGGGTCCGAGAACACAACAATTTAAAGATTTGCATGTTCAATATATTTTGCCTCGTAGGAGACCGCTTACAGATGTCGTTCATAGGTGAAACTCCACATATCATATTCTTTTACATGTTTTGGTATACAAAGAAGTGTATACGCATTTCTTATGAACCACGTTCCCACAAGACTTGTTAACTCACGCGGAATGACAGATGGCTGCACAGCTATCCGAATTTTTGAAGGTATTTTACACGTCTACTAATTTATTATGTGGTACGTATTATCTCACATCTCCTATCGTTATAGTAGAAATTCTTAAAATGGCAACAATGTTAACGAAATTGAGATATGTAGGACCCTTTTAGGAAATAGTAAAATAAATGGATATTAAGTTTAATAAATATTGGGAGGAATTGCCTACTATTTTTGCTGTAGCCACTTGTTTGGATCCTATGTTAAAGTTGCATGGCGCGAAAGTTTCGATACTAGAGATATCAAGACTAATGTACTACACGGATGAGGACACAACTAACCTTACAACGAAAGTGAGCACGTCATTTGAGGATCTGTATAACCTATATCAAAATTCTGCTGACGTGTGTGGGCGAGCTTCGTCATCGAGCTCTATGGGTTATATCTTAAGGGCCTTGAACATCTAGTAGCAAGACAACTACTAGTGAAAGGTACTTCTAATTCGACAGGTTCATCTATTTTTTCCTCTTTCAATTAGATTGTTTGTATATAAATACTAATCATTATTTTGCTGTATGATGGGAAGAACATATGAGTTTTGATTTGTTAACTTTTTGGAACCAAAATGAAAAAATTTATAAGACTTTATTCCGAATTGTATGGGATGTACTACTGGTGCAAGATTCCACGGTTGCTTTAGAGTCGGCATTTTCAGCGAGTGAGAAGGTGTTAGATGACAGGAGGAGTTGTCTTAACCCCGAGTCACTCGAGTTATGTGTGTTGGAAGGATTATCTTGATGCAAAATATTGCGAGTAAGATAAACCGATTGATGATAGGAAGAGCAGCAATTCGAACGTCCAAAACACTTCCGGATAATTAGGTAATTTCCTTTTCTTTTCCTTTTTACAAGTTTTTAGTATAAATTAGTTTCAAACAAATTAAGTGTGTCTAAAATAAACAATGCACTTGGAAAAAAATAGATATTTTTCCTCACTTTTTTTGAAAAATAAATCTTAATTATATATATATATATATATATATATATATATGTATATAATAGGTAACTTCGCTTGCTTGTATACAAGAAGCGGGTCCCAAGCCCGGATAAAAGGAGGAGGGCCTATGAAAAAATTTATTTCGCGTGTTAATATTTTTTGCAATACAAAACATGAATTAAAAAAAATTATATTCAGGCCCGGGCCCCGCCCTAGCCCAACCCTAAAGTTAGGGCCTAGGGCCTGGGCATGGATAGGGCCTGAATATCCTAGATTTGGGCCCGGCCCGGTTCTCACGGCCCGAAGCCCAATTGGCCCGTGCTTCCACTTAGGCCCACTGGACTTGGGCTAGGGTAGCCCAAGCCTGACCCATTGACACCTCTATCAAGAACCCCTCCAATGAGCATAACCCAACTCTAGGCAACTAGAAGAAAATCGATAAAATTGAGCTCCACGCATTGGACGGAATCAACCTTGAGATGGAGATAGGATTATCGAGTCAAGTAGATAACGGATGGAACTACACTTGAGTACTCTAGTTTTAATCAATTTATGTTTGTCTAATCAGGAACATAAAGTTGAATGACAACGTTACTTCTTAAAATTCTACCAACTTTGTAAAAAGTGTAGTGAATTTGGTAAAAGCTAGACAAGCAGCTTCGCAGATGCTATTTTTAGGGTTTGATAGTCACTCCTACCATGAGATGATATTCATTATTGGCCACCTGCTTTGAAAAACTAAGAATATCACCCTTATGCAGTACCTGCCAAGGGCAAGGTCAGGCCGGATTACTTAACAAATGGGGCAAAACACATTTCAATTGCATCACATATATTTCAACGGAAATCAATAATTTTTTTGTTTATGCGTAACTCATTTTTCATTGCAAGTGTGATAACCACTACAAGAATTAAGAGCATCTAATAGTTTCTGGAGTTTTTTTTTCTTCCTAAAAGTAGCGATACAATAAACCGCTAATATTTTAACAATTAGCTTGTTTGCATTTTAAGCTAACATTGGGATGCAACTTAACATGTAAACAAGGAACCGGAGGATAAAATAGTAATAATAATAATAATGTGTATAATCTGTGTATAAGTTTGGTTGTGGAATAAGAGGGGCCAAGTAAGTGGAAATCCTTTTACTTACTATTAAGTTATCATCTGTTCTAAAAGCTTGAGCAGTTAGAGAATGGGTCCAACGATGTATATCAAGTTTTAACACTTACCCTCACGTGCAAGCCCCTAATTGTAGGTAGTGGGAGATATCAAGGTGCACACCATTAAGTGAACAAATATACAGAGTGCAAGTTGCACTACAATAAGGGGGACCAAATATACAAGCGGAGAAAATCGGACCCAAAACCTTGTGAAACCAGATCTGATACCATGTTAAGTTACTATATACTCTAAGAGCTTAAGCTCCGATACCATGTTAAGTTATTATATACTATAAGAGCTTAAGCTATTAGAGAATGACCGACAATGTATATCGTGCTTTATCATTAAAACAGAGACTACTGTTTGTTCCCAAAGTACACGGTGTGCAATTGATCCTCATCTCTTTGGAGGCATTGCCCATGATTTTGAGAAGGTCATTATTTTTTATTTCACCACACACACATGCATGCACGTGTGCGCACATGCTAATGTGCATGAGAAATGTATCTTGGATCTTTGCATTTGAATTCGTGGAATACCATGAAAATCTTCAGATCTCTTGCCATAATCGTAGGACACCACAGTGAAGATGAAATCTTATCGAGAAAGAGTGATAAGTGATATGTATTTAAAACTATGCAATCTTAGCTTGAAGAAATAAGGCATCAGTGCCTGTAGGTGTAGGTTGTCTGGTGTGTTTGTTAAAGTAGTTTATTTAATTGTGGAGTAATAATGTTTGGTTGGGAGGAAGACAAGGAAATCTGAAAATTGATTAGGGATTTGCGTAATCAGATAATGGAATTAAGGAGAAAAAATTTGGAATTAAAAGTTGCATTCAAGGGAATAAAAAAAGATCCAGACACATTAAATGTCCGAAAATCAGCAATTAATCTGGAAATGGAAGGTCAGATAAACAATCTTTGAGCGTGTGACGGAACATAGGAAAACAACGCGCTACAGGAAATTAGCACCGAAAAAAAGGATAAATTTCCTGAGCTGGCAAGGAAGAATCAAATCAATCAACATGCCAATTTGCCTCCTAATCAGTTAGATACTTCAAGATCCTTTGCTTCTGTGGTTCGACCTAATCGCGATTTTGTGCTTAAACATAAACTGAATCTTGTTGAACCGAAGAGATAACTGGACATAAAGGTGTGCAATTCACATTAGAAGACATAGAACAGGAAGTAAATAAATAGAAATTATGCAATTGTTGTATATATCATGGGAGCAAAACCACCTATGCAGGTAATGCAAAGAGTACTACAAAAGAAATTGGGACATTTTGAAAAAATAGAGCGTAGTATACTCAAAGCAGAGGTGTTTATAGTTAAACTTGAGAATGAAGAATCTCAAAGAAGATATTGGAGGGAGGTCCATGGTCTTTCGATAACAAACCCATGGTGTTGAACCCTGGACTAAAGATATGACAATGGAACATGAAGGTTTACAATCAGTGCCAATATGGATTACTCTCCCCCACTTACCATTGCATTTCTGGTCTAAAAACATGTTGAGTAAGATCAGTAGTGCTTTAGGCAAACCTATGTTTACTGATAGAGTGACTGCATCTCATGAGAGACTTAACTATTCAAGGGTCTGTGTGGAGATGAATGTAAATAGTGATTTTCCACAAGAAATCCCACTTCTCGTGCTAATAATTGGCTGCATACACAAAAGGTAGAACATAAATGGAGACCTGCCAAGTGTGGGCACTACAAAGTTTTTGGGCATATGGAGTTCTCGTGTTACAAGAAACCAATGATTAATCAAGTGTGGAGACAGAAGCAAGGGCAAGGTATAGAAACAAGTCATATATCTGAGAGTCTTCCACTTATAAAGGAGAACAAGAGCAATGGGAGAAACCTAAGCAAACTCCTAGTCACCAGCAAAATTCAATATGTGGTACTTAACATCAAGAACCTAGATTACACAATATGTTCCAACATCTTGAAATAGGAGATACAAGGAATGGTGAAAGACTAAGTGAAATATCAGTTGACAACATTTTGAACAATAAGCAGAGTGGAAGCAATTCTACTGCTAGAAGAGGGACAAAAACTCAATCCACCCAATGACATTGACAAGCTGGAATGTGAGAGATCTCAATGACCTGGTGAAACAGTATGATGTAAAAAGAGCAGTTAAAAAACAAGATCATAAGGAACACTTCTACATCCCTTGTGTGTATGGTAACAATAAGGGAATTAGAAGAAGAACACTATGGAATCATCTCATTCAGCATAATGCCACTGTTGGACAGAATCCATGGGTGTTGATGGGGGATTTCAATGTAGTAAGAAATGCCTTTGAGAAACAGGGAGGGGCCAATATTAGTAGGAGTGATGTATAAGAGTTCAATGATTGCATTCATCATCTGCACTTAGAAGACCTTAATACAATGGGATTGTTCTATACATGGAGTAATAAAAGGGAGGATGATCTAATAAGATGCAGACTTGATATAATAGTACAAAATGAAAAATGGATGGAGAGCTACCCACATTCTCAAGTCATAGCAAAAGAACCTAGTATATCAGATCATGCACTGTTGATTATACATCCTGATGCTGGAAGACTACAAGGTAAGAGACCTTTTAAGTTTTTTTTTTTAACTTTTGGATGCTGCATAGCTCATTCAAGGAAATATTAAAAGCAAACTGGGAGAAAGAGCAGTATGGATCAACTTGTCTAAAACTGAGTAAAAAGTTGAAAAAGCTTGAAACCTAGCTTAAAACAATTGAATAGAGTTCACCACAGCAATAATTCCCAAAGAATAACAGAAAATATAGTCAGCTCTACTGGAAATTTAAGAGAAAATATTGGCTCTAGGGAAAACAAATCTGATACACAAGGAAAAAGAGTTCCAAGCACAATATCATCTAACAAAGGCCGAAGAGGCATTCTATTAGTAAAAATCCAGAGTCAAAGACTTAAAACTAGAGGATCAAAATACTACATATTTTCACAAGAAAGTATATCCACAGATGTCAAACATAAATTGGTTACCATATTTACAGTGGATGGAGAACAAGTAGATGGGGAAAAGGCTGTGCATAATGAAGCTATTAAGCACTTCACAAAATTCTTAGGAACTCTTATCCCCAGACAAAGGAATACTCATGAAAGGTCGACTCAGATAATCAGGAAAAAGTTGGACAACAAACACAAAAAGATGTTGAAAGCTCATGTTACAACTGAAGAAATCAAGGATGTCTTATTTTCATTAAAGGCAAATAAAGCCCCTGGACCTAATGGCTACACATCTGAATTTTTTCAACATAATTGGGACTTGATAGGCAAGGATGTGGAATGTGCAGTGCTGGAACATTTTTCTCAAGGAAAAGGAGTGCATCTCTTCAATAATACGGGGATCACTCTAGTTCCTAAAACCCCATGCCCCATAACAATGAAAGACTTTAGACTCATTGCTTGTTGCACTGTAGTATACAAGGTTATCTCTTAGTTGTTGTGCAATAGAATTAGAGGATACTACCCTCTATCATCAATTCTAGACAGTCAGCATTTGTGAGCAATAGACATATTGCAAACAATATTCTATTAATGCAAGAATTGGTTAAGAACTATCATAAAGAAGGAGGGTCACCAAGATGTGTAATAAAAATTGATATTCAAAAAGCATATGATTCAGTGGGATAGGACTTTTTGAAATGTACTTTGGAAGCTTCTGAATTCCCTGTTGAATACATTAGTTGGACCATGAAATGTGTGACCTCTGCCAAGTTTTCTATTAACTTGAATGGAGCTATGGAAGGGTACTTTTCTAGTTCTAAAAGACTTAGACAGGGTGACCCTATATCCCCATGTTTATTCTTGTTGGTTATGGAAGCCCTTTCAGGTTTGATTGATGAATATTCAACTAGAGATGGGTTCAAGTTTCACCCAAAATGTCAAGAACTACACATCAATCATTTGTGCTTTGTTGATGACCTTTCTTTTATGGCAGCAACTAACCAAGAAGCTCTTACTAGGGTCAAATAAGCTCTAGATGAGTTTTGGCTTCCTATCTGGACTCTATCCCAACTTAACCAAGAACTCAATATTCATGGCAGGAGTAAATTATCTACACAACTAGCTCAAACTATAGGAATCCCACTTGGTAAGTTACCTGTAACATACCTGGGAGTTCCTCTTATCCCTACAAAGCTATACTTGCAAGACTACTAGATACTCCTTGAGAAGCTTACCAAGAAGATCAATATAGTTGGGCAACCAAATACCTATCTTATGCTGGGAGGATTCAATTAGCTATCTCTGTGTTAATAAGTATGCAGGTATATTGGTGTTCCATTTTTATCTTACTAAAAAAGATCATTCATCAAATTGAATCCAAACTTAGAGCTTTAATTTGGCAGGGGAAACATATAAAGTGTACTGGAGCTAAGGTATCTTGGAAGGATGTTTGCCTTCTCAAACATGAGGGTGGTCTTGGCATTAAAAACATGATGGAATGGAACAAAGTTGTTATGTGCATGCATCTATGGGATCTAGCTCACAAGAAAAGCTCTTTACGGGTGAAGTGGTGCCACACTTATATCATTAAACACCAACATTTTGGGACTTTAAAACCCCCTGATGTCCTATCTTAGACATGGTATAAATTGATGAAGCTCAGAAGGACCATGCAGCAGCTGGTACACTATAAAATAGGAAATGGTCAAACAACCTTGCTTTGGCATGATAGTTGGTTGCCTGGGGGAGCCTTGATTAAGATATATGGTAATCGTATAATATATGATTTAGGGCTACAAAGGGATTGTAAAGTAGATGAAATACTAGTAGATCAAAGATGGAATCTTCCTCCTGCTAGAGCTTTAACTCTAAGACAGTGGCATGCAGAAATGAATCACATACCTCATCCTGAGAAAATGTGTGAAGACAAAGTGGTCTGGAGCCTAACTAAGAAGGGAAACTTTACAGTTAATTCTGCCTGGCAGCATTTGAGAACAAAACGGGCTAAGGTACCATGGTGGAAGTTGATATGGTTTGGTGGAAATATACCTAAATGCTCACTTATCCTCTGGATACTGTGTAAAGGAGGTTTAAGGAGTAAAACTAGACTCAAGAACTGGAATTGCCTCACATATGGCATATGTTCTTTGTGTTTGACACAAAGTGAGGATGTAAACCACCTCTTTTGGAGATGCACTTATTCTTCAAACATATGGAAGCTGATCCTACATAGACTGCATATACCACATCATTGGAATTCTTGGAATGAGCTGTTAAAATGTGCTACTGAGCAGCTTAGAGGCAAAAGTTTCAGAACAAAAATAAGGAAGCTTGTGTTTACTATAATTGTCTACATAATCTGGATGGAGAGGAATACCATAATTTTTGAGGGGCAACAAAGAACAGAGGATGCATTACTATAGATAGTCAAGCAGCTGGTCCAATGGAGAGTAAGAGGATCGAAAAAAGTGCCTAGAAATACTGTGAATAGGAACCTGTGCAATGCTTGGGGAATTAGTGTAGGCATTCTTTGTGATTAGTCTGCTGAGGTGTAAAGAGAATGTGTAGATGAAAAATAGTTGGGCATATAGATGATGATGTATAAACCTTTCATTAATACAATGACATTTCACAAAGGGAACACAGGTGAATGGGAAGTTATGCTAGTAGTATATATTCACTAGGAATAGCTAGATTGTAAAGGCAGACTTGACTATTAATATGAAGCCTTGTACTTGAGGACGTAGTTTGCATTTAAGAAAACACCTTTTAATTTTCTTTCCATCTCTTGCTTTTGTTTTCCTTTTCACAGAAATAGGTAGCAGACATTTCACAAAGGGAATACTACTAGCATAACTACTAGCATAGTATGTCATTGTACATTTTAAGAAAACACCTTTTAATTTTCTTTCCATCTCTTGCTTTTGTTTTCCTTTTCACAGAAATAGGTAGCAGAATAGAAACAACAGTAGTCGATAACTTAGGTTTCTGTCACAAAGAATTTGCTCAAAAATTTGAGTTTTACAGTGTTATTTACTTGATCAATTGGAAGGGTACATAATAGCTTGGTATTAAAGCCAGGCATGGCTGAAAAGCAGTTCGATTGATTTGTACCCGAAGTAGGAACTTTGAAGTCTAAAGTGGGAAGTTTGAAATCTGAACTTGGTGACTTGAAGGAGGAGCAAGGTCGTCAATTCAAGAGGTCATTGAGTCAATGCAACAAATGTTGCTATGATTACTAGCTTACTTTGTTGCTAGCAACCACGAGCATAGTGAGATGTTTAATAGGTATCACGGAAACTGGGAAAGAAATAACTATGGGCATGCTTCGATTAGATTAACAAGTGCATACTTGCCAAAAAATGTGAAACAAGATTTCCCTAGATTTGATGGGAAGGAAGATCCCACTAGTTGGATGCAATAGGCAGATCAATTTCTTGCACTCCATAAAGCCCTGCAGAAGAACGAGTACCCCTCGCCTCATTTAACTTGGAAGGTTATGCATAATTATATGCTATCAACCATGAAGGAAGATGGAAAGATTGTGACTTGGTAAGCATTCAAGGAAGGATTACATGTGTGGTGTGGACCCACCTAATTTAATGACTTCTTAGTGATTTAACAAAGTGGCAACTAATTGGTTTGGTGAAAGACTCAGTTTGAAAGGCTTTTGATATGCGTTCGACGATTAACACATGAGTAGCAAGTGAGTTATTTTTCTTATGGATTGAAACATGGAATCAAAGTGGATGTGCATGCTACTTAGCATACTAGCATGTGTGTTGCATTGGCCTTGCTCATCTATATGAGACGCGTAATCAAAATGCAAAAAGATCTTCATTCCAAATGAGCCAAGAAAATCCTTTGTCCAGCGTAACATTGTTCCTTCATCATTGCCCACTAAATGACTCTTTCATGCAATAATTAGCGAGCGACGAGCCAATGGATAATGCTATAATTACAACAAGAAGTTTGGTTTGGGTCATTGTCTCGCGAAGTTGTCCCTTATTGAAGGCAATTGGCCGAATGAGGAGGACAAGACTAAGTTAGTTAAAAACACCCAAGAAGAAGTTCACGTAGATAAGGAACCGCCTAGATTCTCAATCCATGCTTATTCCAGGCACTTGATCCCCTCAATCCATGAGCGTAAGAGGTGAATTGGGTAAGTAGTAAATTGTTTTTTTATTATCTCCAGTAGTACGCTAAAAATTATAAATAGTCGAATTACAAAAAGATGGGTCTTACTCCTAACTATGAGGGGATTTTTGAGGTAGCTGTTGCTAATTATGAGAAATTAACCAGTGCTAGACATTTGCAAAAGTATTTGTATGACATTGCAAAGAGTCCCTCTTAAGGTGGATCTCTTCCTTTTGCCCTTAGAGAGCAATAATGGAGTTCTTGGTGCTCAGTGGACAGTGCACTAGGGCCAATTAGGGTAACTTTGCCAAATCACAAATGTCTTTTCTATGAGGGGAAAAGAAGTGGAGTCACAGGGATGAACCCTCCAGAAGATAATATCGCGAATACTCGCACCTTTAACAAGGAGTTGAGGAAAGCCACGAAGGGAATGTTATTGTAGATCAACTTGGATGACCATGAAGACTCAAAATGGTAATTCCCAACCCGATCTCTCTCAGAATGTAACCCTGATGCTACATAAAATTACAGAACTTTAAGAAAGTGTTTAAGGAACCACAACAATTGACCCTTTTTACAGTTTGAGGATCACTAAATCCAATTGAATTTAAGAAATTGTTGAAACATTACCAGAAAAATAAAATAAAATAGTGGTGGAATATCGGTCCAAAATTGGCGGTCTTATGATCGAGTGATAGTCATTAGTTGTCCCCACCTTTATTGGTGAAGAACTATGATGGGTCTTAGAGGAAGTGCATTGACTATCGAGCAATTACTAAGCAGGCGATAAATAATAAATTTCCTATACCTATCATTTGCGAGCTTCTATTCGAATTGCATATTTTACTAAGTTAGACGTAAGGTCTGGTACCTTCGCATGCATCCGCAAAAGACGCGGATAAGACTACATTTCGCACACACCAAGCTCATTATGACTTTCTCGTAATGCCTTTTGGCTAAACAAATGCCCATTTAATATTTCAATTGCTAATGAATTCAGCCTTTAAGAAGTGACTCTGTAAGTTCATTTTATTTACTTTTTGATGATATATAACTTCTAGTAGATCTTGGGAAAAACACTTAGAATGTATTAAGACTACACTTGATATTGTATGATCTCATCAACTCTTTTTGAAAAGGAGAAATGTAGCTTCCATTGTAAGAGGTGAGATATTTTGTGCATGTCATTAGTTAAGATGGAGTAGTTGTCGAACCTGAAAATTTCTTGTCACAACTAAATTGTCGAAACCATCCAAAATTGAAGGCTTTGCCTAAGTTTTTGGGCTACCTGGATATCATAATAAATTTATGGCTTAATCCCAAAACTGTACCCTCAAGTTTACCTCCAGTACAGCTTTAGTACCCAAGTTTGAAGGTATGCCAAAGAAGTACCCAACTTTGAAATAGCGTACCAAATCAGTACCTCGACTGATGGACGACGGATGCCGTTAGAAAGTCAGAGGGGTAGGGCTGTTATTATGAAAAATAGACATAAAGTCTGTCCATGGGGTCACGTGACTGTCCTTTTCTGCATTTCCAGTGTACTTTTTTTACATTTCTAATACAAGTTGATTTTTTCCCTATCTCTCTTCTTCTTCTTCTTCTTTCTCTCTCTCTCTCCCTCTCCCCCTTTTCCTCTCTCTCTCACCTTCCTTTTTCTCTCTCTCACACACACACACGCAGACCCGCACCCATCTCTCTCTCTCTCTCTCATACATGCATCTGTGAGAGAGAGAGAGAGAGAGAGAGAGAGAGAGAGAAGATGAAGAAGAAGAAAAAAGAAAAAAAGATTGATGCATCTGTGTGTGAGAGAAAAAAAAAGAAAGAAAAAGAAGGAAAGAGAGAGAAAGAAAAAGAAGACCGAGAATGCATTAGCGGGAAACTTGCCAAAAAGTCTAGGTTCTCTACAGAATCTAACTGTTCTTTCTTTGAAAAGTAACTATTTTTCTGGCAGTATTCTAGTGAATTCCAATCTATTGAAGTTTTAGACATGTCTTCTAATCTGTTCAATGGGTCTTTACCCCTAGATTTTGGTGGAAAAAATTTGTAGTGCTTGAACCATTCTTACAATAGACTTTCAGGGTTAGTTTCCCCAGAGTTCGTAAAGAAAATCCCAACAAATGCCATGATTAACTTGGCATTCAACAATCTCATTGGAGAAATCCCACAATCTTCAGCCTTATCCCAGCAAAACAGGGAGTCATATGTTGGAAACATAGATCTGTGTGGCAAGCCACTCAAAAACCTCTACACAATTCCTTCCACACTATCCACTCCCCCTAATGTCACTACAAACACTTCCTCCTCAGCAATTGTAGCCATACCCAAACAATTCTTCTTTTCTCTCTTCTTTTTCTTTCTTTCTTTATCTATTTCTCTCTCTCTTTCACGCAGACCCACACCTTCTTTCTCTCCCTTTTTTTTTCTTCTTCTTCTTCCTCCTCTTCTTCTCTCTCTCCTCTCTCTCTCTCTCTCTCTCTCTCTCTCTCTCTCTCTCCTTGTTTTTCTTTCTTTCTCTTTCTCTCACACATAGATCCATCACCCAATTTTTCTCGTTTCTTCTTCTTCTTCTTCATCTTCTCTCTCTCTCTCTCTCTACTATACATTGCACGCCGCCACTGACCATAAGGTAGGAACCCATAATCACAAAGGCAAGAACTCAATACCTACAATCATGACATGCTTGAATATGCATCATGTTTGAGTGTATGTGTAATGCCTCAAAAACTAGTTAAAATTCTCGGAGCGTAAACGGTCGAAAAATCAGAATTCGGAGTAAACCTTACAATATCTAAAGTCTATGCAATCAGAAAACCTTAAATATCATAATTATCCCAATTGGTCATCCAGAGCATGCATTAATAACTCCCAAGAGTATATCAATAACTGTCATAGGGCCCAAAGCTTGTATACAATCCAAAAAAATTTCTCCAACACGGAGTTTAAAAAAAAAACCTAAGTAATACCAACTTGTTTTGATTAAATACACTTAAATGTCAATACTAACTCTGAAATAAGGCAGCTAACTCTTGGTCACACAGCTAGCCCTTCAAATCTGAAATCCCACCTACTAATCACCTGAAAGGAAAAATATTAAGGGAATGAGTCAAATGCCTAGTAAGGTTGTCAAAGGACCAATCAAACAAAAGCCAAAAATATCTGAGAAACGAAATTTTGGAAGCGCAAAATGTTTCAACGGAATGGGTAATCAAACCAAATTTCAAATGTCAAAATATGTCTGAAAGACAAGATTTCAAAGACACGCCAGTTTCAACTGAACAGAGGTCAGACCAAATATCAAATGCCCAAATATATCTAACTACATAAATGGATATTTGCAGACCAAATATCAAAATACATCTGAGTACAGAGACGGACATTAGCAGACCAAATATCAAATGTCAAAATATATCTGAGTACAGAGATGGACATTAGTAGACCCAAAATCAAATGTCAAAATATATCTGAGTTCGAAGACGGACGCTAGCAGACTAAATATCAAATGTCAAAATATATCAAAATACATAGACGGACACTAGAGATCCATGAGAAAGTGGTCCTATACGTCATTTCTGACATATGAGGCCGGTTCAGAAAGTAAGATCGTGATCTCTAACTCAACTCCCCTGAGCTAACCCACGTTTTACTCCACGTGGGTAAGTCGGAAATAAGTCACATACTCTGTGACATGGCTCATAAAGTTACCAAAACAAAATCTCAAAATAACCGTTATCAAATATCGGACATATCAAACCATATTCAAAGGCTTCAAAATAGCATTATCAAATAACAGACTTGTCAAACAATAAGTGGAGTTTTCGAAATAATGACAATCATAAATCACTGAAACGAACGATATTAATATGTCAAATTCTGAGGTCAAATAAATTGGACGGAATTTGATTTTTCCCAAATCATAGCATTGAAAACGAGTTATTCATAACCATGATCAAAACAAAGGGAAAGAAAGTCACTTAACTCAATTCGAAGAAGTTCATATTTCAAAAAGAAATTAAGGACTTACATGAGCGATTGGTCCATCGCTGATTCGAATTTCAAAAGTAAACCCTTACCTTAATCAAGCCTTTGAGAAATACCAATCCTTAAGCTCCACCTTAGAGCTCCCGAACTTTCCAAGCCTTTTCTCTCTCTCTCTCTCTCTCAACCCAAGGAAAAAAGGAATAGAGAACTCCCAAAAAGGCTAGAAAGGGAAAAGAAAGCTATTTATATGAGACGAAAAATTAAGTTTGCGTTTGACCGAAACCAACAAAAGTGAAAATGGTGCAAAAAAAAAAATTGTTTGCATTCGACCGAAAACTTCTGTAACTCATTTTACACACAAAAATCTTTTCATTCGAAGCGAAACCCATTTTCATTCGAAGCCAAACTATTTTCATTCAACCGAAAACTTGTTTTCATTCGAACTAAATCTTTTAATTCGACCGAAAATTTCAGTAACTCCAAAACACCATTTTTCTTCATTTTGATTCGAATGAAAACCACTTTTCATTTGACCGAAAATTTCAGAAACAATCCCAAACCATTTTCTTAATTTTAACAAAAGACCACAAACTCATTTATTCAAAAATACTAATTTCGCGCAAGGAAAAGAAATTTTTCGGAGTATTACAGTATGTGATACGAAACAGATTTGAACGAATTGCGTGAGTAGATGATGAAATTGATTTTTGAGTTTTGGATATTTATATAAATTCAGATACATAAATTTTTTTAATCATAACTGTAAATCTATCAACAAAATTTAAAACTTCATTGACTTTTTTTTTCCGTCACCGACGATCTGTGTGTGTGTGGATTTTTTGTGTGTGTGAATTAAAGAAGAAGAAGGAGAGAGAGAGAGTCAAAAGGACAGCCACGTGGTCCCATTTACATTTTTTATGTTATTTTTTTCATAATGACAGTCCTACCCCTCTGACTTTTTAACGACATCCGTCGTCCGTCAGTCGAGGTACTAATTTGGTACGCTATTTCAAAGTTGAGTACTTCTTTGACACACCTTCAAACTTGGGTACTAAAGCTGTACTGGAGGTAAACTTGAGGGTATAGTTTTGAAATTAAGCCTAAATTTATACAAAATCATAGTAAGATCGTTGCTTAGCAAACTAATATGTTAAAGAAAGGATGTTTCGAATGGGAATTACTTTTTTAAGAGGCATTTAAGAAATTAATGGCCCTAGCTCATTACCATATTTCCAAAAAGGATTTTGGCATTTAAAGTGATGCTTCAATTGTAGAAATTGCCCTTAATGGTGGATATTGATGCAAAATAAACTGCCTATTGCACTTTCCAGCCATGCGCTTCTTGGAAAGAATACGTTTCTATCTACTTATGAGAAATAAATGCTGGCTTTAGTTATTGTCTTTCATAAATGGAGGCACTATTGGCTTGGGTACAAATTCATTTTCATTGTAGATCATAAAAAGCCTGGAATTTTGTGGGAGCAAAATATGTCCACTTCATCACAAAAAAGATGGCCGGTCAAGCTCATGGGAGTTGACTTTGTGGTGGAGTTTGAATCCGGAAAAGAAACTTTGGTTGCTAATGCGCTTTCAAGAAGAGCGGAAAAAGAAGAAAAAGAAACTATAGCGACATCAAACCAGTTCCATTGTGGCTTGTTACGATGAAAGCAGAATTGAAAGTGGTTCAGAGTTTATGGGTACACGGGATCATGTACTCCAAGGTAGGCTACTAGGCTGTAGTAGTAAAAGGAATGAGTCCGTTTTTAAGGACATTTTTTTTTCCTAGACAATTCACCTTTGGTGCCAATAATAGTGAAAGAAATTTCTGCAAGCACTCACAAGGGATTCCATAAGACTGTACAACTGATAAAGGACGACTTCGACAGGAAAGGAAAGGAAAGAAAGAAGACATCCAAACCCATATTAGGCAATGTGATACCTATCAGCGCAATAAGCATGAGAATATGTCACTAGCATGCCTACCCAATCCCTTTCCAACCTCTAAATGGGTATGTGTTGATTCATCAAAGGATTTTATTTTCCGTCTAGCAACTTCTCAAAAATCTACCATTTTGTTGTGGTGGATCGCCTATCAACTTATGTGCATTTTAACCCAATCTTGCACCCATATACAGCCACACAATGGTATATTCAAGTTGTGTGGAATGCCCGAGACCAATGTGTGTGACAGGGGTCCAATTTTTACTAGTTCATTTTGGAAAATTATTCAAACTGCAGATTTTAACTTACTTCTTGTGAGAGTATCATCCCAAAACTTCTTTGGAAAAGGGAGGTTATTAGTCGCACTATGGAAATGTACATGATATGTTTTATGGGTAGTAAGTCGAAGGACTGTGTTCATTGGGTTTCATGGGCTGAATACTGTTACGACACTAGCGTATATTCGGGGGGGGGGGGGGGCGCATTATGAGATCGTGTATGGATGCCCGTTGCCATTCCCCTTGAGCTTTATTCCTGGGGTAACTCAAGTAGAATAAGTGGACAAGGTTCTCATCATGGACTCTAACCAAATTTTAGGCTAACTTCAAGAACAACTACACTTGGTTCAGTAGTGGATGAGAAAGATTTATGATGACCATTGCACCGACAAGAGCTTTGAAACTAGTGATTTCCATCGATGTGCAACTTCATCAACACTGTTAGTATTTCCATTGTGGCCTTAGATGTAAGTTGTCCAGTGTGTTCTACAAAGTCAGTCCTTCAATTCAAGAGTAGTTATGCTACTCGGGAGTCTTTAGTTGTTGCAAAGCAATAGGAGTTTAAGTGTGTAATGGGAACATGGCGGTAAATGAGAAGTTATGCTAGTAGTCTATGCTCAATTGGATAGAACCCTAAAGGAGACTTGAATATTTATCTGCAGCATTGTGTTCAAGAAGGTAGTTTCCTTCGTAATAAACATCTTTCATTTTTTTTTCATCTCTTGCTTTTGTTTCCCTTTTTCCAACCAAAATTGGTTAGAAGGAACATAAACAAGAGTAGTCGATAACTTTTTAGGTCTCAATCATAAGAGATTTCTCATGGGCTTGAGTTTTTTAGTGTCATTTACTTGATCAATCAGAAGGGTACCTAACATTTGGCTTTGATTAAAGTGCAAGTATGGTACCATTGAGTACATAGATTGCCAAAAACCCATGGCATCATCGTTATCCTTGAACCTTAGCGATTGCATGAACCTATTACCTTTCACCGCATCATCAGAGCCTATGCTGTTATTCTCATCGCCCGTCTTTTCGTAAATCAACTCCTTGTAGTCAAAGGAGGAAAGGAAGAAAATGGACGATAATGTGAAAGACAAAAAAAGCTTACTTTCTTACGACCGAGAAGAAAGAAAAACATTCTCCGACTGATAGAAATCTATCTATTTATTTAGGCATAAACGGCAGGGAAGGTTGACAAAATCATCCAAATGGTGGGTACAAATAAACAGAGCAAATGCTTGATAGGTGAATTTGTAAAACAACTTTTTGCTGGCATACATGTAACTTTCCTCTCCTGCACTTGAGTAGCGGCTTGGTTCTACGGCCACCGCGTAAGAAATAAATATTACTCCTCAAATTGACTCAGAAGACGACGATTGGAAATCTGTGAGCAACAAGAAAGTCAATAACTGCAGCGCAATTAATTTACAAGATATCTTGAACATGTAAAAAATACAATACTTGTATGAACATGTTTCACAAGCAACACATGCAAGTTACCCCAACATCTAGATTTCATCTAAAGTAGTACATATAAGAATAAGAAAGAATTCATATGACTCAACTTTTGAAACATCAAAAAGGATAATATTTTCCAACTTTGATTTCATGTTGGCAAAGTTACAGAATGTACCCCTTCACTAACCAAAAACAAGAAGAACGAAGCGACCTTCCGTTGCATATTTTCAAGAAAGGGCTTTCGCGCCTTACTAAGCAAAATGCCAAGTCTCATTCACTGCCCCACACCAACCAATTTGTCCTTCTAAAGCCCCCCGGGACCCTCTTCCCAACACCCAATATAAGTGCAGGAAAAGACTCCCGTTGAATCACTGTCTGAATCTCTCTCTCTCTCTCTCTCTCTCTCACACCCACACACACTCCCTCACTTTCCCCCTTCCGGGGATCTCTCTCGCCAAACGCTAGATACGCTCGTATCTAGCTGAACCTGTTTGTGTGATCGGAGGCTTATCCCGGTTTTATCGGTAAGGTAATCTTTCCATTTGTGCTCCGATTTTTTTTTCTTTTTTGGCTGCATGCAGTCCCATACATGCGCTGCATGTCTCAATGGAGTTCCAGTAATTATTCCCTTCTAAACCCACATGAAAAACCCTCTAGAGGCTTTGATAAACCCAGAGAAAACTGGCATGCAAACAGATTTTGGAAAGAAAAGAAGATCGAATGCATTACTAGTTTCTTACACTCCTGTTCTCGTTTCCCTTGTTTTTTGGGGGTTCCCTCGAGTTCCTCAAAAGCCCAAATAATTCTGGCGATTTCTTTTGATTATTGATTTGATGGGTTCAGAGAGGAGGGGATTGGGTTCAATTTCTTTTGATTACTGTCTTAGGTAACGATTTTGCTGCATGCATGCAGACAAGGGTACTAGGTGTAATAATTGAATCTCCATTTCTTGGTGTTATTAGTGATTAATTCTTTCTTCTTCTTCTTCTTCTTCTTCTTCTTCTTTGCATTTGCATTTTTTTAGTAATGATTAATTTCTTGGTTTTCATTCTTCTTTGTTAAAGACCTTCATGAATTGTGATGATTTTGAATTGATGGTAACAATGTCACATAGACCTTGAAATTGGATTCGAATCTGTTTTTGATTTGTAGCTTTGTGTTTCGATTCAACTGCATGCATGCGCATAAGGTCACTTGATTCAGCAATTGAGTTTCCGTTTTGTTGGTTCTGTACCGTGATAAAACCCCAAGAAGGAAAGGAAAAGGAAGCATAAGAACTATTACTTACTCTTCATCTCTTGTTTGGTTATGTGTGGAAAATGCTAGGAAAAGCACATCTCAAAGAAAATCTGACAGAATTTTTAGGACTCTTACGTGCTTTTTTGTCTTTTTTCCCTTACATTTCCTCTGTGGTAATGTATCTTTCCAATTTTACCGCATGCAGTCACATGCATGCACTGCATGATTTACTTTTGGAAGGAAAAGAAGATCTGAAAGGAAGCCAGAGTGAATTCTTAGGATTTTGATGGAGCCCCCGTCATGAAAACTTGGGATAAAAAGGAAGACTTCTTTCATAATTATTAATTTGTTCTTTATCTTTTGTTTGCATTTTTTCTAATAATTATTTTTCCTTTTCTTCCTGCATTTTTTTTGGATCCTAATAATGCTAGGGAGTAGTGGTTATTATGAGTGGAAAATATCATAGACCATGGAATTGGGTCACATTTGTTTGGATTATTGTTTCTGTTTCGGTTTTACTGCATGCCTGCACATAAAGGCACTAGATGCTGTATTTGAGTCTACATTTCTTGGTTTTAAACCCTGACAAAACACCAAGCAGGAAAGGAAAAGAAACATAATAGTCACTAATTTCTCTTGTTTGGTTATGTTTGGGACATGTGAGAAAAACGAAGGTGCAAAAGAAAATTACACGTAATTTTTAGGACTTGAAGTCGTTTCTTGTTTTGTTTTTGTTTCTACGATTTCTGTTCCTGTTTCTTTTTTTTTTTGGGTCTGCTTTCTTGTTTCTGAAACCCTAATGTTAGATCGTTTTCTCAGAGTTTGGTAATGGTTTCATCATCATCATCATCACCAGTGGTGGGTTTTACCGAGGAAATTCTAAATGCATTGTTGGAGTACTTGGTTGATCCTATGTTACCCTTAAAATCCTCTGCATGTGAAGCTCCTTCGATTTCTCAACAGCGATCGGTTGCTAAACAGGTCTTTTGCTGCTTTGTTCTGTTGAAGCGCATTGTTGAGCTCATTTATTGGTGCGATGCAACTTTATTATCTTTAATATGCCCCAGGAGGTTTTTTAATAATGTATAGGGGCTTTATTTTGGCGTTGTACAATAGCTTTACAACCATTACTGCTACTTGGGGCAGTTTTTGATTGGTGCTTAGAAACTTCCTAAGAAACTGTATCTAATTTTGGCTTATACGAAGCATATAAGCGATTCTATTAACTTTAGCATTGTGGCTTTGCAGGGGCTTAAGTTAAAAACTAATGATTACTGTATAAATCGATGACTGCCAAGTGTTGGAGGGTTGAATATAATTTGTCATGTTGTCATTGTATCACTTATGTACACAACTGTGGCTTACACTTTTCAATTTTTATCGTGTTTCTGTTGTTGCTTTCCTTTTGTTTTCCCTTTTTTTAGCTTACTTTAAACTTATAAGAAATGGCGACACATTGTCTGAGTCGCCATTGTCATTTTGGAGTAAAAGCTTTAAAGAAGTTTTCATTTGAGGAAGTATTCGCATACATGCTGATTGTGGATTAATGTATGCGGAACCTTCCTGTTTTGTTGTGGTAAAACAAATCAGTTACTGCAAAAGGTGTCAATGGGCCAGAGAATGCTAACATGACAACCCGTAGCCATCAAGTTAGAAGAAGACTAGCAAGTCGTTGGAGTGAAATAATTAATTATTCAGTCATTGAGTTAGGAATGAATGACAATAATAGAGTGATAGACTTTTCTTTCTGGCTGGATTATGTTATAACGTACCCATAGGTTAAAAGTATTTCAAAACAGGTCCTTACTACCATGAACGTGCGGTTTAGCAAATTTGGCGCGAAACCTCATGGCATTGTGCGTGATGTTTCAAGCTGCAAATTTGCTTGCTCTAAGTTGTAATTTATGAGTTTTATCTGTTTGGCCTTCAATGGCTTGTAACTTGAACCAAGGTGCATGATCTTTATAAGAACATGAAGCTTATATTGTGCAACTTTCAATAGGGTATATTGTTTGATATTCCTGCCTATATTTATCTTACAAGAGAAAATATGAGATGATTAAACAAATCGAACTCGTAATAGCACATGCATCATGTTCTTCTTCCTAAGGCTGTGCCATCCCACTTTTCTTCTACCTGTTTAAATACTATTGTTCAACCTTATCTAATTTTTCTCTTAACAAGTATCTTTTCCTTAAAAGCAAGAAATATAATTGCTTAAGTAACACTAAAATTTCCACATGCATATATACCATCAGCTGCTACTTGTATTCATATATATGCTTTCTCTGTGTATACACGTTTCAGGGTATTGTGTGTATAAGTAACTATACATGTGGTCGCTATGCTGCTTTCGCTTTCTGGAATGACCATAGGTCATGTCTCAGTCTTTCCATGGTTTGGGAGAGATAAGACTGAGATGCAGAGAGTTTTAGTTCTGTCTTTGGTGGCGTCTTTGTGCAAAACAAAATTTACATCATTTTTAAGGGGTTGAACCATTGAAGGCACCATTTAGACACTCGGTGTCCCTTTGTTCTTGTGTTTGCATCAAGGAAGGGTATCTATGTGCTTGCTTTTGGATTTGAGGATTGGATGGAGATTTGGATATATCAGCCTTCTTGGGAAACAGCAGCTTTTTTAATTAAGCTTAGTAAGCAATTTTGGAGTGAGTGGAAGAGCCAAAGGCGTATTAAGAGTAGGATAGTGTCCATATTAAAGGACTTGATGGTTTTAGAGCGTGTATTAAGTGAACACATTTATATTGTTTCTTCAAATGTTTACAAAAAGTCACTTACACCCATAAAGTAGTTAAGCATGTATATAGCTATATCTCGGTTTTCACACATTCATACATAATGGGAGCTTATCCACATTCCGCGCTGGCACTCAGAAATTTCCAAAATGCCAGGCCATCCATGTTGGTAACACATGGATTGATCTTTTGCTAAAGTGCCGTTGTTGTTAAGAAGTTGGCAAATTGTAGCCAACACTTAACAGTTAGCCAATTCTGAGGCTTGATTTTTTAATGAGGAAAAGTACTTGAAGTTTGGCAACGCTGCTGCTGCTTCTATTCTCTCTCTCTCTCTCTCTCTCTCTCTCTCTCCTCCCCCCTCCCCCCTCCCCCCTCCCCCGCCCCCCTCCCATACACACAATTTCTGCTAAATACATCCCCAAACTCTTGAAATCTTCACCATCCACATATTCCTCCTTTGGATCATGCCCAGGGGCGGATCCAGAAATTCTATTCGAGGGGGGCCAAAAAGGCGTAAATTTTTTGGTCATATTATAATTAGCGTCACTCCTTGAATATGTTAAATGCATAATAAATTATTCAATTGACTACCAATTATTTTAATTTACTATTCATAGTGATTTGTTTAACTTGGTAAGGTGAATCAATAACGAATTACTAATCTTACATGAATGAAACTTAACGCTTACTGTATAGATGTATTATTGATGTGATTATTACTTATATGAGTATAATAGTGCATGTATAAGTTAACATTTTACAATAATTCAAACTATAAAAAAAAAAGAATTAACCTTGATCATTCGTATTTTTTCATAATCCGAAAATTTGAAACTTGAAAGAATGAAGATGGAGCAAAAGAACGAGAAATAAAAAGATTATGACGGCCGATAACACAGAGTTAGAAATATAAAACCCTAATTAATTACTTTTACGATATAATTATATTTTTGTAAATACGTTAAATATGGATATCATTTATATACGTTAAATATGGATATCATTTATATAGAAAACTAAAAAAGAAATCTCAAAAATTGGGGGGTGCCGTGGCCCCCTCCTGTCAGGTGGTAATTCCGCCTTCTGCCACTGATCATGCCTATGTATCAACGTGTGCTTCTCCTTGCACTCTATCAGATATAGTCACCTCTTAATCTGCAAAACTGTGGATGACTTTATTTTTCTTGTCAGATTCGTACAAAAAAGTTTCAATATTTTGCCACAATTAAATGGCTTGCCTTCCAAGGATAGGTAGATCTTTAAAAATATGAGTATTAGTGAACTCAAAAGCCACCATCATGGTAAAGACCTGCGGAAGCGAACCTCATTGCAGTCCTCGCCCACACAGAGGTCAGGATCCCATTTATTTTGACATTCTTACTTTTACTACATTTTGTCCCATCTCAGTAGATTTTCGAAACCACCCTTCTTCGGTGTCAATTGGGTGCTGTCTCAAGACCACTCATGTTCATTTTTTTGATACATATATACTGACAGGAATTGATGACCAAAGTGTGCTATATTAAATGATTATTCGGTCTTTATGCCAAAATTTTTCAGGTACATGCGGTTGTGTTACTGTACAACTACTACCAGAGGAAACAACATCCTGAAGTAGAATTTTTGAGTTTTGAGTCGTTTTGCAAGTTGGCTGTAATTTTGAGACCGAGTTTGATGGCATACATGAAATTTATGCATCGTTCCGATTCTATGGAGTTAAACGATCAGGAAGTTCAACTTTCAGTAGCAGAGAAAGCAATCATAGGTGCATGCAATATATCTTTGGTTCTAGATGCTAAGAAAGATTTTCCAAACACAGCAGGATGGCCGATTTCCAAGGTTGCAGTTTTCCTGATTGACTCCAGGAAAGAGAATTGCTTGCTGCTCTTTAGTGCTGTCACAGATGGGGTCTGGTCAGTCATTGAGAAAGATCTTGATTTCTCTAATGTCAGCTCAGAGAGTATAGTCGCAGGAAAACACATAAGCAAAAAGAAAAGAATCAGTAAAAAACCTTTGGGGGAGGATCAGGATGCTGACGAAGCTAGTTTCCAGCAGCTAGCATTTTCGGCTGTGAAGGAAAAGACAGGTACACAGACTCTTGTAACAGAATTGAGATATATTGTTATTATCTCATCACATGATCTCAACTGCAATCCAACCTTGATGGATCTTTCAAGCCACTGAAATTGTCTGAAAGAGAATACTACCCACCTTTTACCAATGAGTTATAAAGGATCTCAAGCAGATAATGTCCCTTGCTAGGGTGATAATCGTCTTTATCTTCCTCATTAAATTTCCTTTATTGGTGCATGGTGGGATATGGTATATTCTGATTCGTTCTGTTTATGGTTTAAAAGTGAACTTGCTAATGCCTGGATACAAGTGTTATATATGGAACAGGTATCAATGAGGCTGACCTTTTGGTTATCGAGAGCCATACTGTATATTCTTTGAGCAAAGAAAAGACAGCTGCTCGTTTCTATGTACTGCAATCCACCAAATCGCTCAATGAGGATATTCAAGTTCCTATTAAAGATGCTATTGAGAGGTTGGTTCTAGTAATTGCGTTTCCTTTGATGAGCATGTAATTACTGGTTTCTTCTCGCAGATAAGAGGTAAAATCTAGATTTTCTTGTGGTAGTAGAATATAAATCTGTTTATTCGACGATCAGAAAAAAGTGGGTCTGCGTCTCCCTGCGGGTCAGTATTTTTCTGATCTCAGGCCAGAGTGGTCGAAATCCTAAACTAGTCCTGAATACCACTGGCTTGCGCATGAGTTCTAAGCTTGACAATGGTTCCTGAACAGGTGAGATCTATCTGCAAGGCACCTGCGAAGTGCATCCATTGGCAAATAGTTGTTTCCTTAGTAACCAAAGGACTTCGAGTTTGTCTTTATCCTTTTGGTGATTTAAGGGTCCAGCACTTTGTAGGTTCTTATATGTCGTTTGGGGGAGGAAACTATAGGCCATGCGCCATTTCGTAGCATAGTGAAAATGGAAGTATAGCCTCCAACCATGCTTGTTGGCTAACAATTGCATATACTAAGAGGGTTCTGATTTTGAATTCTGTATTAGCTTATTGGCGCCCTTTTTTCCCGGTGATTTAAGGGTCCAGCACTTTGTAGGTTCTTATATGTCGTTTGGGGGAGGAAACTATAGGCCATGCGCCATTTCGTAGCATAGTGAAAATGGAAGTATAGCCTCCAACTATGCTTGTTGGCTAACAATTGCATATACTAAGAGGGTTCTGATTTTGAATTCTGTATTAGCTTATTGGCGCCCTTTTTTCCCTGTTCCAAGGCATTTATTGATTTTCATAACATGTATACTCTACATCCTTGTCAATAAGAGTGATAATTGTTGTGCTTTGCTTCCGAATTAACAAAACTCTCTCTGCAAATAGAATTAAAACTGAGTGGATCTAATGCAGGACGCAGCAGGAAGGAAGACATTTTTGGGCCTTATTATTTATAATTTAAGGTTTCCAAAGAGATTAAGGTTCTAAGAACTGGAAGGGCAAGAATGTGCTGTTTAAGAGCTGTTTAGTGAAGCTTAGGCTTTGGCATCACACCAGAAAGAAAACAACCTAGGCATCACGTGGTTCTTCAACATAACACTCGAGAGATGCATCACACTTCGAATTGCACAAAGCTGCAAAATATCTAAATGTTTTTTGGTTGCCTTAGAAGAAAGCTAGTAAATACGTTTATGTAGGAAAAGTACAGCACATGTAACGCCTTATTTGCAGGGGGATATCAGCAGAATTTTGAGGATGCACACAGATGAAATCGTGTAAGATTTTCAAATTGCAAAGCTACTTTTCTGTCAGAAAATCCTCAAGTCTTACTGACAATTATGTCCTAAACGAAAGAGCAAGATACTTGCAGAAGATCAGTAGAGAATCAGCCCAAAAATCCCACTATGATATCTTGCCACATTTGGCGATGCATATCAGAATGTGGACCTCTGGTCATGCATTGGACCATCCAAATCCTGTCTTAAAAGTGAACCAAATTTCCCCTCCAATTTGCAATGCTTTGGTCAGCACATAATTCCCTCTTGGATTGCACAAGGATCTGAGGCATTACAGTATTATTGGCTTGACCTTTGGAAAGACTAAGAGGCTGTTTGGCATTGATTATAAGATGGTCAAACCTGATTTAATCTGGATGATGAAGTTGTTAGGTGTTTGGCAAGAATACAGAACTGATTTAATCAGCGTTTAAAAGCTAGAAACTGGTAAATGCCGTTACTTGGCGCTTGAAGACCATGTTATTTGTAACTTGCATCAACTTCGATTGCAGAAAAATGCAAGATGTTATTCACACATTCTTCTATTTTTTTACCTCCCCCCCCCTCCCTCTTAAAAGCTGATCATATATTACTGCTCTACATTTGTGTAGCTTGCAAGGCCCTTTGGTGATAAAGAGTTCCAACAGTTGGACTGCGGCGCCTGTTGTTGAGTATTTTCATGTGCTTCCTTATGCTGGGATCATATCAGACCTGTTTTTCAGGTTAAACTAATGCTTTCTGCTAGTTCTCTTAAATTTCTGGGCACCTGTAATCTTTACTCTCGTAATTTAAAATTACCATCTGAAGTGTATTCTGCCTTTCTGGTTAAGGATTTTGCTTGTTTTAGGTCTAAGGGATTTTACTTAGCTTGAACACCATGGATCACAACACAGCTTTGTTCTAGGTGATGCTTGGTTACTATGTGTAAAATTCATCATTGTACAATTATCGTCATTGGTTAATCATCAACCTGTCAAGTGCTAGCATAGCGTGCAAGTGTCACACCATACATGGTCTAGGGGAAGGTTTAAATGTACACAACCTTACCCTTCTATTGCAGAGAGGGTGTTTCCACCTCGCTGTGCCCAGGCCTGTCCTCTTAATCTTCAATCTGCGAGTGCCTAGATTATCTCTAAGTGCATATGGCTATCCTTTATAAAAAAATATTGCATAAGCAAAGCAGGTCTCAGGTTGTCAACCACAGAATGGTGGTGCCTTCTGCTCTATTTGCCAAACCTGTAACCTCTACACTTACTAAAGTCTCTTCCTGTCTTCCATAATATGCTGCAAATTGAGGCTGCAGGATCATCATTCCTGCTCCTTCATGATTTGTTGGTCTTTCATAAGAGGCCAGACTGGCCAGTGGGCAGTGGCTTGAGAAGAGAATTGGAGAATAAGAATAGACAGAGACCTCTAAAGGAAGAGGTGGAAAGATATGATAGAATCTTCCAGTATCCGTCCTTGCATTGGTACAAGCATGCCAGTAGATGTAGAATTTCATCAAGCATTGTCCTGATAGTTTTCCTTCCCAAACTGCCCTGAGAAGTTTAATACTCCCTCTGTCCCTAACTAATTGATCGTGTTTGACTTGCACGCTTATTTAGATGAGTCATATTTTATGAGTTTCCCATTTTATCCCGAGAGAGAGAGGGGGAGGGAAGAAAGTGGGCCAGGAGAGAGAAAAATGGTTGGTGGAGAATTAAATGTGGAGAGAGAAATAGCATAAAAAAGTGTAACAAGGGTAAACATGGAAAAACAGGTATGGGATCTTTCTCAATTTGAAAAGTGATCAATTTTTTTGGGACAGCCCAAAAAGGAAATATGATCAATTTTTTAGGGACGGAGGGGGTATTTTATTTAGCATTTCATGCAAATAAAAGTGTAATCCTTATACCCGAGGACCATCCCAAATCAAGAATTTCAGGGTGAGATTTGATTGGCATAGATATTGTCAATTGACATTTGTTTCATGGAGCTAGGTTATGAAACAATAAGGTTTTACTGAAAGGCTTTGGGAAGTTTTAACCAAATAAGTTAGGTCTATGTGACCTTTCCTATGCACTTGCTCTGCCTCTTGCCTTACCACCTTATCTTTAGGTGCCAAGATTCCTCCATGTAATATCCTGGAGGGGTTCTGTTTTTGTCTGCCTACCATACTTGCCTTATCTCCAAACTTGTAGGTGTGAAATTTACAAGAACAGTTTGTAATTCTCGTGTTGTTTGAGTTTTCCCCCGAATGCCTCGACTTGTCTTGAAAGGTTTCTGGTTCCTGCAAATAATACATTTAACGGTACTTCATAAATATCTGATGAATCATCTTTTATGAGCTATATTTATGTTGATTGTAAGCTCTTCTAATCCCATAAACTTATACATTCTATGTAATATTCAGAGACATGACATGATCCGGTATTTTATAGTTGTCTTATATGGTCATCTTGCAATGTTACAGAGAAGTGTTTTCAAGTAGTTTCCAAGACCTGAGGGCTGGAGTCGAAAACAAAGATGACAGCTTTGGGAGGATGGAGGACTCTTGTGAGAACAGAGTTAGTGAAAGCAAAGAGGTGCGTTCTGACACTTTGCCATCATCGGAGATGCTGCTGGGACGTTTCACGAGGCCTCAGACAGCAGAAGAGCCCTGTGACAAAGAAATGTGTGGAAGCAAGGATGTTCTTTTTACTAGTTCAGAAGGTTTGAATCTGGGGATAGGAAGTGTTGACAATAACAGCTCTCAGAAGACGGATAAGCCTTTCAGTAAAGATGTTTTCGAAAAGACAGATACATCTTATGAAAATTGTGGTAATGCAGTCTCTGTGGGAAACACGGCAAGTCGTGTCGATGGATCTCAGAGAATGGAGAGCTCTAGTGATAAAGAAGTCATTGAAAGCATCCATACATCCGACAAGAACTGTGGTTTTGCGGATTCCAGTGTTAAGGAGTCAAACGGTGCCAAGATAGAATCGTTGAAGAACGTAGATAATAGTGGATGTGTAATTTTTTTGTCCAATTCTGCAAGTGGACCAAAGAATATGGGTGTGGATGAGACTTCTGTGGTCTGCCCCACAAAAGAAGACAAAAGTAAGAAGCATATACCAGTCAAAGTTTACCATCACCAGAAAAAGAGAACTTCAAAGGAAAGTGGTAGAAATTCCTTGACCATGGTCAAGGTCAAGGTAATACAAGTTTATTCAACTTAATTAATGTTACTTCCTTTCCAATTGAAGTTTGTCCTATTTAAAACTAGACACTTCGTGCATTTGTTAATTTCTTTAAACTTTGACTTTTTTGCTAATTTCTAGGATAGAATTTGAACGTCCAAATATTGAGGCCGACTAGAGAGATGAAACTAGGGATTTCCACTCCTGCTCGTCTTTGTCTGAAGCAGTTTTTCTATGCACACGATCACAAATTATGCTAGTTATTTCATGCAGTGAATCATTATCTGCAATGGGGATTGAAATGTTGGTAATGCAGTGGGTTAAGGTATTTTAGCGCACAGCTTAGTGGTGTGAACCTTGACTCTGCTATCCCAAAAACTCTACTAGGTACCGCGTCTCTAAAATTGAAAGTGATTGTTGTTAACAAATAGCTGGCTCTTGACTCTTTTTGCCAGCAATATGTAATGGAGTTTCTGGAAATTTTTTTTGCTCCCCATGTTATTTCGACTCTGCAAAGCACCTACATAGTATTATGGTGTATGTTTTATAGGTTTATATTCACCTAACTTGCATACCTAGCAACTGAAGCACAATAGAGGTACTTAGAGAACACTGTCAAATCGTTTTTAGTTATGCTTTTAAGTGGTATAGCTTACGGCCGTACCTGTAGAATTCTACATTCAAGAAGGCATGTAATACCCTTTTTTCAATATTCCAAATTACTTATGTATTGATTACCAGGCTTTAGATTTACGATTCAATAACTAATATCTGTTTCTGCATTGTTGTTTTTTTCTAAGTAGTTTTCAGTATCTAAAACAGGCTATCCTTTACATGTCAATTTCAACTAGTTTTTCTTATGTTTTATAGGTTTCTATTCACCTAACTTGCATTCCTAGTAACTGAAGCACAATAGAGGTACTTAGAGAACACTGTTAAATCGTTTTTAGTTATGCTTTTAAGTGGTATAGCGTACGGTCGTACCTGTAGAGTTCTACATTCAAGAAGGCATGTAATTCTTTTTTTTTCAATATTCCAAATTACTTATTTATTGATTACCAGGCTTTAGATTTACGATTCAATAACTAATATCTGTTTCTGCATTGTTGTTTTTTTCTTAAGTAGTTTTCAGTATCTAAAACAGGCTATCCTTTACATGTCAATTTCAACTAGAAAGGTCTGGCCTTAAATTTGTATGTTTGCTTACTGGTTTGCTCATTTAAAGTGTCATGTGCAGAAGAGCAAATAAACTTTCAGTTTAAAATAAAAAGGTGCTACGCTTTTAATTTAAAAGAAAAAGAATGCTACTAGTTCTTTTCTTTAAGCCCTTCCGTTTATCGTTGATCATGTATACTTTTTATGGCATGTAAGGCCTTCTGTTACTGGCAGGGTGACATGCCTGACTCTGTCATGAAGCCAGTCGTTACGGAGTGCAGAGACGAAAAGGTCAACACTGGAAACAACACCTGCAGTACTGTCTCATCTGATCAAATTGAAATGCCTCTAGCAGATCGTGCTTTGGTCCCCTTTCAGCCGGCCGAGAAACATCTACAAGATATACAAATCACACTTGCTGCAAAGGAAGATGCTCTGTCACAGACTGCCCTTGAAGTTCTTCTCAGGAAACGAGAGAAATTGGTATGACCATTGCCTGTGTGCACTTCTCTTTTTCTTTTTAATCTAGGTTTAATTTTGCCCTTTGCAGACACTAAGCTTAAAAGAGGATTTATTTTGAGGCTGTTAAAAGTAGAGAATATGGTGTGCATAGGTAGACCTCTTACATTGGATCAGCTGAACAGATTATGGAGGCACCAAGCTTGTGTACCATTGACAAGACCACTGGACTGTTGGTAGTCTTGTTGGGCATGTCATTTCTTCGGAAGTTGCAAAAGTAGGGTAGGGTTAAGTTACCAGTTCCTTCAAAATTTGTTAGAGAATGGTCCAACAATGTATATGATGGGCAAGCCTGTAATTGCACGTGGATAGACAAATCAGAAAAGAAATAAAGGTGCACCATTCAACTATATCGGGTCTTCGGGTTGAACCCCTCAGATATTTAACATTGCAATTGACGCCCCTCGACCTTTACTACTTGACTAATTGAGGACAAATTGCAGTTTTGCACCAATTCTTTGGTCAAGTGAACAAGTATGAGACACATGTGACTTTGTATCTGATAGGTCGATTATAACATAATTATGTTAACAGGGATATCCACAGTTACCCCCCGTCACTACTAAGTATTTGGGTTGAACCCCCTGAGATATTAATTGTAACAGTCAACCCCTTCAATGTTTGTTACGTGACTACTTTTACTAATTGCATAGTGCAACAAGTGAATTGGTTAACTGACCAAGTATGAGATGCATGTGACGTTGTACCTAAAAGCTTGATTATAACATGACAAATTATTCCTCTTATATCCCCTTCGAAACCACCATCCTGCAGCCTTGCAGTGTCCTGCACCCATACTGTTGGATTCCTGACCCCAACTTTTCCAACCTCACTCTCCTCCGTCTCACCTACCTCAAGCCCCTAACAACGCCACCACTGTGCGCCGCCGTCTTTCATCTCTCTGCCTATTCCACTTTGCCACTCCAGAAGAAGACGTTGCCACAGCAAGCCTCGTCCCCACAGTGGACTCCACCTCCAGTCCCACCCCACTCCCAACCACTGCAAAAATGACCTATTCCGCCCAACCGCAGTCGGTGCCAAAGATTAATATACAAACTTGATGGCGCTAGATCTGCCAAATATTAATATACGAACTCTAATGTGAGCTAGATCTGCAGGTTAGCAAGGGACTTGGTCCTCCATGATTTTGAGGGCGAAATAGATACTTGATGGTTTGATTTGGTAATTTAGACTTGCAATGGCGCAACGGCATGGTATTGGTGAAGCATAGTTGAAGCTTGCTCGATTATTGTGGCCTGAAATGGTAGCTTAAGGATGGTTTGGGCTCATTGAATTGATGAGATGGATTGAGCAGCGCTAAGGTGGTTGTTGGTAAATGCGTGGTGGTGCTCGGTGTTCATGGGTATCGACGGCACAGGTAGTGGGATTTGGGTTCGTACAAAGATGACAAGGGTATTTTGCGCAGATTAAATACCCAATTCTGTTCAGCATCTAGTTGTTGACTATTCATGGTATATTTAGAGTAGCTTGGACTATGTTGGACTCTGTTTGGTTTGTATGGGAAGCTTTGAGCTTGATTTGGCAGAGGCCAATTGCTGGGTCCCCTCTCTATTACTGCCGCCACCACCAGTACCGACCACCCCGAGTGCCCCACAACTCTGTTGCCACCACCACCGAGCCCAAAGTCACTCCACCGCCACGCCAAAGTCTCTAAACAACAACTCCACAGAATCCACTCTGTTTCCCCAGCTCGACCACCATCGGCCCCCACTGCCTGCCACCATTACTCCATGACCACCACCAATAAACCCTTCACCGTTAAACCCTCCTTGTGCACCTACAAACCACCAGATCGCAAAGTTGCTGAATCTGCCACCACTACACCGCCGCCAATCACCACTTCTCCGCTGCAATAAAACCTCCCTGAGCTTCACCAGACACAAGATCGTGCACCCAACTGATTGGGTTCTATTGTGTTTTTCTCTAATCAGTTGATTATGATTTTTCCTCTCTCTAGCCACCATATTTTTCATGTCTTTATTTGCTCTGGTCTTTTTCTTCAAAATCTTATATGTTCTCTGTTTGCATGTGATTTTGTTAGGGTTTCATTTTATTTTTGAAACTTAGTTAAATGCTGAAGAAGATGATATGGGAAGACAAAAACATGTCAACATCGATGTTAAAGATGGTATTGGGGAAATAATATTATTTAAGGGGTAGTGTTGTGGTGGTGGTGGTGGTTAATAGGTGGAGCACAACTAACTTTGTATAAAATGAAACTGAAGTAATGAGGGATTTGATTAAAAAATGTGTGCAGGCGTTGTGGCGCATTGTTTGTTTGTGCATTTGGATCGGTCTAACAGACACCTTACTGGAAATGGGATTGAGGGACATTTTGGTCAAACTGAAGTAGCTTTTTAATTTTTAAAGAGAGCATCTTAAACCGTCCACGTGGCAAAGGCGGACGGTTCAACATGAGTTGGGAAAATTGGAGCCATCCGAACCTTGGGTGGGGATGGGCTCCCATATATATATATATATATTTACCTATATTTTCAGACGAACATACACACCAGAGTTATCCTATCCACAAGGATGCGTGTCTCCAAAGAGAGGGTCAATCAGTCCTTGCTTTCTGTTCATGAGATTAACGTCATTGCAGGACACCCTGGAATGTGCAGTGGTTCGAAACCTTCCAGTAAGGATTTTAAGTAACTGAATCTATGAGCTACAGCTTAGACCTAATCTCATATATACACAGAGAAATTCCATGGTCATTATACAGCCTTCCCTATTCCATATATTTGTATAGAAACTCCATCGTCATTATATGGCAGTCCTTGGAATTGGACTGCAGTTTTATCTAATTTTCTTAAGTGAACCTTCAGATAGTCACTTTACCATTTTTCATTTGTTCCATATGTATTTTTTCTGCAAGAAAGTATAAATAGACTTGCATGTTAAGAGATGATGTTTATGTTCTTTGTCTGTCCTTGCAGTCCGATCAGCTGCGTAATCTACAAGATGAAATAGCAGTATGCGATAAAAAGATCCAGACAATCATGGATGGTATATTTTTTTTTTATTGAGGTCTTGAGTTTTTTTTCTGTAGTCCCGCTATCTTTACCGCTATCTTTATCTTTTCAATATTTTTTTTGCTTAAATGCCCAGATATAAGTGGAGATGTCGAAAGTGGATTCAGTTCTCTCTTAGTGGGCACAACATCACAAATGTTGTAAATAAGCTTTGAGCCGGTACAGCGGGGTAATGAGACTTTGTACACGGGGTTTACCTGCTCATACCCAAAGAACTTGATACTTTTCCTAATATATGTACTCCTAACTGAACGATCTGTAATTGTGTTTAAGAAAAAGATTTAAGTTTTTGTATCATTCTGTTATTCTGGTGAATAGGTACAAATGTATGGTCCTGCAGGATTAGATATCTCAAAAGCATTGCTCTTGTTAAGGCATGCCAGCTTATTATTCTTCAAGTTCTCTCCGCTCTTTATTACTTCTCATGAAAACACATTTCGGTGTTTGAGTTCTTAGCTTTTATTTTGATCTGTGTCCGTGTTGTAATTTAACTAATGAAAGGAATTTGGTCGGGAAGGCAAAACATTGGCAAAAGTCCCTTGGTTTTGGCTTTGATGAAGTAATCTCTTGGTTTCTGAGAGGTGATACCATGAATATTGAAAAATATGTAATTCAATTGATTCTCATTTTATCTGGTAAAGAGGCACCTGAAGGTATTTTTATTTTATGATACTCTATTTGTGATAGTGAGGCCAGTCTCATTGTGATTGATATCCTGACTTGTAATGGAGATTTTGTACATTACTTAATTAGAAGGATTCCAAAATTAAGATCCAACGACATTTAACCAATCAAAGTACTTAACCTCATTCGTCTAATAGGTCAAGAAGATGGCTTGGCTGAGTTGGCTCTAAAATTAGAAGTTGTTTTAGAATGTTGCAATGATGTCTGCTTAGAGGGAAAATTTCAAGCTCATGGGACTAGCCAACTTGCTGAAGATGAAGGCTTGCAACGATATGTGAAGCGAAGGAGATTGTCCGAGGCAATTATCACTTTGCGAGCTCCATGTCAAGTAAGTTCTGGATTAGTTGTTCCTATCTTGTCACTTCCATTCTTGTCAAGTCTTCGAAGTGATCATCTTAGCCCTGAAGTTTTTTAGTGCTATTTTATAATTACAGATTCTTATGAGCCTTGAAATGGTTATGCCGCATTAAGCGAGTTAGAGGTTATATAATTGCAGGGTTCCTTAGATGCTAATATTTTTCCTAATAGGGTCTGACTGGAACTGGAATGGTAGTTAATAGAATTCCATTTCTTTCGTTAGATACACAATGAAGTATGGAACTGGAGTCCTAAAATGTAAATTGAATAATGTAGCTTGTAGATAACAAACCTAACGATTTACCTTGAGGTCATGGTCTCAAAATCTCTTGATGATGTTGGTATTTTTTATGTAAACTTGCAAATGCGGTGATATAGGTGGCTGCCGGCGTCTTCCCTGCACTGGCGGGAATATTCTGGTGACGTAGTTGACTCCTGTAAGATTCCGGAAAACTCCCGCTCGATGACCGGTGGTCCAGTGAGATTGCGGTCGCTGGCAGCCTAAAGTGGCAATCCAGAGAAGGCATGGTTGTGGTCTGGTGGTGGCCTCGTTATGGACCCTAGGGGTTGTTAGGCTCATCCTTCTTGGAATTCTAATATTGAGCTGAGACCTAAGAACTGGAATTGGGCCCCAGTGGGCCCCCACAATATAAAACGAGTATCATGGAATTGGGCCGGAACTCAAGTTCAAATTCCCAATGGGTTGTCCAAACAAAAGAATTACTACTCTTCAGTGTCCAACTCCAATCCAACTCCAATATCACGCTCCATTCCACAGGACCACAACCCAACCAGACCCTAATAGTTTTCTCCAGTGTCTTGACCTTTGAATGAGAAAGCCCGGAGAAGGTCTCTTCTAGGACCCACGAGGTTAGGCTAGAATGGGAGCATTTGCAGTTGAAGTCTGTGTTCTGCATGGAGAGAATCACTTTTCTATCTTTTCGTCTCACTGTTTGTTTTGCTTTCTATATCGGTTTTTGTGCAGATTGTTTCATGTTTATTAGGCACCATGCGCGGTATTCATTATGCTGCTCTTTCGTTTTTTGCATGTCGTGACCATAATTTCACACAGAAGGAGCTGGATGATGTTTGTCTTGAGAACTATTGGACATTACCAACATACAATGTGTCATCATCAGCTGGTAAGACATTTAAGTTTGATCTATGTGTATGGTTTAAGGCACGTTTGGCTTATCCTGTTTTACTGATGTTAATAGTAACCTCTGGGGCATACAGCCTACGAAAAGACAATTGAAAAATGTCTTATAGTCCAGAAATAAATCTTATCAATTATGATGTCTTCTTTGTTACTATTAACCGCAATGCTTTGTCCTTTTACTAATGTAAGCATCTGCTGGGTTGCCTTTAGAAGATTTTTCTTTTTATTTTTTCCCCATTACATGTCGCAAATTTACCAAAATATCTGGAAATTCACCTGTTTACTGGCATCCTTCTGATAATGAAAATGATACTCAATACTTGGGCTGATTTTCTTCAATTTTTTTGCTCATGTAAATTCGGAAGTTTTCGACACCCACTTGCACAATCAACCTTGCGGAAATTTTTTTTGAGTGTGTGACAAATCTTTGTTTGTGGGCTTCCTCTGTTGCCAGTGCTGTTTTAACTCTTTTATCTGTACCTTTTTTTTGAATGCCAAATGTTTTCGTTGATGTATTGGCTGCAACACATGCAGAGATGAGATTTCAGTTGGGCCAAAATAAGGCCAACGGGCTCATGGACCCTGGGTGTAAACACGGGTGCACACCTCATTGAAGCAAGGTGCAAATAAATATAAGATACACGAAAAACTTACATAAAAGCTAGCAATATTCAGCAACACATTCTTAAAGATGGCATTTTATCGCACATTTTAGCTATGTACTGTAACTAAATTCAGCCATTTCCAGTCACATTTTGGTAAAGCCAGAGCTGATATACCCAATTTGAAAAAGTTGGACTCTAAATGAAGAAACCTACTAAGTTGGGGGACTAGGACATACAAAGTTGAAGCTTACGTGGCAAAAGGAGAATGTTCCTAAAAAAACTTACATGGCGCAAAGATAAGAGGTCCAAATCCAATTTGTCGCAATTCCTAAGATCAGGAGAAGAAAGGAGAAGAGGGAGCAGGGATAGAGTGAGTGTAGCTCGACCTCTGAAGAGAGAATCTAAGTCCCTACTGAGAGGCAGCAAGAGTTAAAGGAAGCGAGTATGCGAGCAGAGTTCCTCTACATCTTACCTTTTTCTCTTTGTAGTTTAGCCCAGGTGCTTAAAAAATATAAAGGTCGGGGCTTAGTACGGGACATTGTCTCTCCTTAGGCAGCAGTCACGGAGTCACACTCACCCTGAAACTTCACTCCCGATCTTGCACCCTCCTGCTCCCACCCCATAACCCACAAAAATAGTGACCCTCCCACTCTGGAACCGTGCATCCGCTCCTGCTCCCACCACGCCTGTGCAAGTTAGCGCTTGCAGTATTTTCTTGAACTATAGATTATATCCTTCTTTAGTAGAAATACCATTACAATTGTTGGCTCCAACATAATCTGTGCCTGGAGCCTCGCCGCCCCCCCCCCCACTCCAACCGGCTTTGGTGCAAGGCACACATTCAGTAACAGTGTGGTAGCGCGAATCAGTGGTTTCTTTTCTCAATGAAGTAAAAAGGAGATGATGAAGAGGATTTTATTTCTTGTAACGGCTTTAGGATGTCCATTGATATGTCTCTGAATACATGTGCGACCACATATTTTTAACAAAACACCCATCTGTAACTATCCGTCTTTGCAGGTGGTTTCCTGGCAAACGTAACTGTGAAAGCATTTGAGTCCGAGTGTTCATGTGGCGGAGAGTTGGAGGCCAGTCCTCGCGAAGCAAGAGATTCGGCTGCCTCAGAGATGCTTGTCAAATTACGAAATCTGGCAGGCAAGGCCCTGTAGTTCTTAATCTTCTGATCCTTAGGAGATAAAGTTGAAACTCTGGTACTTTTCGCTGACAAATAACATGTTTAGCGCTAGTTATTTCTGCCTTATTTTCCCTAGGATGCCGTTTGATGTACTTCATGTTTGCTGAATGAGAACTCGGAGTTTGACAGATTTGAAAATTTGACATCTGAACCTCCATCCGGCAGATATTATCCGTATGCCATGATATCTCCAAACTCCTTTAGGTTATGGGGTAATTACACTCATGTCCGCTGACTATCCCAAATCTGAAAACGTCTTTGACCATGTGAATTCATAATTCATCCGAAGTGGACAGTTTTGATAAAATAACTCATTTAGCCCTCTGTATGTTAAATGTCTATGAGGTGATAAAGATGACTTCATTTCATCACTTGATCTCAAGTGGAGTAATAGACAACCAGAATGTTTTGCGCACATTTATGAGAACCCTGATTTTTAGAAATTATATGGACTATCAGATATTGTTAACATGAAGTAAACTAAATAGATTATACGGAGTATTAGATATCCTCTTTTTTGAAGTTGTCTTTTGGGTCTTGCCAACTCTCTATATCTATATAAATATATCCAATAAATTGAATAAGGGTAAAATAGAATAAAACTGATGTTAGAAATTGATTCTGATTTGATCTAGAATCAATCTCAAACGGCTAACACCCACAACCACCCGTCGCTTCAAGCCAACCCGCCACCCCCACCATTTGAAGCCACCCTCCTGCAACCCCACCATTTTAAACCACCATCCTTCACCGTTCCAGGCCACCCACTGCCCGACCTTTCAGCTCTGCTTTGCGATGTCTTGCTCTGACATTCTTCCCTTCCTGTCCTTCCAAGCCGATGTCAACTACTATTCCATCTTCAATTCACGTAAGAACACGCAAGATCTCCTTTTCAAATGTTCCGCCGTGGTGGTTTAGTTTGGTGGGACTTCGTGATGAGATGGCGTATGGCATAGCATGCTGCGTCAAGGTGGGTGTCAAAATTGAGTGATGGTGATGCAAAGTACATCATTATTCTACCTTTAGATCCAAAGACACCTTTTATTGTTTACCCTTTCATGCAACGATAAAGAAAGCAGAAATATGTCAAAAACCGAGGAACTTTAAAAGAATATATGTTTTCACCTGATTTCATCGGATCTGGCTTCTGGAAAAAGTAACGTGATAATATTCTCTTTTTGGCAATAAGAAGATCGATTAAATGGTGCAAATATGAAGTCGAGGTGTGAAACAAAATGGCAAATGAATGAAGCCTCCTATGCCACCAAAAATCCCATGGAGTTGCAATCTAGCTTCGTGTGCGCCACTGGTTGGAACTTTGACCGTTAAACATTTGCTGACGTGTCTCGAAAAATAGGACTCCAAAGACGGTCAAATGCTGTAACTAAGACGGGCTAGCCCACAGTTATATATACTCCGTGACATCTACATTGACAGCTTTAGTGGAAACTATAACTGTGTGTGAGGTTGGCTTTTTCTACCGGGTACTTTCTTGACCAAGTGTCGTTGCATGATGAAGATATATTCTGGAATCTCAAGTAAAAATGACATGAATTTTAGTAACGAATCGATTTGCATCAATTGAAAACCAATTGCACCGACTGCAGAAAGTGAGTTGCACATTTTCATAAATTGACCAGCACATTTATTCTCTAAGCTGTTCAACCTTAAACATTGAGTTACTATTCAAATATTATGAAGTGTTATTATTTGCTTTGGGACTCTTTGGCTGCAGCCAGAAAGATCAAAGGGTATGCTAACTCTCTGATAATATTAAGGACCAGTTTGACATTGCTTATCCTATAATTACTTTTGCACAACAGATTATGACAAAAAGTGATTATGCGAAAAGCTGTCTTTCAATGCCAAAACCCGGATTTCTGCTTTTGGAGTCTACAATGCAAAGGTGTACTTAAACGATCATCGGCAAACAAACGCTATCTTACTTCTCCAAAACACTTTTGAGCCTCCCAAAAGAACTGCCAAAATGGGCCCGTGCTACAGTATATAAGAGCTGAAACACTGATGTAGCCAGCAGAATGATGAAAATGCCCTCGGGGGCATCCTTTGAAGCTATACATCCACACCAAGTCTCTATGTTGTTGTAAAAAATGCCAGTGATCTCCGGTGGGTGTCGAAGTAAGTTCTGTTCCTGGAAGAGGGGATGAAATAGGCTGGACCTAGCACGCGGTTAGTTACATACATATGCCTCAACCTTATAACTAGACTAGCAAAATAGTCAAGGAAAATAGCAATAATCGTCGTCCTCCTTTTCTTTCCTTTTTGATTTCGTCCTCCTTTCAATTTTTTTTATAAAAGATTCTGTGTTCCAATAGGTCATTTCTGTCAACTAATCCGTGAGATCCAATTAGTGAAGGGCAAAAAAGTACCATTAATTGGATAAGGTTAAAAAAAAAACCATATCAAGCTCCTCCCTCTCCCTAAACCAACCACTTAACCGTCGCCGCCGAGTTTTGGATGGTTGATGGTGACAGTAGGTGGGTTTGGTCATTTGGAGATGGGGTTGAAGGGTGAAGGATAGTGGAGATGATGGTGGTAGGTAGCAGATCCAAGCAAGGGAGAAGGTGGGTAGCAGATCTGAGCAGGGAGGCAGTGGTGGCAGTGCAGGTTTGGCAAGGCGATGATGGCATTGGCTATATGGGACGATGGTCCGGGTTGACGAGGTGGTGGTGGTAATGGCGATGGGGAAGTGGGCAATGGTGGGTGGTGATAGTTGTCTTTAGCGTCGGTGTCATCGTCAATCCCATGGATCGGGACGGTGGATAGAGGTGGTGCGATGGTGGTGGTTGCAAACTGAAGTGGGCTTGGGTGGTGGTTGTCTTCTTTGCAATACGGTTGGCTTGTTGGTGGCTAGGGTTGGTTGGCATGGGGGAGACACCGGAGAGATAGATGGTGAAAGATGTTATGTTTTGCTGGTTATGTCATTTGACTCACCATCAAAGTTACTTTTTGGCCCTTCTCCAAATGGATTTAGCGGATGAAATTGACGAAAATAACCTACTGGAACACAAAAATCCTTTTACAAGGACCATTTAGAAAAGAAAAAAATTTGACTGCTATCTGGAATCGAAATGGAAGATAGAGGGGAAGGACGAATAGTTATGGTGTATGTACATGGATCGAGGACTGTCGCTAGTCCTATGGATTAGCGACCATTACAAAAGTATACTCAAAACTGTATAGCATCGAGAGGTTCGAGGAAACAAAACACAATTCTGAAATTGAGGACTTTTTGGCTCAATAAAGTGCGACTACTAACAATCTGAGGATGTTCCCAGCATTTAAATTACGATCAATGATCAGCGAAGGTGCAAAATCAAAGGAACAATTTCATGGTTGTCTTCTACAATAATGCTTAAATCCGTGGCTACCTTTTGCCCAAACATCCACCAGTTTCTGTGGCATAACACAACATTGACACTCTTTCATCTCAAAGTACCGATATTGATGCATCACTATATGAGATGTCTGTATGACGTGGTACCTACTCTCTTCAACATTGACAACCAACAACAAACACGAATAAGAAGAATGATAAGAACGTGAAAACAGAAGCAGAATAGAAACGAGAGAGGTGGTCTGTATCGTGCTCGTAACATGTCTTACAGCACTGGGGTTCCAAGAAGATGGAAACTTGATAGCAAAAAAAACCAAATGGAACAGATTACTAATACGATGAAGAGTGCCGAGAATTAATAAGACGGAGTGCTTGTTGCGTGTCTTCAGTGAAGCTCAGGTAACTTGATGAGGTGAATTTAACATTGCTCAAAACTTCCTCAATAGCTAAGTGAGATAACTCACGCTTCAATCCCTTATTCTTTTTACTACCTATGATTGAAATAGATAAGCACACAAGAAGAGATTTTTGATTGATCTGCCTCCAAATGCCAAAGCATTTACTGATATACTAGCTAAAACCCCGTGCTATGCACGGGTCTATTGCATTGGATCTAATTGCATCCAGACGTTCTCATACTTTGTAATAAAAAAAAAAGTTAGAGATAATTTTTTTTCTCTAGCTTATCTTCTGGTTCTTTTTCTGTCTCAAAGATAACGGGCTAAGCCTTAGGAGAGGACTCGATTCACCAAAACATCATTGTCCACCATATTAAACATGGCTACCAAATGGGCTACCCTGTTAACCATCTCTTCATAGCGAGACTTGTTCCAACGACATTAATCAAATGAAATTTTCAATGGTCGTGTTAGCATCTCATTCTGCATCCAAACAGCATATGCTGGCTGCTTTAGCCTCATTTAGAACAACCATTGCCCCTTGTACATTTTTTTCCTCCTCTCTGCTCCATAAGATTCATTTTCCAAACCTAATCCTATGTAATTAGGCATGGAAGAGTATTCAGTCTAAACACATGCACATGCAAAAGGTTATATTATATTGATCACCATTATGCAGTTGGTAAACTATAGACATGCTTTTTTGCGACTTGTTTATCATTGACCATTCTTTAGCGACAAATAAAAAGTTTTACTTCTAAATAAAGCTACAATTTGATTAGCGAAAAAGGAATCTATTTAGAATAACCTTTTGTCACTTAGTTTGGTAAGCAAATGATAACTCACCGTCATAACGTTTACTTGAAGTGACGTTGATTTTTCCGAGTGCCCATCATTTAACTTGAGCTATTTTCTTTACTCTACTTCTTTACTGTTGTTGAACGAAATTGATTTTCCAAAAGATGGTAGAAAATGTAAGGACACATATTAGCTCCGTAGGTGTTTTGTTTTTTTTTTTTCATTTGGCTTTTTGTAGCTCTTTTTTTTTCTTTCGATATACGGATCAAAAATAACAAAATCTCATGGGCCTCTAAGTTTTATGTTAGTATTACCACATATATCTTACTTCTACTTTAGTATTACCCCTTAAAACTCTAAAATCGTAATAGAAATTGACACTACATGATAATTTTATATTTTTCTTTCAGGAAACAACACTATCTCGCTTGAATTGTCATATACAGTAATTAAGAGTAATGAAAATTCACTATCTAGGATGCATAAGTAAGTGATCCATCAGTATTATGTTGGCAAATGAATCATTTACGTTATCTGTAAAGTTTGCTTTCATTTTTTTTAATGAAAAATGAATATATATATATATACCACTCAAAACAATATTTACAATTGTCACTGATATTCAAAGCTACACCGCATAAACATACCGGAAAAACTATATAACCGTAAGTCAATGACCAAAACACCACTAAGGCACCGCATCTACAATAGTGTCATTTAGGACAGTAGAACAGGCTTAATACCACCACATCACTCATGCTTCAAACCTTGACCTTCTTTCGAAGTGAACACGCCATCGCCGAGGTTAGTTGCTCTCGTTTAGAACATGGACCCGTGCATAAAGTAACATGAACTTAAATAAACCGTTTTAATATGGTGATTACATATGAGATTTGTAACCTTTAAAATTCCAAAACGAAAGCGACTGATTTTGTGGTAGGTCTAGTTACTCATCTTTGAAAATTTACCGATCACTGAAGCTACACTGAAACATTCGTCTGAACGCATGGAATGAATGGATCAATGCAAGGAATGAATGGATTGATTAAACAGTTGGTCTTGGAGGTAGGTGTAATAAAACTAAAGAGACCCATATCCAAACAGCTAGTACGTGCAATGAAACAGCAATCTACAGAAGCCATGTGAGGACAACACAAGCATAGAATCAAGGACGAGACAGAGAAGGGAGAAAGATAGGGAGAGATACCTGAGAAGATACTGTCCACCCTCTTAGTCTCATGTCCTTTGTTTGTTGAATAACTGAAGACCTCACCAAACTCTACACAAACTGAAACTAACACACTGTTTTCTCTCAAGAGAGGGGGGACAGTTGCAGTAATTATTCCCTCCTTCCTCACGAGTCAGTCGTGCCCACCCTCCCCCACCCCCCACCACCTCTCAGAAGAAGAACACAGAGCTTAAACATTTTAAAGATTTACAACTGAGCAGAGAATCTGGCTATCTATAAAGGCGTTTCTGTCTTACTATCAACACTTAGGAACTCAAAACGCAGCAACACCTACCTCTTCACACCCCACCACACAACCCCGCACCCTACTATCCCCAACCCCCACATCTGCCAAAATCCGATCTCCACCAGTCTAACAATGACCAGGTCATCGATATCGGCGAGAGGCGACAACCTCTCACATCCCTCCACAACCCCACCCCACCACCACATCTTATCAAATTCCATTGAAGTTGGTACATCATCTCCTCTCCAAACGCCTTGGTCGATGCTATAATTGAGAAGAAATGGGTGGAAGCATAACCCGTGTGAATCAATGCTATACCCAATGATGACTAAAGAAATCATGCACACAAACATGCACACTGCAGATTAGTCAAAACGATTTGGAGTTAAAATATAGTTACCTTCAAGCCAACCTCTTAACTAATGGTGTTAAGAATGCAGAACAATTGTCCAGCTATGAGCTATCTAGGTGATTAGCCTGACCCCGACCATTTTCAATGGTGAATTGAGAATTTAAAACTATCAGAGAAAAAAAAAGGAGGAAGAGCATGGTGAAGCGTTGTAAATGGGGAGGAAAGGGAAAGACATTGTAACTGCTGAGATGTGTTGTGCGAGTGGGGATGGGGTGGGGCGGGGGAAGTGGAGGATTTTTAGGAATAGTGGGCAGAGGAAGTTTTCAGGAGGTGGAGATCCAATTGGAGCTTGACACGTTTTTTTTTATACTAAAATTAGGAAATTTTAAAAAATAGGATTGAGAGTTTGCTGTCCATCTAGGTGCTCAATCAAATCCTATTATATATAGTATAGATTTCTCTACCCTCCTTTATTCTGATGCACACACATATAACAATACTCGAAGAAACTAACTCCTAAAAACTAGCTACACTACAGCACCAACTGCTAAAAACTAGGACTTGGTTACAACTTCCTGAAGACATGGACTCCTCTGCCTCTCACCCACTAAGTACACAGTTAACTTAACTCCTAATTAAAAGCAGAACATGTCTTTTATTAAACACATAACAGTGCTTTGCACGGATTTCTTATTGCAAGCAAAGATGGGTTTGCAGAGATTTGGGTTCCGCCCTTCTTCAATTCTTTTGTTGTTCACAAAGAGGGAACTGAGAGAAGATGATGCATAGCTACTCTGCTCTTAGCAACTCTGTAACACAATTAAGTATAGCTACACGTCTATCGGTAAAATTGAGGACAACGACCGATCCCTAACAGAAGTTGATATTTACTCACCAACCATTGAAATTCTAATAACACAACCATCATAACACTTACAGCAAGGTTTATGACATACCAAATGTCATTAATTAGCCTGGGTAACTAAAGATACACAAGAAATTCCTAGACGTCAAAACCCATCTTTTGGATCCTTTTAGCCGAGTCATGAAATTTGAAGTCGTAGTGTATCCAATTCCTTGACATACCCATACTCACACCCATACGAATCCATGCAACTTAGAGATGCAATTGTGACTGCCAATAAAAAGGAACCACTTTATCATATACTAAAAAATTTGGGTTTGGTTCAAATTGGGGACTTCTACAACACCTCTCTTTCTCCTGCCTTCAGTTTTGAAACTAGAGAAGGAAATGAAAGAAGATGCTGCTCCAAAAAGAGTGGGTTTCCAAGAACGCCTCTCTTAAAAAGCTGCAAGACGTTCTTTTTCGGATTGCATTTTCTTAATTTCCCAGGGAAAGAGGAGAGCAGGTGTTAGCACTTAAATTTCAACAAAAAACTATGTACACATTCGTGTGTTTTAGATTCGTACCAGACAGTTCAGACAGGTAAAGTAGGTTTCAAACGTCATCAAAGTTCGAACTCACATCATTTGGACTTGGAAGGTTAAATAAAGGCATACAAGTTTCACTACAGATTGGTGGGCAGAAGTCGAAGGTTCGTGTGGGCCTAACAATGTTTCGTACTTCATCAAAGTTTGAACTCGAAGGTTGACTTTACAAACAAATGGGCTAAGTGAGGTTTCAAACCTCAGAGTTCAGAAACAGCCAAAAACTTGAACTTTACTTCAGACTTTGAAGCCCAGACGGAAAAGAGGATGTTTGTCTCATGGTTGTATTATCCTTTTAGAGGATAAGCCGTATGCAGCACTTACAGGAGAAATAGACTGATAAGCCTTCAAAGATTCTAGGAGCAAGCCCCTATAAGAAGAGAAGGCAAATCCTACGTAAATAAGGATGATCAAGGTTCATAAAGTCACTATGAGAGAGTAAAAAACAAGAGAAGCAAAGAGAAGATAGAACCCCAACGAAACCTTCAAGCACTATGGCTTACAAGTATAGGGTTCCAACAACTAGTTGGTGGAACTATGTTACATGGACTCTTCAATATGCGTGAAGTACCCGTGTCGGACACTCGACACTTGGACATGGGAATGGGATATGTGTCCAACACATCTCATAGGATATGCCACTAAGAACACGATCTTATAGTGTCTCTTTTAGTTTGTTTTCGCTTTGAGATTATATAAGTTTCAAAGTAAGACAATGTGAGCCACTTCGTAACCTAGGGGTTGATCCCCCATCTTCAAAACAATCTTGTTTCCTTTTGTACTGGCCGTGTTGGTCTCCTCTTAACTTTATATTGAACCAAGGGTTTCGTCATTATTTTGTGAGACAGTGTAACTAACGATCTCATAGGTATCAGATCGGAGATATGATCCCCACAACTGAAAAAATAACCATCGGAACTAAAACTCAGTGACTACGGATGTCTGTTCGCTCTTGAGTGTTGATCAAGGCCTTTGTTCTTTGAGGTCTCAAATTCATGCTAACAGCAGGTTTCGAACTTGAAACTAAACATGCTTAAAATTGTTACAGTTTAATTTGCAAAGTTTTCGCTGAACCCTACTGAAGTTAATCTTTAAAAAGTATAAAGGAGACCAAAGACATTAGACGTAGATGCAAAGATTGAATAATTTGAATACACACCTTAACATGGGTCAAAGAAGATATTTATATTCTCCAGGATTGACATGCTGGAGCAATATCGTCGTGTCCATATGGTTTCAGCAGATTTTGCAGTTTTTTGATTCATACTAGTCCATCATGGATGAGGGAAAGACTGAAGCGTTACTATACGCAATTCTGCCTGATGAACCATGACCTGAAAATTGAGGTAGTTGTCAAAATGTTACACAATAAGAAGGTTTTTAACAATAGCTCAGTTGGGAAATCACGGACTACGCACTGGCCTATATTACGAGAGCTTGACCACCGGATTGTGAGCACGGCACCTTCTAAGACAACATCATGGAGATTAATTTGACCAGACTTTGCCATAAGAAACTGATCCTACATGCATAACTCCTGAGTTGACTTTAACCATCATTTTCCACTGTTTTACAACCGCAGACCTGCACAAAAGAGAAGAATCAGAAAGGAAAAGAAACAAAGATGCTGACAAAATAAGGGAAAGTAATATGTACAAGAAGGACAAGGCACCATCAGCCCAGTGATTCAAAGCCAACTCAACTCAGCATCTCAATATGTAAACCTATGCTACGAAACCCAGCTGCATCCAACCTCCTTGACCCACTCACAACCAAATTCTCCCTCACCACCCTCTTGTCTTCCCACAGCTCCTTTTCAGCATTGATATTGGCTAACAAAACATAAGGATGCGCCTCTGGTTGTGCATCAACAATCATTTTTGCTGACTTTTCTCCCAATGCAGTTTGTCGATGAAGTCTACAAGCACCAAATAGAGCTTCCCAAGCAAACACATCCGATTCCTTCTAAGACAGCATCAAGGAGATTAATTTGGTCAGACTTTGCCACAGAAACTGACGTTACATGCATAACTCCTGAATTGACTTCCCAACCATTATTTTTCACTGTTGTACAACCGCAGACCTGCACAAAAGAGAAGAATCAGAAAGCAAAAGAGGCAAAGATGCTGACAAAATAACGGAAACTAATGCGTACAAGAAGGACAAGGCACCATCAGCTCAGTGATTCAAAGCCAACTCAACTCAGCATCACAATATCTGAACCTATGCTACGAAACCCAGCTGCATCCAACCTCCTTGGACCCACTCACAACCAAATTCTCCCTCACCACACCCTTGTCTTCCCACAGCTCCTGTTCAGCATAGATATTGGCTAACAGAACATAAGGAACATGCCCTTCTGGTTGTACGTCAACAATCATTTTTGCTGACTTTTCTCCCAATGCAGTTTCTCCATGAAGTCTACAAGCACCAAGTAGAGCTTCCCAAGCAAACACATCCGATTCCATCCCCATATCTTTGATAAATGATTCTGCCTCATTTAATCTACCAGCACGACCCAACATATCAACAGCGCAAGAAAGATGTTCCCTTCTAGGCTTGAGATCATACACATCAACCATAGTCTTGATTAACCAAATGCCTTCATTGACTAGACCACCATGGCTACATGCAGAGAGGCTTGCAAGAAAAGTAACGTCATCAGGTTTCAAACCTTCACTTTCCATTTCTTTAAGAATTTCAAGAGCCTCTCTTCCCTTGCCATGCTGTCCAAGACCTGTAATCATTGTCGTGCAAGATACCTTGTCATGATTCCCCATTGTCCTGAACACCAAGTGAGCCTCGTCTAAATCGCCACATTTGGAGTACATGTCTAAAAGGGCATTGTTCACTGAGATATCCAAGCCAAACCAAGACTTTGCAATCCTAGCATGAATTTGCCTCCCTTGCTCAAGATTCACCAAATTACTATATGCAGGAAGAATGCTAGCAAAAGTGAAATCATTTTCTTGCATGCCTGCTCTAAGCATACTGCGATATAACCAAATAGCTTCCTCATTCTGACCATTTTGCATGAACCCAGCAATCATCGCCGTCCAAGAGATAATGTTAGGCGCTAAAATACCTTCAAAGATTTTCTTTGCAGATGCCATTCCCATTTCACATTTGGAATACATGGTAATAAGGGCATTGCTTAGAGGCGTCCCAGACGACAGACCAACTTTCAAAGCACAACCGTGGACCAACATCCCAAGGTCCAAATCCCTCCATTCCAAACACGTCTTAACAACACTTGTCAAGGTAAAGCCATCAAATTCCACCTTCTCTTGTATCATCCGAGCAAACAGCTTCAATGCACGTTCTTTACTCCCATTTCGCACACAGCCATCAATCATAATATTCCAGGACACTAAATCCAATTCTGCTATCTCGTGAAATGCTCTAACGGCATCTTCCAAATGCATTTCCTTAGTGTAAACATCGACCAATGAACTCCCTATATATTCATTGCAACACCACCCATATCGTAACGCTTGTGCATGAAGTGAAGTGACCAAAACACCATCACAAGCTCCAATCAACCCAGCCAACGTTATATGATTGGGGCTAACATTTTTCTCTCTACCCATTTCTGTGTAAAGAGACAAAGCTTGAAGGGCATAGCCATTACGTATACAACCTAAAATCATTGTGTTAAACGAAACAACATTTCTCTCAGGCATTGTTTCAAATACCTTCCAAGCATATGCAAGCTGCCCACACTTGCAGTACAGATTGAGAAGCTTGTTCCACAAGGACGTATAGCCATTAAAGTACAGCTTTGTGAGGTGGGTATGGACAGATAAGCCTGCTCGAGGGTCTCCAGTATCAAGGTTTTCTTCAATGACATAGCTTAAATAGTGCACAGATTTGGGATTGTGTTGGACATTTTGATATGGGTCTGTTTTGATGGAAAAGTTTATGCTAGAGATGGCTGTGAAAGGCTGAAGTGAATAGACATGGTAGTGGAAGTTGCAGTTATTGCAGGACCGTTCGATTGATTGGCATATTTTGGTCAGCTGAACGAGAGTCCTGTGCATTGTGGGCTTACCAATGCTCAATTTGAAACGTTCAATTGATTGGCATATTTTGGTCAGCTGACGAGAGTCCTGTACATTGTGGGCTTACCAATACTAAATTGGAAAGTTTTGAGGCATTATACGTGTTTTCGATTTCTATTTTGCGCCTTGCAACTGAGGTATATAGAATGCACTAGAGCCTAACTAATTAGTCATAACAGATTGTTGTCAAGTGTATGCTCATCTCGTAAGCAATCGCCTAAAAGTGGCATCTCGCTTCCTCCTTATGTGAGTGAGAACGTGGATACATCAACGGTTAATGACTAGTCTAATAATATGCTTAGTGAGAATCAAGCATAAGACATCCGGTCATCACATGCCTCACCGACAACAAAGCTAACCCCATGTATTTTAGCTCTATTGAGGCACAAAATATGGCATGAATACGGTAATTCTGCTCAAGCATGTCAACCTTTCAAACATGTCGGAAACAATCACTCCAATTCAGGTATCCTTGATTTACTTTCCTTTCTTGAATTCCTTCTCTTGTATAATGTATACCGCTACATAGAATCAAAACATGGGAAAATGCTAGTTACTAGACCATACCAGCCTTAGAATAATTCGTTCAAGCAACTCTCTCATGGCTCTCTTCTATCAAATGCATGTATCCTTCCGCCTTTAAATTGGAAACTTTGTTTCACTCAAACTCATTCAAACCAACTTTCTTCTGCAAAAAACACAGATCATAGGCTTGATTGAAAGCCAAGAAATGATGGGCTTCCTTGATGGCACCTAGGAAAAACATAACAAATACATCACAAGCTCCACCGTTGCAGCAGCGGGTGAGAACATATTGACGTAAAACTCTCAATTCTGTGCGTGGAGAAAATTGGACAGATTACTCCATGGGTGGATAACCGTCACACTGTTAGAAGAAGTGTCGGGACTAGTCGTTGGGCTTGATACATGAGCAGAGGTATGGAATACTCTTATTGTTTCATATGCTTATGAGTAATGATTTTGTTCCCATCCTATTGATGATAGACAGAAAGTTTTTTAATTGCTTAAAGGAATAGGCAATGGATATGAAGTCTTTGTCACTTATATGTTTAATCCCCCGGTTCCATCTTATAAGGAAGTAATCTCACTACTTCATAGTCATGAAATCATGAGAACTCTTCATGACTCCGAAACTTTTAGTGGAACCAATCAACATTTGGACTTCATGGGCCAGCGTTCACACTGGCAAGATGGGGGAAGCAAGTGGAAGAACGGACGTGAAAATGAAAATGGGACTGGACATAGAAATCAAAACTGGCATGGAAATAGGCGTGGTAGCGAAAACTGGCATGGAAATGCACATAGAAATGGATGTTGGAATGGAAATGGAGGTGGAAATGGGCGTGGTAATGGAAATTGGCGTGGAAATGGGCGTGGTAATGGACGCTGTAATGGAAATGAAGGTGGAAGTGGGCGTGGAAACTTTGACTCAAAAGGATTAGGCTTCACTCAAGCGACTCAACAAAATCGTGGCAACTATTTAACCAATTCTACCATTCGAGAGAAGGACAAAGGTTTGGTCTGCCAGATTTACGACAGGTCTGGGCATGTTGCCATGGACTGTGACCAAGAATTTAATCAGATGCATCATTGTGACATGCTTGAAGCTATGGCATCCCTTTCAGTCTCTGATGCTCCAAGAGATACCTCGTTTCTGGATATAGTAATTCCGAACACATGACTTTAGATGATGGTAAGCTAACAAATCCAAGGCTTTGGCATCCACATTAGAATGTGGCGGTGAAGCATTCTTCTCGAAATCGATTTCACGTAACAAGTGATGAAGTTTGGCATCAAAGGCTTTGGCGTCCACATTAGAATCTCTTAAGATGAATAAGTTAATTTTTAGCAATGCACTAAATAAAGCTGTTTGCAATAGTTGTCAACTAGCTAAATCTTGTTGGTTGCCTTTCTTAATAATAAAGGAGCATTTGGTTCAAATAATTAAAAAGATACATTGTGATTTTGTGGGGCCTTGTTCTGATTCATTAGGTATAGTCATTTAGGTATTACGTGATTTTATAGACGACTGTTCCAAATTTACTTGGTTCTTTCCCTTGAAAGAAAAAATTTGACTTTTTCCAATGTTTTTAGAATTTTCACAAATTCATCAAGAAGAAATTTGGGACAGAAATCAAAGTATTATAATCTGGGGTTAATTACAAAACTGTCCCCTGAGGTTTACATGTTTTTGCACTTTGCTCCCCGTGTTTACAACTTTTGCAATAATGTCCCCTGAGGTTGACAAAACCATTGCAAACGACTCCAAAAACCAACGTCCGTCCAAATTCGGCGTTAAAATAGTCACGTGCCTGTCATGTGCTATTTTTTTTATTAAAGTAAGGGGCAAAATTGTAACTTTAGTAAAAAAAATCTTCATCTTCATTATGCCCTTTGTCACTCTCTCTCTGCCATCGCCTTGTCTTTCCACTAGATGCAACCCACCAGATGACATGCAGAAAAGTTCTCCAGTTCGGTTGGGGCAACATCTCCGGCCAGTTCCCCGCAGTAGTCGACGATCTCCTTTCCTACATGGCCCCATCCCTCGACGCCCGTCAGGACATGGTGGTCGTCAAAATCCCCAAGCTCGGCAAGGAAGCCGCTGCCAAGGCCATCAAGAAGTGGGGCCAGCCCAAGTCCAAGATCACCCATCCCATCTCGTCTTCTGCACCAGCTTCGGCGTCGACATGCCCGTCGCCGACTACCAGCTCACCAAGCTCCTCGGCCTCCGCCCCTTTGTCAACAGGGCTGCTTCGCCGGTAGCACCGTCCTCTGCCTGGCCAAGGATCTAGCCGAGAACAACGCCAGTGCTCGATTCCTCATCGTCTACTCCGAAATCACCGCCGTCACTTTCCGTGGACCCTTTGACACCCATCTAGACTCCCTCGTTGGGCAGGCTATTTTCAGTGATGGAGCTATCGCCATGACGGAGGGGAAGCAAATAAGTGGAGAGATAGAACCAGACATGGCCAACACAGAGTCCGAGTTTTTGAAGCACGAAGTCATTTACATTACCCATCTCCTCCAAAACTAAAATAGGTAGTGAAGAGAAGCAACTTTCAAGTACCCACCAATTTAATCACCCACTAAATTCGGCTTCAAGTGAAAAAACAGAGTTCATGAAATTCATGGCTACTTTGAAATTGTCAAAGATAGAAGTGGACACGCCACCTATAAGGGAACACGAAAAGAACGAAAATCATGTCAAAATCTAAACGTTTTGCAAATAAATACGATTCAAAGAAGGGTGAAATCTGACCTAATTGAAGAGGTTCTTTGCCATACCCCACAACGAGCTTCCATTCGACTGCGAGTAATTTGTCCGATGACGTCAAAAGAAAGAAATTCAATAGATCTCAAACTCTTTTTGGAAGCACCCCAGAAACCCATTTTTCCTTGTCTGGACAGCAAGATCAAAAGTCGTCGCTGAAGATTGATTTGCCTGTCGGTGAAGAAGCTTGAGGTTTTGGACTTCGAAAAGATGGTAGAACCGGCATCATTGCTTTAGGGTTTAGGGTAGGAGAGGAAGATAGAGAAGAGAGATATTTAGGGTTTTCAGAGGGTTTTGGTAAGGAATGGACTGATTTGCCCATGTCAAAATGGCATGTGCTGTGCACATGCGTATTTTAACGCCGAATTTGGACGGACGTTGGTTTTTGGAGTCATTTGCAATGTTTTTGTCAACCTCAGGGGACATTATTGCAAAAGTTGTAAACACGGGGAACAAAGTGCAAAAACGTGTAAACCTCAGGGGACAATTTTGTAATTAACCCTATAATCTGATGGTGGCTAGGAATTTGATGATGGAAAACTAAACATGGTATAAAGCACCAACTTTCATGTCCTAACACAATTAAGCAAAACAGATTGGCTGAAAGGAAGCATCGCAATATGACGGAGCTTGGGTTAACTATGCTATTTCGTGGCCATGTCTTTACGAGATTTTGGGTCGATGCATCCTCAACCACTACATGGAAAATTAATAGGCAACCTTCAAGCATTTTGGATATGATGAGTCCGCTAGAAAAGTTGATGGGCAGAAAACTTGACTATGCATCTTTATGTGTTTTTGGGTTCAGGTGTTTTCCATATTTACGAGGCTACGCTAAAGAAGTTTGACCATTGATCTCTACCATGTTTGTTCATGGGGTATAGTGAAGTTTATAAAGGATATCGTTGCTGTCGTCCACCAACTGGTCGAGTTTACAACTCATGGCACATAGTGTTTGATGAAGGACATTTTCCTTTCAAGGAACTAAGTTTATTTTATTCCTCTTGTCCAAAAATTAGTGACCTAACATCATTTCGTGAATGATTTTTGGGAGCACCAACTACAAGGCAAACCTATGTCCCTTTCTAACAACATTCCGATTCACCATCACCATGCAATTTAACGTTTCCTATGACAGGTGAAGAACTAGTTCTTGAACAAGGAGATGCTTTTAGTCATGACCAATCTGTTATTAGAGCTGAGCACTTCTGTTCAACTAATCCTTGTGCAAGAGAAGACATGTCAAATTGTGGTTTAGAACTAGATCCTGAAAAAAAAACTCAACAATGATATTGTTGTTTTGGATACATTGATGCCACATTCTATAACTAATAAGGCTTCTCAACCCACTAATACTCAGGCTACAATATCTTCTTCCATCACGTCATCAGTAGTCAAGAGGGGGAAATCAAGAATTTAGAAGTCCAATCCTAAATACTTTTCTTCAGATTATGCTTTCCTAGTACAAAGCATTCCCATCAAACCAAAGGGCATAAAAGTTGCCATTGGAAAACAGCTATGGAGAGGAAACTTTTGCTTTTCATCACAACAAAACCTGGGAGCTTGTTCCTCGTTTGCCACTTATGAATGTCATCAGTAACAAATGGATCTATAATAGCAAACTTAAATTAGAAGCTTCCTTAAGCAACTAAAAGCAAGATTAGTCGCAAAAGGATATAGTTAAGTTGAGGACGTTGACATTGCTGAGACTTTCTCTCCAACTGTTAAGCCTCCTACAACACGATTTTTCTTTTGACAATTTCTCCTCGGGACATTCGTCAACTAGATCTTAAAAATGCATTCTTGCATGGCACTCTTTTGGAACCAGAGTTCATGAAGCAACCACCTGGCTTTAAAGATCATTAGCACCCAGATTATGTTTTCAAATTAAAGAAAGTTCTTTATGGGCTTCGTCAAGCACCACGAGCTTGGTTTTATCGGTTTGGAAAAATTCTTCTTAAAGCTGGCTTCTTTTACAGTCCTGCGGACTCTTCATTGTTTATATGTCACAACTCGCATGGTACACTTCTTTTCCTTCATTACGTCAATGACATTATATAGACCAATAACAATGCTCCATATTTACAAACATTCATTTTCCACTTGCAACAAGAATTTGCTATGAAGGATCTTGGATATTTCCATTAGTTTTTGGGGTGGAAGTCCGTCAATTTTCTGAAGGCCTCTTTCTTGATCAAAAGAAGTATGCATATGATCTACATTGGGCTAATATACTGCATTGTAAGCCTATTTTCACTCTTACGGTGTTAAGCCGCACTCCTCTACTTGTGGAGACTCACTATTTTTGAATCCGCATTATAGTCGCAACCTTGTAAGATATTTACAATATTTGACATTCACATAGCTTGATATTTCCTTCAGTGTGGACTATGTTTGTCAACATATGCAAAGTCCTCGCAATTTTCATGTCTAGTTGGTTAAATGCATTCTTCGTCATGTACGTGGGACTCTTGAATACGGTATTCGGCTTCTTGCTCAAAATACTTTTGAATGCCTTCTCCAATGCAGAGTGGGGTGGTTGTTTAGTCACTGTTCACTCAACTATAGGCTATTGTACATTTTTGGTGGTAATTGTATATCATGGAGTGCCAAAAAATAATGCTATAGCAAGATCAAATGCCAAGGCTGAGTACAGAGTACTTGCAGCCATGGCAGCTGAAGTCACATAGCTCTCATTCATTCTTCGTGACATTGGATTTTTGGCTTAACATCCTCCAAATAATTTCTATTAAAAAATAGTCACTCCTTACCTTACTATCAATCCAATGTTCCATGCAAGAACCAAGCATATTGAGTAGGATTACCATTTTGTTAGAGAAAAGGTGGCTCTTGGATGTTTAACTACACATTTTGTCCCCTCGAGACATCTAATCGCTGATATTTTAGGTATCAGCACATATGGTCCCTAAACTTTTGGCCATTCTCACATGTAGTCCCTATAGTTTAAAATTGGTAAGATTAGTCCCTATACTTTTTAACTTTACACACTGAAGTCATTTTCCACACGACCGTCTGTTTTCTGCCGTTAATATGCCTTTTGGTGGGGATATTTTTGTCCCTTCGCCTCCTTGGCTTCCCTCCAAAATTAGCCCTATAGCACATTTTGTCAAAGCAGAGAGGGAATCAAACGGTGGTGAGTAATAGCAAGAGATTAGGTACGAATTAAGGCTTTATTTGTATCAATTAGGATTTAATTGTCAAATTAATTGTCGGTTAGGGGTTAATTAGGGATTTTATTGACTGAATTGAGTTTGGTCATTTGTTTTAGGGTTTTTTTTTAAAGCAAATTCCATAAGTATCAAAATCGAGGCAACATGAGTTGGCAAAAGAGAGAAATGGGCGTTAATTTTGGCAATGCTGTGCTATACGGTATGTTGTTCAAACTTTTGGTGCTTTATTGCTTTAACCATGTGCTTTACAGTAATTTGTATTGATATATGGGACATTATTGCCTTTTAAGTTTTTTGTTCTATACGTACTTGTGATTCCATATTCCAATATTGACTGCCAAATTGCTTTGACTATGAAAAAGTGATGTTGTCTTTTGTTGAATTTCATATTTATATACTAATTTAGATATACTTACATACTAATGTAGAGGTATATGTTTTTTCCTTGGAAATTGAATAATGTATATTATATGGTCAGTGTGTTGTCTGTATTGTGAATTGGATCTGATTAAATTAGTCATATGTTTATTGTTTGTGCAATGAATGGGTCTAATTATTTTACTCTTGAATTGCACCATGGGGGACACTTTGTGTATGTCCCAATAATGGAATATGTGGGTGGGGTTGTAGACAACTATGACATGTGTCATAGTGATTTATTTTTAGTACAAGAGGTTGTTACAATGATAGAAGAAGAGGGTTATAAGGGAAATGTCACTTCCACTATAAAGTACCTGATATGGCTTTAGATGATGGGCTGAAAAGGTAAAAGAATGATGCTGATATTAGAGATATGATGGTGTATGTTGGTCCTTGTACTGTTCTGGAGGTATACATGGAACTAGGAGAAACATTAATTGGTGATAATATTGATGACCTTACATTAGTAGAGATGACAGATGAGAGTGGGTTTTTGGTATCGCAGGATGTGATGGATGTAAATGGTAGTCAGTTTGAGGGGTTGTTTGATGGTACTCAAAGTCAAGCTATGGGGAATGAACATGAAATGCCTCTTAGGGAAACTAGTGTAGATGGTAATGAAGATGGTAGTGAAGATGGTGATGAAGATGGCAGTGAAGATGGTAGTCAAGCTGATAGTGAGACTGATGTCTAATATGACAACTTTAAGGACAGTGACTATGACTTTAGTGAGGAAGACATACCCAATGATGGAAACAAGGGTTCAACTGTTGAATTGTTTGGTGTTGCACAGAGAGGTAAGCAAAAGATGAGTGACACTGTTTATGACCTAGGGGCAATTGAGGCACCAAATGAGGGAAGGGATGAGGATTATGGCTTGTCTGATGAGTTAAGAAGTTTGCCACCTGACTCTGATGAAGAAGCTAACAAGGTTAGATATGCACAATTTATGCCTGACAGAGACATGAAAGATCCAGAGTTTTAAGTGGGGATGTTGTTTGCTAATAGGAAAAAATTCAAGGAGGCAATTAAAGAGTATGCTATAAGGAACAGGAGAGAGATAGAGTTTGTAAAAAAATGATAAGGTTAGGGTGAGGGCAACATGCATTGGAAGTGGACATTGTATGGGTCCAAGAGGCAGGGGTCCACAACATGGCAGGTTAAAACATATTTTAAAGACCACGATTGCCCTACCCTTTATTACCACAAGAGGGCCACTTTTCCACAAGAGGGCCACTTATAAGTGGCTGTCAAAGACTTACATGGAGAGGATTAGGTCAAACCCAAGTATGTCAATGCCTGCTTTGAAAGATACTGCCAGAAATGAGTTCACACTTGGTGTAAGCAAACATCAGGCTTACATGGCTAAAAGGAAGGCACTAGGTGAGATTAATGGGAGCCATTTGGAGCAGTACAGGAGAATATGTGATTACTGTAATGAGGTTTGTAGAACCAATCCAGATACTACAATGGTGGTTAAGAAGATAGAAGAGGATGAAAATTAGTATAGGTTTCAAAGGTTGTATGTTTGTCTAAGGGCATGCAAGGCAGGGTTTAAACATTGCATTGGATCGAATGGGTGTTTTCTGAAGGGTCCTTTCCCCTCACAGTTATTATCTGCTGCTGGGATAGATGCAAATAATTGCATGTTCCCAATTGCATATGCAGCGGTGGAGGCAGAGAATAATAGTTCATGGACATGGTTTATCGGATTGCTTGGGAGGGACATTAGCATTAGGAATCAAAATTAGCATGAATGGACATTCATTTCAGGTAGGCAAAAGGTAAATTGCAAAAACCTTAAATTTTAATTATGATTTTCATCAACTATTACTATGATCCAATTTTAATTTGCAAAATCAGCATGAGTGGACATTCATTGCAGGTAGGCAAAAGGTAAATTGCAAAAACCTTAAATTTTAATTATGATTTTCATCAACTATTAATGTGATCCAATTTTAATTTGCAAAAAAAATTAAAATGTAGGGTTTGGTTCCAGCAATGCAAGATGTATTTCTAAATGCTGAGCACAGGTTTTGCTTGTTGCACATGTACAAGAATTATAGTAAGTTGTTCAAGGGACATAAGTTGAAAGATTATATGCAAAATGCAAGTAAAGCATCTGCAATGAGGTACTTTAATAGAATAATGGAGAACTTGAAAAAAGATAACTCAGTAGCTTATCAATGGCTAATGAATGTAAGCCCCAAACACTGGAGCAGGGCTCATTTTTCTACTTTCCTTAAGTGTGATAAGCTATTGAATAATTACTGTGAGCAATTCAATTGCTTAATTCTGAAACTAGGGATAAACCTATCTTGACTATGCTTGAGGGGGTTAAGGTTCTTCTAATGAAAATAATGTACAAGAAAATAGATGAGATGAAGAAGCACAATGGGAAGAATACACCTCATATTCAAGAAATAGTTGAGAAGAACAAGCCTAGGTCAAATGAGTGTATTAGCACCTGGAATGGGGGATATGAGTACTAGCTTAAATGTTCATTTAATGCTCAGTATGTTGTGAATTTGAGAGATATGACTTGCACGTGTAGAAGATAAGACCTTAGTGGCATCCCTTGCCCTTATGCTGTTTCTGCCATATACTCTGATGAGGCAGATGGCAGAAACAAAGGGATGAGACCAGAGGAATTGGTGCATGATTGTTACAAAAGAGAAACTCAAACCAAGATATACGAGAACCTCATCCACCCAATCAATGGTCTCTCATTTGGGAATCTAGTGGTAAGCTTGAACTTCTTCCTCCAATTCATCATACTCAACCAGGTAGTCCAAGGAAGGTTAGGAGAAGGGATAAAGATTACCCTAAAGGTTCTACTAAGCTAAGTAGGAAGAGAGTGAGAATAACTTGTGATAAATGTGGGAAGTATGGACATAACCAAAGAACATGCAAGGGACAGGTTTGTGCCCCAAAAAGCAACTGCTCTGGCTGAAACAAATATGGGTGATGCATTTGCCATGTGTGTTGATGCAAGGCAAAGACAAGCAGGAAGGCCAGAGAAGTTACATGTGAGTATATTTTGGTTAGGTTAGGGATTATTACCATGTATTTTCTTTACAGTATGTTAACTTCACATGTCTTTTGGCATCTCTAAATAGGTCAGGAGAAATGAAACAACAACTTCTGTGGCTAAAACAACTGTGGGTGATGCAACTGCCTTTCAAATAGATGTTGATGCAGGGCAAAGACATGAAGGAAGAACTCAGCATTTACCTGTGAGTTTGTTTTGCTTAGGTCAGTGACTATTACCCTGTACTTTGTTTACAATATGATAACTTCACATGTATTTTTTTGGCATCTCTAAACAGGTTAAGACAAATCAAAGAACACGTACTATGAATGTGGAAGGCAATGAAAGAACATAGAAGAAAGTTTTCAGGAGGAAGAGCTTGATTGCACAAAAGATAAAAAATGCAAGAGCACAGAAGATGCCTGCATGCAATGATCAAGTAATTGCAAAATGATGTGGCTGCTCAAGGACAACAAAGTGAAGAGATAGTTGTATAGATGAGTGACCATGAGGCTACAACATTGAGGAAAGGCATACTTGAGAGGAAAAAAACAAATGTAAGGTTGGATGTAACTATAAGGTGCCAAGATTCTATTCCATCCAAGTCAGCTAGTGCCAGTGTTCCTACTGCTATTACTCCTAAAACCCCTACTACTCTTACTACTCCTGCTAGGGTAGTGACAAGAAGCCAGGCTATAACTCCATCCAAGTGTGCAAATTCCAATGCCAATGTTCTTGATAGCACTTCTCCTAGTAGGGTAGTGACAAGAAGCAAGGCCACTACTCCAGCCAAGTCTGCCAGTTCCAGAGCCAAAGTTCTTGATAGCACTCCTCTTGCAATGTAAGTGACAAGAAACAAGGCTACTACTCCATCCAAGCCTCCCACTGCCAGTGTTCTTGCTACTACTCACTTTCCTACGGCTACTAGCATGGTGACAAGAAGTCAAGTTGCCACTCCCACTAGGGTTCTTACAAGTAGTCAAGTTACTACCCCTACCAAGAAGAGGAACCATAGGAATTAATGTGTCTTTGGATATGTGTTTAGGAATTAAGGCCTTGTTACATGTTTATGTACCTAGTTATGTTGGTAGCTGGATATGTGATTGGAACTTTAACTTTTGTGTTGTGTCTTTTGATATAATGAATTGGTAACTTGTCATTGGTAATCGAGAGCTTGATTGGGACTTTAACTTCCTGTTGTGTTTTTTGATGTAATGAATTGGTAGCTTGTTAATGGTAATAAAGGTGGTGCCTTTTATGTTGTTTGATAATGTCATTGCTCATAAAGTTATGTCTTTTATGTATGTACTGCATTGTACCATGCATTTCACTTCCCATTGCATAAAAGTAACTCTCATGTCAAGCACATTGCATCAAAACAAACTGGAGTCCATTGCATTAACTTTAGGCCATCTACTTGCATCATAACTAACTTGAGTCCATAATTTACAAATTAGAACTAGTACAATGCCATTTGGGTACACAATAACTTGACTCTAGGAACACACCTAAGCACTATTTTAGACACCAAAACACCAGTGCCAAATGACAAGAATAGAGCCATCCAATGCTTCTTTTCCCTTTGATTGCACCTTGTAATTTGAGCATCCGTGTGTTTAATCTTTTGCAATAGCCTAGGAATTAATTGACATGATCTATGACACATATGGGGATTATACCACTCAAAATATCCACATGAACCATTCTAAAAATAGTTGGTGTGCATTATAGTTAACTCGGTTTTAAAGCTACAAAATGAAAAAAAAATCAGCTGATTAAGAAAAAAGAGAGAATATCATACTAGAAGTTTACCCCGTTGATCTCGCAAACGTAAAACCTCCTTCGATTGAGGTATGTCCATGAAGTGCGCAACTTTGCACTCACTCCACAAAAGCATCAAGTTTCCATATATCGATACTATGGCCACAAGCTGGCTTATGTCTTCTCGTTGGTATGTTATATAAAATTGGGATGAACTGAGTTGCAAAGCTTCTAGGGGCTGGGTTATTGGTCAATGAATGTGGAAGTGTTTGTTGGTGAACTTGAGTGGGAAAGAGGGAAGCAACTGGTTTACTTTTGGAGGGAAACCAAGGAGGTGAAGGGTTGAAAATACCCCCACCAAAAGGCTCATTAACGGCTGAAAATAGACGGTCGTGTGGAAAAGGACTTCAGTGGGTAAAGTTAAAAAGTATAGGGACTAATCTTACCAGTTTTACACTATAGGGACTACACGTGAGAATGGCCAAGAGTTTAGGGACCATATGTGTTGTTACCTTCTGATATTATCCCTAAGCCACTCCCCAAGTCTTCATACCTAATTGTTTGTGTCAAACTATGCATTTGGCAGCCTCCTCTGCCCAGTTTGCTGAGGAGTCTTAAGGGCATAAGTTCTGGCATGAATTTTGCTCAATCATATCCAAAATATGCAGGTCAACTTTCCAAACATGTTGGCATGAATTCTGCTCAATCAAATCCATACCAAACAAGTCAACCTTCCAACATGTGGGAAACAACACTTCAATTTAGATCTCCTTGATTAGTTTGCTTTTCTTGAATTCTTTTGCTTGCATATAATGTATATCAGTACATAGAATGATCAAATGGGAAAATGGCTAGTTACCAAATTTTGTTATGGTGTTGAAATTTTATAAAGCGGTTTTGGCATCCTCTTTTGCCTACAATTTCTGTACCTTTTTTTCCCCTCAAAAACCTTCTCCGACATCGTGTACTTAACTCATAGAAAATGAAGAAATTAAAAAAAAAAGACTTTCTCTGTCTTCTTTCTCCTTCTAAAGTCACAAATATGGTCGCCACCCTCTTAGGGGGCTTCTCTCTCTTTGGAGAGGCCTCCCTTCATTCTCCTTCAAAATTAAATCTCATATTCGTAGACAGATTAGATTGGTCATAGGTTTGAGCTTAGGGTTTTTTGCTTTATGTCTTGCAGCGAGGAGGTTCGTGGCGCCGTTCAACCTTGCTCATATAGATTTTTCCCTTCCGATGTCTTCTATCTCTCTCTCTCACACACACACACATTAGTGGATGTCTGTTTTTGTAACACCCCCGGAATCCGGAGCTCCGCCGCCCCAAACTCTCGGGTCGTTAACCTACCGGATCACATCAAACCTGTCAGATCTTTTCACTAACACATACTTTACAACATCTAATCCGATACTATCTCAACATTCTTCAAATGCAAGCTTACAAGGCTGCTCGAACTCAACCTGTTAAAATCTAAGTTCTGTACAACTCGAGTCCTTATGAATGAATCGACAGTACCGACCCGCGCAAGGGCCTCATTACTTAGTAGTGATGGGCTCACCGGAACCTCACGCAGACTCTAACCCATTCTCGAACCTGCTACAGCTTATCATTACTTGTAGAAGGGAGCCAAACGAAGGGTGAGCTTTTGAGAGCCCAGTAAGGTCGTACAAGGACTACAAAAGAGATTATAACACGACTCCAAAAAATCCAACCGACGATGATTTTCAAAAACACTTTGAACGATCAAAACTCAATAATTACCCAAAATGATCAAAATTCATCAGAAATAGATGCCCAAAATAAATATTAACAATCAGAACAAAATCCAAAACGATCAATAAAAGATCCTTTTCAAGTCAGCATTTCCAAGTACCACGAAAATTTCCCTTGCTCGAGGGATTTCAATCTGAGCAGAAATTCATTTCAAAAATACAGCAAGATTTCCCGAGGGATTTTAACCCAAGCAGAAATCAAATAAGATAATACGATAAAGGCTTGTCAAGGGATTTCAACCCAAGTACAAATCCTTTTAGCTAAGTACAATGAATGTTTGTCAAGGGCTTTCAACCCAAGTACAAATCATTCTAGCTAAAAAAAATCAAAAATCAATGTTGATCCTGGGCGATTGCAATGCCATTATGGCAAGCTCATATAGTGTACACATGCATGATGTACTAAAATAATTACTAGTCCACTTGGGTACTAGCCTGCGTTTCATGCAGGATTCAACCAGCCTTATACCGCCTCCCCACTAAACAGGTACCCAGGCCAACATAGAAATTAACAATATCAATGAGCGTTAGCATAAGCTCATATCCCCAAAATCAATTCGGGTTCTCATAACAATAATCATACTGACATAAGTCAGCATTCGGGATTTTCAGAAGAAATTGAATTTTCAGAAGAAATCAGAATTTCAGAAGAAAAATCACAGATAAACAACAAAAATGACTGCGAATAATTATTGAATATAATCATAACAATTCGAAAGAATTGATACGAAGAAAAATCACAGATAAACAACAAAAACGACTGCGAGTAATTATTGAATATAATCATAACAATTCGAAAGAATGGATATAGACAATTATCAAATTTGCTCAGCACGCAATAACACGCGAGCATCACAAGATTTCCAAATAACCGATTCAGGCTCAATTAACATTAGGGTTTTCTGAGCAAGAACATGCTGATATCAATACATAACTCAGAGTTCGGCATTAGCCGTAAATATATCAAAGGAGTACTTACGAGTACAAGGAATTAAATAAGGGTTCGGACAAAAGTCCTTACCCAAGGTTCAGATAGAATCCCTTACCTGGATCCGCAGCTAAATTATCCTAACCGGAAGTCTTTAGCTTTAACCTAAACGAAATAATCGAACCATTAGAATACAGCCTATAGAACAAAAGTATAACTTAATACGAACTCACACATGCTCCCAAAATGAACCTCCCCTCACCGGGTATGTAAAATTACTGAAACGCCCCTAGGGTGTAAAATTACCAAAATGGTCTTCCCATAAGTAGAATCACTGAAATAAACTTTCCATATGTAAATTTATGCAAAAATACCTTTCTTAGGTCAAATTACCAAAATACCCCTTCGGGGTGGTAAATTACCAAAATACCCCCGTTACACTTAAATTCTCAAAATGACTTTTCCATAAGCAAAGTCACTAAAATAATCTTACTATACGTAAATTTACTTCAAAATACCTCTTATAGGTAAAATTACCAAAATACCCCTTCGGGGTGGTAAATTACCAAAACACCCTAGGGATTTCCAGCACCTGAAAATCTCAAAAATATCTTAAAATGCTATTTTAAACATCCTGATTTTATTTCTAGCTTAAAAAATATTTTAGAAATTTTTTGCCCGAAAATCTCGAACCGGTGACCGAACCGAGCACTAAAAGGCCAGTTTCGCAAAAAAATACCTATCGGCCTTGGAATGGCCCTAAATTTGAGATAATGAATCATATCTATAAAATAGGGCTTCCATAAAAATTTTAGATTAAAATAACTGAATTTACTAGGTTAATTAATTCGATAAATTTCTTTAATCGATACCCCAATTTAGTGCCCTTTGCGGATCCCGAAAATTACCAAAAATTTCCAGAGCATAGTTCTCGTAAAATTATTAGGGGTTAATGTTTTGAGTTTTGTCTAATTTTGGCTCTATATATTTATGAAAATTCGTTGAAAAACTGCCTAATTAATTTTAGTTTTTAGCAACAATTACAGTTACTATTGAGATCTAAACACACACTATTACACCTTCTATGCACATAGTTTCTTCTTCCTTGCCTGCCGAGACCCATTCTTGCACACACAACTCTCGAAAACTTACCCATTATTCCTTATATCAACTGAAACACTTCAATCACTCACTATTTCACAACCGATTAACATAATTCACCCATACCCACGGCTGCGATACACACACTGCACCCACGACACACAACCATGTGCAAATTTATACATTGGAACTCCCTAGAAAAGAAGAGAGATTACCCCTAGGATTCTGTTCCAGATTTTGTTCTCTCTTCCCTTACTCCGAGCTCCCTGCTTGTTGCTTCTCTCTTGCTCTATTTTTTTTTTGTTTTCTGCTACTGTTCTCTATTTCTTCCCTTTTGTTTTTCTTTCTTTTCCCTTTTTTCGAATTTTCTTTTAATTTCTCTTGTCCTTTTGTTTTCTCTTTCTGAAGTCTTCACCTATCCATTCCAATTTTAAATAGTTTTAGTTAGCTTAGTCACCTAAGCTAAGAGGTGGTGGCACCATCTAATAATTAGCTTCTAAATTATGTTTTATAAATTACAAAAAGACCCCAAACTTTACATAATCACAAAATAAACCCCAAATTTTGTATAGTTGCCTTTTAAGCCCCAAAATCAATCTAATCCTGATTAATTTAATTAAACATCATTAAAATATACTTTATCATTCGTTTTACAATTTTTTTGTCATTAAAACCCTAATTTACATTTTTTGCCCCCAAAGTTTTTCAAAATTACGGAAATACCCTCAAAATTTCTAATTTTACATTTTTGTCCAATGATTATTTTAATCTTCAATACACTATTAATACACGAGCATTGCCCAAAATTATCGCTAGTTTATTTTCGAATCCCGGATGATTATTTTAACCGGCTCCCAAAGTTTGGGATATTACAATTTTAGCATAAATGAAGGAAATCAACTTCAACAGATGACTATGGTCATCGAATATAAAATAGAACTTGATGTGTCGGTGCGGGCTAATTGATTTCGGTTTGCTTTCTTTAATTGGGTTCTCCTTTTGTCATCTATCTATTTGTGATATTTCAATTATCATGGATTTAGGGTGATTTTTGTTCATGGTGATTTGAATTTATGATTAGGCTACCAAATTAGGTTCGAGGCCTGGGGTGCGTTGAAAATGGTGCTTACAATCATAGAGTCCTTCCTTTCTTTGTCTCTTGTGCCTTTTATATCCTCTTAATCTTGCATGTTTACTTTTTTATTGGTTTGTGGGCTGGTTTTGATAGTTGATTTAATTTAGGTTATCTAATACTCAGGTGTTTTTCTCCCCTAGAAGTTGAAATGACAAGCCCACCCTTTTCATCCCCGTCTCCATATCCTTTACAATTTCCCCCCTTCCCTGATAACATGTAGTGTAGGTGAGTGAGTGTCTAGTTTGGATGTTCAGTGGACATGTTGGTTGGTCAGTTTGGAGGGTTATTTGTTGTGTCTTGGGGCTTAGGTGATGAGGTGCTACGAGAGCTATATTTGGATTAGTTCGGGTTCTTATTGGCATGTGAAGGTAGCCCAATTGTTCTTAGCCACCAGTTTGTGTCAGTCATGATGCTGATTGGTGGTGGTTTGCGTGCGTCGTCCCGCAGAGATATCCAGGTTTCAGATCCAGTCTTATTTGTGCAAGTACTTAGAATACACTTAAGATAAGGTAGCTTTAGGCGGATTAAATCACGTAAGATGCTCAAGGTGGACAGCTAGAAGGTCTTGCTCAAGCTTGTTCCACTCCCTTTTACTTTGTGGCCAAGAAAATGTTTAACGAAAAGGAATAAAGTATTTAGTTTGATCAACTAAGTTTGTCTTGGGTTTTATTTTATGTCTATTAATTAAGGTCCATTAGGGTGAATTTCTCTTGATGTTATGTTTCAGCATATCTCATGCAATATTTGGTCTTTTTGAAAAGTGACTTGGCTATTCATGTAAATAAGAAGACAGATTCTTGTTATTGATATTAATTCTTCTAATTGATTAAAAGAAACATTATTGTTCTTTCTATTCGCTAGGTGTAGACACCACATTTTTGTAGTCTTTTTATTTATCAAATGATTATTGGACTTTCTTGTTAATTAAGTTTATTATTGTTATTATAGGCTTAGGCCTAATAATATAATGAGCTTAATCTATTTAATTGAGTCCAATAAGGAGTCCAGTCCAATCTATTTGAAGTCCAGTGTAGTGTCGTTGTCCGGTCTAGTCCAGTTCAGTTGGTTAAACCAGTCCGGTTAGTTAGGTTTTAACCAAGTTAAAGTCAAGAGATTGTGATTGATTAGATGACTCAGAAATATCTTGTGATTTATCCTTGATATATGTGATTAATCATTGATTTATAAGAGATATGGAAATAATTCCCGAATTTGGTTCATCCCATTTGATTACATGAGATATAATTACCCAATTCGGGACAAATAATGTCTTAAAATTAAAAAAAAAATTGGGGTGCACCGGCCAATCGATTCGTTGACTTTTGTTAAAGTTTTGGATTTTCACCTCTATCACCAAATCACAGACTGGGATAGTCATCGTTATCATTTCTGGCAGCCATACCTTTATAAATAGAGTCTTTGGGCTACATTTCAAGGACAAGTTTTTCTCCCTAGAGTTTTTATACCATTTCTCTCTTAGAAGTGGTAGATCATCTCTAAGGGGAATTTAACGCTTCATAGTCCTCTCAAAGCTTTCTCGAGGATCCATCTCAAAGCCACTTGCCTCGAGGATCCATCTCAAACCTTTCTCGAGTCCTCCAGGCAAGCACATTCAAGAGGTGCATTTTATTGCTTTCCTAGGCTAGCTATAATGTGAGTCTAGAATAATTCCCTTTTCCTGCGATCACATTTCTATTACATATAAACTCAAAAAGAATGTTTTCATTTTATAGTTTGAGTCTAAGACCGAAGTATAGGTCACCTCCCGTAGGATCGGAGTCGAATTATGATGGCTTTGATTTTGGTTTGTCTAAACGGATATGTAGGCCAATCGACCCCTGATGTTGAGTTCAAGCCGAAAAGATAAAAATAAACTTAGGGTTAGTGTTATTGCACATTTTACATGTTATATGTTTTAAAGATAAAAAATCAATAGAAATGAAGTTGAGACCAAAGGGTGTAGCGGGTGCCTAACACCTTCCTGGACATAAATTAGTCCCTGAACCAAATTTACTGTTTTTGATAAATTAGTTGTCCCTCGAACATTTTTAATATCATTTCTTGATTTTTTTTCTTATTTTTCCTTTGTTTAAATGAAATAAGATGGAGATTCCATAAAATCCTTTAGGGGATTTTTTTCGAGGCGATTCGCTAAAGTGGCGACTCTGTTGGGGACTAAAACTTAGAGGACTTGTAATGCCCCCAGAAATCCGGAGCTCTATCGCCCCGAACTCCCGGGTCGTTAACCTACTGGATCACATCAAACCTGTTAGACCTATTCACTAACACATATTCCAAATCATTTAATGCAGTATCAACTCAGATTTCTCAAAACACTGGATCACAACGGCTTAGCTTAAACTATTACAGCTTAGATTCTTCGCAATTCAAATTTCCTAAGATCAAATAACAGTACCGACCCACGCAGGGGCCTTACTATACCATGGTGATGGGCTCATCAGAATCTCACTCAGTCTCTAACCCATTCCCGAACAATCTACTACTGATTGTCACCTGCAGAAGGGAGTCAAACGAAGGGTGAGCTTTTAAGAGCTCAGTAAGGTCGTACAAGGACCAACAAAAGAATTACAAGACGATTCCAAGAATTCAACTGACGAAGATTTCCAAAGTAATTCGAATGGTCAAAACTCAATGATTTCCAAATAGGATCAAAATTCATCAGAAAATAAGATACCAAAATCGCCAAATACAATCACAACGGGTCCCAAAACAATCAACAAAAGATCCTTTTCAAAGTCATCGATTCCAAGACACGAAGATGGTTTTCCAAGGTATTCCAAAACGTACACAGATCATCTGAGATAGTTCTTTCCAAAATACACTAAAGATTTCTCAAAAACATTTCAACACAAGCACAAATTATTTCAGAGAATACTTTCCAGTCATTTCCGTAGCAGTCACAGAAATATACAGAACAGAGAAAATAAAAAATCAACGTTGATCCTGGGGCAATTGCAATGCCATTCCGGCAAGCTAACGGAATGTACACATGCATGATGTACCAAAATACTAGTCCACTTAGGTACTAGCCTGCTTTTCCTACAGGATTCAGACCAGTCTTATTACGCCCTCCCACAGAACAGAAACCCAGGTCAACACAGAAAAATCAACAATATCAATGAGCTTTAACATAAGCTCAATCACCGAAATCAATTCGGATTCCAATAACATAAGTCAGCATTCGGAAATTTCAAAAGAAATTAGAAATTTCAAAAGAAGAATCACAGATATACAGCAAAAACGACTGCAAATAGTTATCGAATTTAAGCACAACAATCCGGAAGAACGGATACAAATAATTGTCAAATTTGCTCTGCACGCAATAACTGGCGAGCATCACAAGATTTTCAAATAATCGATCCAGGTTCAATAGTAGGGTTTTCTGGACAAGAACATACTGATATCAATGCTTAATTCAGAGTTTGACATTAGTCGTAAGTAATTCAAATGAGTACTTATGAGTACGAGTTATCAAAACAAGGGGTCGGACAAAAGTCCTTACCCAGGGTTCAGATAGAATCTCTTACCTGGATCCGCAGCTAAATTATCCTAACCAGAAGTCTTTAGCGTTAACCTAAATGAGAAGATCAAATCATTAGAACATAGTCTACAACACAATATTATAACTTAATACGGACTCACACATGCTCCTAAAATGAACCTCCCTCACCGCGTATATAGAATTACCAAAATGCCCTTAGGTGTAAAATTACCAAATTGCCCCTCTTGGACTTAAATCACCCAAATAAACTTACATGAAAATACATTTCTTAGGTCAAATTACCAAAATACTCCCCGAGGGTAGTAAATTACCAAAATACCACTTCTCACACTTAAATCACAAAATAGCCTCCCTGCTAGCAAAATCACTAAACCAATTTCACTTTATGTGAATTGACCTCAAAATACCTCTTATAGATAAAATTACCAAAATACCCCAATTCGGTGTGGTAAATTATCAAAATACCCCTGGGGGTTTCCAGCAACGAAAAATTTCAAAATATCTTAAAATGCTATTTTAAACATCCTGATGTCATTTATGGACTAAAAAGTATTTTAAAAAAATTTTGCCCGAAAATCCCGAACTAGTGTCCGGACCGAGTTCTAAAAGGCTAGTTTTGAAAAAAATACCTATCGGCCTCATAATGGCACAAAATTTTAGAAAATGAATCATATCAGTAAAATAGGTTTTCCATAAAATTTACAGATTAAAACAACTTGGTTTACTAGGTTAAATAGTTTGCTAATTTTGTTTAATCGATGCCCTAATTTAATGTCCTTTGCGGATACCAAAAATTTCTGAAAACTTCCAGAGCGTGTGTCTCGTAAAAATATTGAGGGTTACAGTTTTGGACTTTGCCTAATTTTGGACCTAACTATTTATACAAATTCATTGAAAAACTGCCTAATTTTGATGTCCATCTTTTTTTTTTGGTCAAAAGTCCATATTATTTCCATTATGCTCAATCAATTTTCAAGTATACATCACAGTACTATACAGTTTATATCACACCTACCTATATAGGTTGTAAATACATCTTAGTATAAAAAGTCTCTCTCTGATTTCCTTGCTTTAGTACCTTGTGAATACTCATCCCCCATGTGTGGCACAGTTGTGCATTCCTATCTGTGGCTAGAGCTTCTGTCTAGCTATACACTCTATACTTAATCCAATTTTGTATAACATGAAGACATCCCTATACACTGGAACTTTGGTGCTAAAAAACTCTCAAATTCCTTTCTTGCCATATCCCATATGTTGTCACTGCCACCACTAATTTGTTAAGCTTTGCTTGGAAACTTTTCCCCTGCAAACTTTGGCTGCTTCAGGCAAAAATTGGTTCCATGTTCCTTTGTTTATATGTATTTTCTGTTTACTCAGCACCATTTTCCATAGTTCCTGTGCATACTCACATTGCAGGAATAAATGGTATATGGTCTCAGTGTGTTTTCCACAAAGATCACATGTATCATCTGTTAACAAATTCCAAGTTTTCAGTTTACTCTTGGTTCTGATTCCTCCTTTTCTAATTAGCCACAACATCAAATCACATTTAAGTATATTACCTGGAAACCAAATTTGTTTCCACCAAGTAACTGCTGGTGCTTTTGTTCACAGACTTTCCCATGCTAATTTTTTAGTGAAATTGCCACTAGGATGAAGTTGCCAGCTGATTTTGTTTGCTTGCCCCCTATCAAGCCTAGGTAATGATCCCAGTAATTGGTTGAGGAACCTCAGTTCATCTGATCTGAGAGTTGGTAAAATCCATGCTCCCCCTTGTATAATAGCACTGACTTTGCTGTGCATATTCAATCCAGCATCATACATTACTCTATGCCCCAATCTTTTGAGTAATGTATCCTCTCCAACCCATCTATAAAGCCATAACCATATATCTTTAGCGACAATTTCAGTTACTATTGAGATTACTACACCTGCCATTTTACCTAAGTGCACACCCATCTCCTTCAACCTTCAGCCGAGGCTCCACCTACCCACTCCTTTCACCCACAACCATTTTTCCAACTAACCCCAACAACCCAACCCAAGTGTATTATACCTAAATACATGCCTCAACACATGAATTAACACCTTATCTTCACAATCACGCACCCATTCACACACTAAAGTCAAAAACACACACACCCCCAGTTATATCCACCCATGACAGCCATGAGTATAACCCAACAACATTCATACCGCACCCACGGCTTCTAATGGTTGCTGAGAGAAATCTTGAGTTCCTTCCACACTTACAAACTCACGATCACACTCCAACATATTCAATAGTCCTTACACAGTTCCTACACCATGAACATACATACCCACATGAACACAGTTCAAACGCACGCACACACATTGCACAGTCGTGGTTTTCACACATGAACACACACTAAAAGGTGAAATCTACCTCTTAGTGATCCTTAAATTCTTTCTCTTTCTCTTCTTTCTCTTTCTTCATTTTCCTTTTTCTTCCTCGAGCTCCCAGATTTTCCTATGTTTTTTTTCCTGCTATGTTTCTTCCCTGAGACACTGTTCCCTTGTTTTCTTTATTTTTTTTCCTATCATTTATCCAAAACCTCCTCTATCTTTCCCTAGCTTAGTCATTACACAAGTAGGAGGTGTCACTCTAGAACAAATTTTCTTTACAAGTTGACACCTAATGCGTTTTTTTCTGCAAAATTAGAAATTAACCCTAAAAAATTTATGTAATTACAGTTAAGACCCAAAATTAGTCTAACCATGATTAATTCCATAAGACATCACTAAAATATACACTATCACTCATTTTACTATTTTTTTTCATCGCTAAAAACAAAAGTTACAATTATGCCCCCAAACTTTTCCAAAATTACGAAAATGCCCCCCAAAAATTTGAAAATTACATTTTCGTCCTGGAATCTTTTTAAGCTCCTACACACTACTAATACTCGAGCATTGCTCAACCATAAAGCCCGTTTATTTTTTGGAGCCCCGATGATTATCTTAACCGACTCCTGAAGTTTGGGATATTACAGGACTTGACTTGAAAATTTTTTTTATTGCTTTTCGGCCTTGTTGTGTTTTCTTTGTAGGTTGTGACATGTACAGTGTGATTAACTGTGGTACTTGTGCTCTTATTATATACCTCATACACCTGCACGTCCCCAACCCACCCACCTGAGGACAACGGTTGAAGCCCTTGGACCTCCTGGTTTCAAGGCGATCTTTCGACTGTACCCTCACAGCTCCACGGCCTTGTATTAAAGGGACATCCTAGTTTCTTGGTATATTAAACGGCTTGTACATGTACTGATAATTGCCTATTATTAACTACCAGAGTTATGGGCAGGAGGTATATGGTACAGTCGAGCCAAATGAGTGACCTTACAGTAGTGTTGAGAGAGAAACCACACACCTAGACCATTCAGTGTTCTACCCAATATTCTATGGCATGTTGGGAGTAAACCAAGCAATATTCTCTAAGCTAGTGGTAATCTTGGAAAGGAGGGGAGACTCTGACTAATCGGCCAGTTTACCAGGCTCCTAACCGAACGGTTTGTCAGTTAGTGAATTACTTAAAAAAAATAAAAAATGACTGGCTTATACCCAAACACTACCCACTGACCAACAACCCGGTTAATCCACCTGGATGAGTGGATGGTTATTCTGAACTATCTTCTCCCATAAGATTTTTTCAGAAACAAACCTTACCCCATTGACCAACTGGCCGGTTTATTTACCTTGGTGACCGGACGGTTAGTTAGAACCCTTCTTTTCAAGAATTCCACCCAGAACAAAACCTTACCCTCACTGACCAACCGGCCAGTTTATCCACCCGGATGACCGAATGGTCAGACGCTACCTGTACTAAAGACATTATCCGAGATAAACCCTAACCTATTGACCAACTGGCCAGTTTACTCACTGGATGACTGAACAGTCAGTCAGAGTCTTCCTGTCCCAAAATTTTATCCAAAATAAACCCTAATCCTACTGACCAACCAGCTGATTCATCACCCTGAATGACCGGATAATTAGTCAGAACATGACCTTCCCAAAATTCTTCAAATCCAAAACTTCCAACCCACTAACCAACCGGTCGGTTAACTCACCATGTTATTGAACAAATAGTCAGAAGCCAAACCTTCCAAAAAATTTCCAGTCCAAAACCTTCAACCTACTGACCAACAGGCCTGTTAACCGATAAGGTTACCAGACCATTAGTCAGACCTCTATTTTTTAGAAAAAAATTTCAAAATCTGAAGATTACCTTACTGACCAACCGGTCAATTAACCCACAAAGTGATCGGACGATTTGTCAGGAGCCTAACCTCCTAAAAGATTTTCTAGTCAACATATTCCAACCCATAACCAACCGATCGGTTACCCCACCAGGTTACTGGACGGTTAGTCAGAAGCCAGACCTCCCTAAAAGTTTTCCAGTCTAAAACCTCTCACTAACCGATTAACCCACAAGATTACCGGACGGTTAGTCAGAACTCTATTTTCCATACAACTTTTTAAAAATTCCAAAATTACCTCACTGACCAACCGATCTATTAACCCACAAGCTGACCGAACAGATTGTCAGGAGCCTGACTTCCCTAAGAATTTTCAAGTCAACAACTTTCAACCCACTGATCAACCGGCTGAACAACATGCAAGGTGACCGGATGGTTAGTCAGAACCTTGACCGTCCCAGATTTTTCCAAAATCTATGATCACCTTACAAACCAAGTGGCCAGTTAACCCACAAGGCCAACAGGACGGTTAGTTAGTACCCCACTTTTCCAGACGTTCTCTTAAAATCCAAGAATTATCCTCTAAACAACCGGACGGTTAACCCACAAGGTTAAGTTACTGGTTGATTAGTGTCCAATTCATGTACTAGTATAAATCAGTCAGTTCAATGTTTTATATATACCATGATGTGCTTTGATTGTGTGGTCCTATTTAGGCTGTAGTTTCCTATCTTGAGTCATTTTTTCCAGTTCTCTTTAATCCCTAGGGTAAAAAAACATAGAGAAAAAGAGTGAAAAATTCTTTTTTTGAAAGAGTTCAAAAGGCTTTCTTTTCTCTCTTAGAAAGTAAGAAGTTATAGGAACAATCCTTGGGGGTAGCAAAACAATAATAAAAACAACAACAACAACAACAACAACAACAACAACAACAGTAGCAATAGCAGTAGCAGCAAAAATAATAATAACAATTAAAAAACATTTTAAGAGTTCAATTAAAAATGTTTTCCTTTTTTCTCAGAAAAGGTAACAGGCTTGGGCATTGGGTCTACTCTTTTGCATCGGGACTTATCCAAAAAATCCTCTCAGATCCCAATGGCTGAAGATTACCCTCAAATCCATGACCTTGAATGAATCCTCAGAGATACGAAAAAAGGTTTTCAGGAAAGAGTCACTGCCTTGACCACTCAACAGGCAAGGACATTTATGGAGTTAGAATTACTCAAAGAGGACCTCACTGAGCAGAGAAGATAAATCCATATCACATTCACGGGTTGACACATTCTCTCAATTAAATAAAAGACGCCATTAACAAAAGACCAATAATCAAGATGGGAAGCCAGGGGGACATAAGATCGGTCGAAAGAATCCTCACAATCCACTGAGGATGTTTGCAGACAATCTTACGGTGGATCTTGTGAGGTGGTTTGGGAGTCGACATTCACTAGGGAGCCGACATTCACAAGGAAAAAGTTCTCCAATTTGCAAGCCCATACGATCAAAGTGCTTGAACAGCTGCTCAGAAAAGGTATAATTGCCAAGTTACTGCTCACTGCGGCATTGAAAGGGCCCGACATGCAAGATAGATGCGAATATCACCAAGAATTTGGACACCCTACGGGGAAATATACCGCCTTGAAGTGCACTATTCATGATCGCATTAACAATGATTTGATCAGCCCTCCTATTGAGTCCAATGTGAAAGAAGAACTTTCGTCAGTATACCAAGCAAGCAGGGGTGAGACATTTCTTTAGGCACTAGATCTTTCTACGTCCAACAAGGAAGAAGATATCGTACATTTAAATTTGAGACAAGACCTATGGTCAAAGCTGGAACCTTTATTTTAGTTTTATCTCATTTGGTTTCCCTAGCACTTTCTAGATTATCTTTTTCGAATTTGCGTTGATTGGTAAGATAGTCGATGTTTTTGCTTAGTCTGGTGCACTTAGTAAGAATAAAAATAAATAAAAAGAAGTCAATTTTTTTTACTATGCCTGAAATATTTTCTTATGCAAGATAACAAGCTCGGGTATCAGTATGGAGCTATAGTATTAAGATACGTACAAAAAACTTAAGTGGATTCTGATGGCCAAAGGATTCCCTCAGTCAAATAATCTCGTCCAAATCCTTGGTGATCTACAAAAGGATTTTTAAACTAACCTCACCCCTCTAGCAGCTCAACATACAAAAATTGTCTTAAATGTAGAATCACTCAAGGGAAAAGAACATAACAAAGAATCTGGAGAGGAACCAAATATCAAACAGAAAGAAGTGAAGAAAAAGGAAGGCTTGGACTCGAAGATGATGGGAAATATGACTCTAACAATGAAGGAGAAATTATTGCCCTGAAATGGAAGGAAAATTTGGCTACACTTGACTTGCAGATTGCTAAGATAAGAAGGGCCGATAACTCAAGGGACCCCGGTACCCTTATTATGTGCTTGGAGGATAGGCTCCCCTCTCCCTCCAGAATTTAAAATTCTAGATATGGACAAATTTGACGGGACGACGGATCTGCGAATTCATATGAAGATGTATATGCATGCATTAGCTCCTCATGGAGTTAACCGGAACCAAATGATTCAGCTTTTCTACCAGAACTTGACTGGAGCCGCTGCTATCTGGAATCCTTAATACAAGTTGAAGATAATATCAATCAGGGAACCATACCCCAAGAAACTAAGTCGAGAGGATGCCATTCGATGGGAGAAATTCCAATGCTCTATAAAAGCCAACTAGTGTAAATAACGTCAAAAGGGCAAGGCTTCAACAGATAGTGTCACGGGAAGCCATTCCCAAGCCGCGAAGATAGTTTACCCATCTAAATGCCCCATTGACAAAATTCTTTGAGTAGTTGCTACAAGGAGGTATGGTTACCAAGTTCCTACCTACTCTTGCATCGATTGTTTTACCTGAGGATGCAATGCCCAACCTCGTTGTGCTTACCATCAAAGAACCGACCACCACACCAAAAAGTGTGTCACCCTCCGTCATGCCATCCAATATTTGATTGACAAAGGTGAAGTAAACCTTTCTGCCTGGCCCAGTATGAAGAAAAAATCTCTGCCAGCATACCAAGTGAGCCTAACTAAGACTTTTCTTCTGATGCTAGATCTTTCTACGCTCGACTAAGAGGAAGATTTTGTTAGCCAGATCACCCCCAACGTAAGATGAGACCGGTTAGCTCTCAGATCTATGGTCAAAGACTTTCCTGATGCCGAGTTGAGTACGATGTCGAGCCAAAATCTTGGATGGTTTTTCTATTATTGTATAAATAACCTTTTTCAAACTCTTTCTTCTGTGTTGTTGTTTTTGCTTACTCTTTGTTTTACGGTTTAGTCTATGCGGCTGAGGATGAATAAAAAGAAATGAAAAGTCAAGCTTATTCCCTTTCTTGAAAGTATGTCATAGAGTTTGAGTCAAATAAGAGTTTGTGTTTCCAGTAAGTCTAGGAGTCCATCCTTAGCAAGTTGAAACAATTTTCAAAGCAAGAGAGAATTGCCCGATCTCATACCTATTAAGTTCATTATTGACCAATCACTTCGGGATATGGTGCAAAAGATGATTTTTGACTTTAAGACTAGTGGTCTTTCTCATTGACACTTCTTTTTTGCACTTGGGGGCTAGTGATCCCTGTATTTTCAAGCTTAATATCAAAATTTTAGTTTCTTTGAAATTGAATGTTAGAAACCCTAATAGAAAATTTTAGTTTGAAATTGAAATATTTGAGTGAGAATCTAAAAGATTATCAAGAGAAGGTTGTGACTTCCTTTCTTGGCTCACCCCTCATTCACCAGAAACAAGCCAAATCCTCAAAGATAATGAGGTGATATATCGATGTCAAGACTTTATCTCGTTCAAAGCTCACTTACTCCCTCTCATAGCTTGGACCATTCATCTTTAAAACAAAAGAAGGAAAAGGAAAAGCCCGCTAGATTGAAAACCCTAAAAAGGGCTGTCTAGGCAGAAGTTAGGGCATGAGACAAAAGGGAGAAAAAGAGAGAGAGAGAGAGAGAGAGAGACCTCAAAAGAATGGAAGTTTTCATTAGTCTTCCTTGGGATGAGCATTCCCCATGATTGGAGGCCATCGTTTGGCCACCATATATCATCATGATTACTTTAACTAAAATTTTGCCACTTGCTAGCCCTTTGTACCTAAATAGCATAGTCATTATTTTTATTTATAACCTTGGAGTGGATAGTCTCTTGATGTGTGTCTATGTCCTACTTATTCCTGTAAAGTCAACTCAGCATAGAAAATGTTCCCTCTCATAGGAACCAAATTCTTCAAGATAGATGGTGATTGAAATCATTAATTTTATTTAATCAATCTCGAAAGATAGAAGGAGTATCACAAATAAATAAATAAAAAGAGAAACATATTGAATTCAAAAATGACTGTCGAAACTCAACGCAGCAAATTGCCATGATTGAGTTCAAAGAATATATATTTAGCGAATTTGGTTTGAATTATGCCCAAATTGTTTTCCCAAATGAGGATACATAGGCAACTTAGTCACCTACGAGACTCGGTCTCCATGGGCACATACTAGGGGCTTTGGTTTCATGCTTGGGTTCTTGAGCCTTATTACCACGTGCTTCTTAGCCCACACCTTGGCCTACACTATGTCCCATATAGAAAGTCCTCCTTGAGGTTATGCTTATTTAAAAGAGACAAATGCTCTTTTACATTTTGATCAGGTCAAAAAAATAATAATAATAAAATAAGAAGAGAATGAACAATAACGGTCCATGAACCTTTTGAGCTTGCCATATTACGACATGATATGTTTACCTCCCTATGGGTTTCTTGGTGATCTTTCGATTCTTAACTTTCTGAAGTCCTGTGTTCATGTCCATGTGGTCTAATGAGTACCCCTGATGGTCCTTATAACTCACCTGACACCCATATTTGGTGGGACAGTTTGATATTTTTGCCACAGTTCAACGATAATATGAGAAAACTTATGACTTTATCTAGTGCTTTTCGATTATCCTATCACGGACTTGATAGTCATCTACTTTTGCTCAGCCCAGTCGTATACATTGATCTTTTGGTTAATCATGGGCCAAGATCTCATCTGCCTCATAGCTTATATAGCCTCCCAGCAAACACATTAACCTCACAGCCCATACATCGACATTTTCATACATCCTCACTATCCACTTTTTGGGCCCGACCTTTCCGTGGTAGTCCTAAAGATTCAAACTCGAGCGTTAAAGAGGGAGTTTGCTAATGTGATGCAAGAAGATCAAGAGTCAGTAGATGAGTTTGAGACAAGGTTTTCTTATACCCCAAAAATACCGAAAATTAATCTAACCGTGAGTTTAATTAATTAAGGAGTGTTATTTTTATTAAGTAGCAATATATTGATGATGAGTAAGTGTTAGGGAGCTAAATAAGGGGTTAGTGTGGCCTTGGGGGTTAAAAATGTAATTTTGGAAAGTTAAGGGGCAAAAATGTAATTTTGGAAAAGATGATGAACGGGATGCACATTTTTATTAAGTAGCATCATTTTGATGATAATGAGGTGTTAGGGGGCTAAAGGAGGGGTTAGGGTGATTTTGGGGTCAAATTGTAATTTTTCAAAGTCGAGGGGTCAAAATGCAATTTTGGAAACTTGAGGGACTAAAAGTATAAATTGTTGAAAGTTGTAAAATGTGTCAAAATTGGAGAGAAGTAAGCTGAAACGTGGCCACCTCCAGCTAGAGTCTCGAATGACTAATGATACCTAAAAGATGAGTGAAGGGGGTGGATGAAATTGAAACAAAAAGAAAATGAAAGAAGGTGTTGGGGGAAAAATGTAAATACAAAAAAGTTATGAACATGAATAGTGCGTGAACAATAACCCGTGAAGAACACAGCAAAAAGAGGAAGAAAAAGGGAGGAAAAAGAGAAGGAAAAAGGGGAAGGAAAAGGAGGAAGAAGGAGGAGAAGAAAAGGAAAAAGCAAGAACCCGAATATTCTTCAGGGTAATCCCTTAATCTTAAACCCTAATTGCTAAATTGTGGAGATAGGGATGAAATTTTGGTTGAACATATGTAACATAGATATGTATATATAATCGGGATGGGAAAATTTGATATGAGTTCTTGTTGTAATTATGAATATGAGAACTTAGAATGGAGAAAGAAGAGAAAATGGTTATGGTTTCACATTCGGTGTGTGTTCAGTGTGTGTTTGGAGGATTTACAGTAGGTGTTCTTCAGGTTTGAGATGGGTTATGAATTTTGTGTGTTTAATTGTGTGTAATGGTGTAAATTAAGTGGGTTTAGGGTATTAATGTGTAGATTGTAATGTAATTAAGAGATTAAAAGTGAATTAATGAGGAAATTCATGCGTGAGTGGGAGGAGTGTGCCCAGATCTGAGGCTGATTGGAGGAGGAAGAAGAATTGTGTGTGCGTGAAGGTGAAGTAGTATGTGTGTTGATGTGAATAGTGACTGTTTTTGTCACTAAATGTGGGAATTAAGTAATCAATTTGGAATTAGAATTGTTAAAAATAGTTAGGGTCAAATTTAGCCAAAGTCTAAAAAGTGACCCTAATTATTTTTAGGAGACCTGTATCGTGGAAACATTTCAGAGTTTTCCGAGATTGGGAAGAGGGTGAACGGATGCAGGAATTTTGAAACTTTATGGTGAAATTTAAAATATCAAACGAATGCGGTTTTGTGCGAAAAATTTATGAGGACTCTAGGATACTGAGAAGATTAATTTTTCAAGATTTTGGGTCATTCCGAAGTCATTAGCTATTTTTGGCCGAACGGGCTTTTAAGCGTTCAGTCCGGACACCGGTTCAGAATTTTCTGGCAAAAATTTTCTAAAACTCTTTTTAACTCAAAAATGATTTCATGATGCGTAAAATATCATTAAAAAGGAGTTTTGAGATTTTACTGAGGCCGGGAACCCTCAGGGGCATTTTGGTAAATTGCCACCCGGAGAGGGGTATTTTGGTAAATTTCCTATAAAGTTTTTCAAATGACTATTTAGTTTGAAAAGGGTTGTAAAACACCTAAAAGGTTGTTTTGAAGCTGATTCGGGGCCTTGCGGTGATAGTGAACCCCGGGGGCATTTCAGTAATTTGCTGCCCAGAGGGGGTATTTTGGTAATTTTTCTACAAAATGTTTTGAAGGACTGTTGGTTTGGGAAGGGATGTAAGACATCTGAAAAGTTGTTTTAAAGTGGTTTTGAGATGTTTGTTAGGGCGATGACCGCTATGGGGTGTTTTGGTAATTTTCCCTTTAAAACTTTCTGAGAAAATATTTGGTCTATAAATGATGCAGTACATCTAAAAAGTAGTTTTAAAGCGGTTTTGGGGTGTTGGTGATGTAGCGGCCATCAGGGGTATTTTGGTAATTTGCCATGTTGGCGCTAAATTTTTTAGAACGCGCATAATTTAGCGTTCGGAGGGGTGGGAAGCGAGGAATAGTGGTAGATGTCTAAAATGAGGGTTGTTATCGATAATAAGGCGATAAGGCTAGATTAAGGATCCGCTTATCAGATCGAATTAACTAGCTATCGTAAGATGCTATGAACGGTTAAGTGGAATGGGTAGAATAAGGAGTGCGTATATGTTGAATGATGACTAACGAGCAGAATATGATTTGACTAGGTGATGTAGCTCGTTGCGATCAGAGATTGTGAGTTGCTTCGGCTATAAGCCAAGCAAGTAAGGACAATGCGGTTCTATTATGCTAATTCATTGTTTCGATTAGCATACTATGTTGATGATGTTTATGTTGTTGAATTCTTGTTGTTATGATTGGTCACCGGTAGTCATTGTGACCAGGTATACGCATATTTGAATTGTGCTGTTGAGGACTTAAGGTAGAATAAATTTCCTTAGTCCGCCCTGTTGATAGAATTTAGTGAGGATGATGGTGTCCTAGTATGCTATGATTTGATTCGATTAGCATACCTGAAGTGGATGATGATGTTGCGTAGGGTTTATCTTGTGGTTGCCGTGAGATGTCGGCAGTTATTGATAGCCGATATCTCTTCTCTTTAGAGCACCATTGAGGACTCGCGGCAAACTTCTCCCGAGTCCGCCCTATCATTGATGATTATGCTGTAGAGATCGTTGCGTTGTTGTTGTGAAATGTCAGCACTTATTGATAACTGACATTTCTCTTATGTAGGAACGTTGTTGAGGGCTTGCAGTAATCTTCTCCCAAGTCCGTCATGTTGATGATGTCACGTTGAACTCTTGTTGTTAGGTTTGAACACCAGTTGATCTTCTAATCCGGTATTCTTTGTTGAGCTCTGTTGTTAAGGACATAAGGTGGAATAAATTTTCCCTTAATCCGCCCTGTTGATGAAGTCTTGCTGCTTGGTTGTAACGTGGTTAGGGAAAGCACTTTAAATGAGTTCCCTGCTAGTTGACAGTGTCTCTTCTATTACTTGAGACTGAGATGAACATCCTGTAAAATGGGACATCAATATGAGGAAGATGGCCTATGAATTATGATCACTAGCCAAATAGGATGAATGTCGCTCGAGCAGAGTTTGTGGTGTCTGGTCGAGTCCTGTCCGTCGTGTCCATGTGCATTGCATTTGATTATCTTTTGATGTTGATGATTTTAATGATTTGTATTTCAATGATGTTATCTTCACGACCTTAGATTTCGGGTTCACTTGCATGGTCAGTCAGTCCAGTCCATGAGGAGGTGGCAGTAATGCTGTTCTGTTGGGCCTTAAAGCCGCGCAGTCTAACGAAAGAAAAATTATCGTTTGACAAGTTATGTTGATGTTGAAATTTATTGACTACTCTTGATTCATTGTTATCGTTGAGATGATTATTATTCCTCCGAGTCTCTTGAATCATTTGTACACGATACTCCTCGTGTTGTCTTTACTGGGCGATTTGCGCTCATTCCTTATGTTGTATTGTGCAGGCTATGAGGTTGATAAAAAAGAACCCTCTAGGAAAGGGAAAAGAAGCAAGCTTGAAAGGTTGAGCAAGGGGTCAGTTGTGTGAGGTAAGACAAGCTAGATACGGTGAGGCAAAGATTGAGCTGTGAGATAAGTTGATAAGAGTTCTACGACTATAGTCGTGTATTAAATTGTAAACATTCAGGATGTTTAAAGACCTGAAAGTCTTCCGCTGCAGTATGATGGTTGTATGAAAAAAAAATTGTAAGGACGTATTTTGGAGCATCTATTAATGATATATGAGTATGAGGATGTAGTTGCTCTGTATTCTACACAGGGTTTTGAAGGTGATTATGATCGATAACTTAGCCCGATGATGTCACCAGGGTTGAGGGTGTCGTAACTCGTCTCTCTAGATTTGCAGTCAGGATACTGATGCAGATAATTGCCCGAAGTCTGAGTGAGGGCTTAGGCCTGGACTAAAAGATGGAGTGATCTCTGCTCGATTGATGAGCTATATGGAATGTGTTTTTAAATGTGGCAGTGTGGAGCATCAGGTTCAAGAATGTCAATTTGCTAAAGACAATCAGTCAACTTTTTGCCCTGTACCTACAGCTAGTGCAGCAGTAAGCAGTGTGCTTCATCAGGGAAGAGGACAAGGCCCGCAGGGCCAGACTCAGTAGTCTCAAGTTTAGCAAAGGCAGAGGCCAAGGACATCAGTCGACTTTATTCTACGTTTGATTCTAGAGGGTCATATTCCTTTGTATCACTTGTGATAGGCACTCCATTGGGAGAGTCTTTGACTATTTCTACGGTCCTCTGTAATTGTATTGTTCATGTTGGGGATAGAGATCTTCATGTGGATCTCATCCTATTTGCTGTTTGAGATTTTGATATCACGCTAGGCATGGATTGGTTATCCTCTAATCATGCATTAGTGGATTGTCATGGGAAACCTTAGTAGTGTTTCAAAGTTCGTAAGGTATGATTAGTAGTTTAAGTTAAAGATTTAATTTATGAGTGAGAATGGTACTTTCAGGAAGTGATTGGTGTTAAGTCTAAAAGTCTGGTTTGGGAGTACAATAAGAAGTGTGGAATCCTACCTTATCATCTTGTTTATTCCTTTGTATGTTCAATTCAATTGCGACTTAATCGAATGCTAACTTGCCCCGAGACGTTAGAGAAGATGACATTTTTATTGAGTCGTCTTATCCCTTTTCTAGGATATTTATCTGCTTATTTTAAATCTATTTGAACTTAATGGGATAGTATTAGACCCATTGGCCATGGGAAAGTTACAAATCCTATTAAGGACCAATAACTCCTACCAATCGTATTTGCTTCGAGTCATTGGGTTGACTTTGCTTTGTCATACCTACACCATTGTTTCTGTACTGTCAATTTTCTAGAATGTGATAAAATTGTATTGTAAATATTGAGAGCCAGTAGCTATGATTTCGTTAAAGATTTTCGTGTTTTGGTCGTCCAATTGCAATTATTGTTATCATTTGATCCCTAAATGCTTTATTGAGATAATTGTTTGTTGTGATTAATGTTAGATGTTTTGTCGTATAATTGCCACTGTCTCCTTGTGATTAGTGTTTGTTTAATGTGTTCCAAAATGGTAACATGTTATAATTGCTATTCATGCCTAATATGATTATAAGAATTTTACTGTGTTTTATTCTCAAATGATTTTGAAATTGACAATACATGTATTTTTACCTAATATTAGGTTTTGCATAGTTTCACTTGCCCTAATATGAGATTATGTGGACTACTAAGCCTAAAATAATCTGTGATTTGGAGTAATCTTTGAGAACATAGGTTAGATTTTGACAATTTATTTGATTTTTTCATATAAGGTTGAGAATTGGCTGAGTACGCAATGGTAGACCCCATGTTACTTGCCTTTAGAACCAAAAAATTTGAAATGTTTAACCAAAGCAGATAAACATAGGATAAACTATAGATTTTAATAAATAATGTGATTGCGAATCATAGGTGATGTGATAACTTAGAGCCTTAAACTTTAGTGGAAGCGTGATACATGCGTGTTTATAATCATATCTTGTGCCATTTTAAAGGTAAAACATTTCTCTGTGACGAATTCGGTAACAGTTTGAACTCGTTAGTTTGAGATATTAGAACGCAACAAAAGCTTAGTGGTTACAATTTTTGTATCTTTTGTAATGTGTAAATGCTTATAGCAATTGGTTATTCATATTAGTGTTTGTAGAGCGTAAGTGATAACCTAATAGGTTTGAGTTTAGCATTATGGCTTAAAATTAAATTATTGCGTTTGGATATTCGTGGGAATGAATTTGGGTGTGAATGTTAGATGTAGCTCAGCTATTATGGGATAGTTTCAGAGTTATGCAGCGGAAGTGTAGTGCCTAGACGTTATAAGTAATAAGAAATTTGAAATCAAATTTCGAGGAAGAAATATTTATAAGGTTGAGAGAATGTAATATCCCGTACTTTTTCGAGCTGTTTAAAATAAGTATTTGTGATCCGAAAAATTTACTTGCGATAATTTGAGCAATGCTTGGAGATTAGTAGAGAATGAAATGTTAAAATGATTTGGGTCAAAATGTAATTTTGAAAACTTTTGGGGCCATTTTGTAAAAATAAAAATTTTGGGGGCTACTTTGCAAATTATGAAAAATGGCATGTATGTGACAAATTTTGGAAAAGTTGGTCATGACATGATGCCACCTCCTACTTTTTCTATAGTGACTAATTTTATTTTATTATAAAATATGAGATTGGCATTGCCAATCTTATCAGATTTTGTGACCCTGAGCATTGTAAAAAGGGGTTTTAACCTTCATTTTTAAGGGTCCTGGTTGAAAAGCTTATTCTCTTTAGAGCTTGCATGCCATTTCTTTTTGTGTAGTGATATTCAACCTCTCTCGAGAATCTTAGCCGAAATCACTTTGTAAAAGGTCTTTTTGTTCTTTGGCATCGTCGATCCTACAGAGAACATACCCAAGTGGTCAAGGCAAGCTACAACGGGAGGTAACCTTTACCAGCTTTCGTAGTGTAGAAATCATATAGTTTGTCTTCATTCTCATAATCATATTTCATTTCAAAACAACAAAAGTTCATCTTTCATTTCTTTGTCTAAGTTCGAAATGTAGATTACTCCCCGTAGAATTAGTGTCAAACTATGACGATTTTGATTCCGATTAGTCGGATCGGATACACAGGCCACTTGATCCCAAATGTCAAGTTAAAGCCAAAAATCTAAAATTAGCTTAGTTAATAGGGACCTTCATGGGGATCTAGTTCTTTTAGATATTCGTGATTTTGGGTATGGATTGGTTGGCATCCTATCAAGCCTTAGTTGATTGCTTTGAGAAGCGAGTCCATTTTCGTCTATCTGATTTGTCTTAGTTTGAGTCTCGGGGTTTAAAGCCTAGTGGATTGTCTATTATCTCAACTATTCTGGATCATCATATGCTTCACAAGGGCTGTGAGGTTACATTGCACATGTCCTTGATACTAATCATGGAGGTCTTGAGATATCAGATATACCAGTAGTACATAACTTTCCTGAGGTGTTTCCTGAGGAGTTGCTACGAAAACCCATCGATTGTGAGGTTGAATTCACGATTGACTTAGTTCCTGGTGCGGAATTAATCTCGAAGGCTCCGTATCAAATAGCGCCTACAGAAATGAAGCAGCTAAAGGAACAATTTCAAGAATTACTTGATAGGGGGTTAAAACGACCTAGTGTGTCACCTTGGGGTGCTCCTGTCTTGTTCCTTAAGAATAAAGATGTCACATTGAGGCTTTGCATCGACTATCGTGAGTTAAATAAGATCACCACCTGCAATAAATATCTTTTTCCGCGCATAGATGATTTGTTTAACGAACTTCAGGGAGCAAGGTTTTTCTCGAAGATAGATCTGCGTTATGGATACCATCAGCTGAAAGTTAGGGCAGAAGATGTGGTAAAAACCGCGTTTAGGACTCGTTACGGTCACTACGAGTTCTTAGTGATGCCTTTTGGGTTGACTAATGCCCCTGCTGCTTTTATGGATTTGATGAATCGTGTGTTTAGACGGTATTTGGACCCGTTCGTTTTCATTTTTATTGACAACATTTTGGTGTACTCTAAGTCAGAGGAGGAGCATAATGAGCACCTGAAAATTATCGTACAGACTTTGAAGGATAATCAATTGTATGCTAAGTTTAAGAAATGTGAGTTTTGGCTTGAGCAAGTTACATTTATGGGACATGTGGTGTCCAAGGATGGAATAGTTGTTGACCCCTCTAAGATTGCGACGGTGACTGATTAGCAGAGGCCTGACACTGTTACTGAAGTGCGAAGCTTTTTGGGATTGGCATGTTACTACCGTCAATTTGTAGAAGTTTTTTTGAGAATAGCTATGCCTTTAACTCAGTTGAGTAAGAAGAACACCCGATTTGTTTGGAGTAAGGAGTGTGAGGCTAGCTTTCAAGAACTGAAGGAGAGGCTGGTGTCTGCACCCGTATTGACCTTACCATCTGGTTCTAGAGGTTTTGTGATATATAGTGATGCCTCAAAGAGAGGCTTAGGATGTGTTTTAATACAGCATGGTAAGGTGATTGCTTATGCTTCTAGACAACTTAAACCCTGTGAACAGAACTACCCCACCCATGATCTTGAGTTAGTAGCTGTGATTTTTGCTTTGAAGATATAGAGGCATTACTTGTATGGTGAGACCTGTGAGATATACACTGATCATAATAGTCTTAAGTATATTCTTACTTAAAAGGACCTGAACATTGAAAGACTATGACTGCACGATTCACTCTCACCCTGGTAAGGCGAATGTCGTGGCCGACACCCTTATTAGGAAGAGCACTGGAAACTTAGCAGCACTTATCACTTGTCAACCTCAATTGTTAGAAGTTATGATGAACTTGGATCTGGAGATCAGATGTCAAGATGGTGGAGAGTACTTGGCAGCATTGCAGGTACAACCTACTTTGCTTAGCAGGATCAAGGAAGCTCAAGATGGAGATTCTGGTATAGTTCGCATTATTGAGAACATTAACAGTGGGAAACAATATGAGTTTTGAGTAGACAAGCGCAGTGTAGTTTGGTTTTGTAAGAGACTTTGTTTGCCAGCTGATATGACCTTGAGGAGGGAAATATTGTTAGAGGCTCATAATTCTAGTTTATCTATTCATACAGGAGGAACAAAGATGTATCATGACCTTAAAGATCATTTCTGGTGGAGCGGCATGAAGTCGGATGTAGCAACGTTTGTCTCTCATTGGTTGGTTTGTCAGAGAGTGAAGACGGAGCATCGGAAACCTAGCGGACCACTTCAACCACTTGAGATTCCATTGTGGAAGTAGGAGCATGTAACAACTGATTTTCTGGTAGGCTTACCGAGGACAGTCAAGGGACTTAACACTATTTGGGTTATTGTTGATGGGTTGACAAATATTGCACATTTTATTTCGATCGAGCTACAACATTATTATCTGAGCTATTTAGATTATATATTGATGAGATAGTAAAGTTGCATGGGGTACCATTATCAATAGTGTCAGATCGAGATCCGCATTTCACTTCAAAATTCTGGAGAAGTTTCTGAAATTCCATGGGCACAGATCTTCGTTTCAGCACCGCTTACCACCCATAGATAGATGGGCAGTCTGAACGTACTATTCAGACCCTGGAAGATATGTTCAGGGCTTATATACTAGACCTCAGTGGTAGCTGGCATAGTTGCTTACCTTTAGTTGAGTTTGCCTACAATAACAGCTATCAGACCAGTATTAAGATGTCACTGTTTAAGGCATTGTACGATGGAGGTGCAGGACTCCATTGTGCTGGCATAAGGTAGGAGAGAGACAATTGTTGGGACCAGAGTTAGTACAGTTGACTAATCAAAAAGTTGATTTGATTCTGGAACGCCTTAAAGCAGCTCAGGATAGACAGCGCAGTTATACATCTCACTGTCGTCGCGAACTTGAGTTTGAGGTAGGTGATCACGTATTTTTAAGAGTTTCACCTTGGAAGAGGGTGATGCATTTTGTTAAGAAAGGCAAGCTTAGCCCTAGGTTTGTTGGGTCACTCGAGGTTTTAGAGAGGATAGGTCCGACGGCTTACAAAGTTACATTGCCGCCAGAGCTTTCGCATGTTCATAATGTTTTCCATGTTTCGAATTTGACGAAGTATGTTTATGATTCGACACACATTGTGTCGTATGAGCCTCAATCAGTACAGGATGACCTTTCCTACGAAGAGCAACCGATTGAGATTCTTAATCATCGTGATCAGGTGTTAAGGACGAAAGGTATTCCCTTAGTTAAAGTTTTAAGGCGGACCATGAAATTGGGGAGGCCACTTAGGAATCTGAAGAATATATGCGGCGTACTTATCCGCACATTTTAGCACCTTAGGTACATTTTGATTCCGATGACGATTTTTTTTTTGTTTTTTTTTTTGGGGGGGGGGGGGGGGAATGTTAGACCCTCATATTTTAATGCTTATTAAAAAAATAAGAAGAAAAGAAAATAAATTAAAAATTAGAGAGTTTGGGAACGTAATGGATATTTTGAAATTGTAATTATTTTAAGAATATAAGTATATACCTTTTAAGACTTCTGATTTCATACGTACAATATTTTCATAGGAATACAACAAAGTTCAAAAAAGTTTCCAAAAAATTCCTAGGAAGAGACCTATGAAGATCACTTTGAGGTAAGAATTAAATTCAATTATTAAATTGAGATTTGTAGTAGGAACCCTATGAATTTTTTTTATTGTTAGAACATAATTGAAATATTTGGATATGTTACATTTTAGGGCTTTTGATACAATTGGATTGAGAAGATTAAAATTTTGGGTTTAATCGTGCAATTAGAGGTAAGAGTTTACTTTTGAAATTTGAATCAGTGTTGGACCAATCGTTCGTATAAGTATTTATTGTTATTCTAATCCTTATTTTTGTTGGACCCAATCAATTTTAGTTTCAAGGTAATTTTCCCATTCATACGATTGAGTCTGCATAGCTCGTAAATTATGTTGTCGGGATTAGGTGATCATTTTTCCTTTAACGACCATCAATCCCTTCAGAGTCAAATGTTTGGCCCTTCCACGTATATGCAGAAACTACAAGGCCTCGAAGCACTTGGTTTGAATAAACCAACATCTCCATGCCTTCATATTGTGTTTTAACTTCATTTAAGTTCTTAATGGTGGGCCACATAGAATTTTCTTGCTTTAATCCTTATGATATGTGGTTTACAAATTCAGCTTATGCCATTGGAAACCAGGTGGTGTTTATTAGTGACTTTTATCATTTGTGTACTCGCTCTTTGGCCATCATCTTTCATTTATTGTGTGGTACCCACGAATTTAGTGTTTCTTTGAATTCCCAAGGCATTTGATCTCCATTCTATGCCTTAATCCAAGTTGTATGCTGTTAAGTCCAGTTGGACCAATTGTTTTTCTTAAAAATAATGCCAATTATTATACTTTCGGTACTTCCATTGATTCATGAATTATTTTCTCATGAATTCCAGCTTTAGTCTATTGTTTGAAATTGGTGTTTGTGTTGTTCCTTCATAAAGGAAATTTGCATTCTTCTCATTTAACCCCCCCTCGTGTACCAGTTCATTTTAGTGCTTCTCACGAGTTAGATTAGTATTAGATCTTGTCGTATCCTTTTGTGCTCATTTGTTTCAATGGTAATGTCTCGCCTATATTAATGAACATATGTGTAGGTAATTCTAGGAGCCATGTCACATTGTATGTGACTTTTCTGTTTCTGACTTACCCACATGGATTGAAACATGGGCTAGCTCAGCGGGATGAGTTAGAGATCGTGATCGTATTTTCTGAACCTGGTTCCATGTGTCAGTGATGGCATGTGTGATCTTATTCTGAATGACTTTCTAGTTTCTATCTCAGTACAAAAATATATTTGACATTTCAAATTTTTTTGTGTATCTGTTCCGTTAAAAATTAATGTACGTCCGCAATGTCATTTTCTCAGACATTTTGTATCCTTTTTAGTTGATCCATTGCATGACCTTACTGGACATTTGGCTTACTCCCTTATTATTTTCCTTTCAGGTGATCAGTAGGTGGGATTGGATTACAGAGCTAGTTGTGTGACTGAGAGTTAGAGATTTTTATCTCAGAATCATTATTAGCATTTTTAAATTTAATAATTAATACAAACTGAATCTATTTAGATTTTATTTTGGAACTCCGTGCCGGAGTAATTTTGATTATATAAATGCTTTGGGCCGCTATGACATTTATTGATGTATCTTTGGGATTGATTAGTAGATGCTCTGAATGATCACTAGGGAGACTTTTTGATATTTTGAGGATTTCTGACTTTATTTATTTGATATTAATGTTCCGAAAATTTGGGGCGTTACAGTTGGTATCAGAGCTATAGGTTTAAAACTCCCATATACTCATGCTTAGGACCAAATAGATTGTGAGATGGGTAGGATGGATAGATTTAAGTTTATTGTCTTAGTCGATATCTGATTCTCATTTTCTCTTGTAGTAATGGCAAGCGGTCGTAATAATAGGTGAGCCAACAATCGAAATGTGGAGTATCAGACCGTCTTAGGGAACGAGAATTCGCCAGATCTTCTGACAATCCTGGCAAATCAGCAAGCTCAACTGACTCAACTACTGGCTAGCCTGCAAGCTCAGCTAAATCAGCAGAATCAACCGAACCTATAACAGAATCCAAATCACGGGCATGCTCAGACCCGTAGCTTATTAGAGCAATTCGATAACAAGAATGTAGAACCTTTTGGGGGTACTAACGACCTGATTGTGGCAGAGATATGGATTTCTCAACTTGAGAAGGTATTTAGGCCTATTGGTTGCACTGATGAGGAATATATCGAACTCACAGTGTATTAGCTAGATGGGGAAGCAGACCACTGGTGGAAAACTATTAAGGATAGTAAAACGGTGGAACAATGCAAAACGATGACATGGGATTAGTTTAAGGACTTTTTCTTTGACCGCTACTTTCCTAGGAATGTAAAAGAACAAATGTATCGTGATTTTCTTAACCTGAGGTAAGGGGAGAACGAGAGTGTCGCTGAGTATGAGGTCAAGTTTACACGACTATCTCGTAATGGTAAGCAGTTGGTGGCCAATGAGAAGGATAGAGCTATTAAGCAGTTGGTGGCCCTAAGCAGTTGAATGACCTTACTGGACATTTGGCTCACTCCCTTATTGTTTTCCTTTCAGGTGATCAGTAGGTGAGATTGGATTACAGAGCTAGTTGTGTGACTGAGAGTTAAAGATTTTTATCTCAGAATCAGTATTAGCATTTTTAAATTTAATAATTAAAACATATTGAATCTGTTTAGATTTTGATTTGGAACTTCGTGTCGGAGTAATTTGGATTATATAAAATGCTTAGGGCCGCTATGGCATTTATTGATGTATCTTTGAGATTGATTACTAGATGTTCTGAATAACCAATAGGAAGGCTTTTTGATATTTTGAAGATTTCTGACTTTATTTCTTTGATATTAACGTTTCAAAAATTTGGGGCGTTACACTTATTATGGTGTCAAAAGCAATGTTTAGTGGCCAAAAAGTGCTTTGTGAATCTAACATTAAACACCCACTAAGCCATCCAAGTAAGCACTTGCATGCCTGCTTGATCTTGTGCTACTTGTTTGGAATTAGAGTGATATTTTCCAGAACTATAGGAAGTATATTCCTACTGAGATGAGAAGAGATAGGTTGAGTGTTAGACTTTGGTGGGGGATCTTTCCACGAAATTGGCTGAATATGCCTACTTTTTTGTGATTGGCATTGTTTCTGGTGGACTAATTAGGCTTTCCAGTCGGCCTCGAATTTTGCATTGTCTTTCTATTAGAGTGTGGCCCATGAATGTTAAGAAACTGATTGGCAATTGTATTGATGCAGTGCCAAGTTCTTCATTTGGGTTCTTAGCGAGTTCAGTCATGCCATAACTTGCTTCCGTCTCTTTGTTCACAGATACAATGATACGACAATTTCGCAAACTGCATCAGCCACAATATTATTCCGATGAGGTTAATAGTGAGCTCATTTGGTACTAAGCTCATTTGATTTGAAGTTCCGAGTGTGTATAGGTTGTACACAATGCGTAGTACGAAGCCATTATGTGACAATAAGTGTTACTTGGGTTATGACTTGCATTAAAATGTGTTAGCCCTAGGGTTGGATAACCTAGGCTTACATCTTGTTTTCATGATAACTACACATTGATTATTTTCTAATGTGTGTTTTGAGTGGATTCTTAATAGGTATATACATACACACTCATGAAGACACATTTGAGAAGTTGAGTAGATGTATTAAAGACAAAGAAGCTTAAAGCTATAGTGGACATGCTGTGGAAGCTTCATCAAGTCCAATGTCACAGAATAAGAAAGAATGCAATAGGCTGTTATTATTGATTATGATTGATCTTTACTATTATGTAACTAGTCTTGGTTTGATGCAAGATTGATGGCTATGACCTAAAAAGACTTAGGACACCTTGTCCATTACATGTGAGTTCATAACCATTCAAACAAGCGTGATTCTTGAAAATGAGTGGACTTTGTAGCTTACTCAGATCTTCTCAAAAATGTTTTTGGTACTAAACTTTTCATATTTTGATAAAAACTTTCATTGGCTTTCCAACGCAAAAAAAAAAAATGGCACCTCAATCCGATTTTTCTAGAGAAAGTTACGCCAAAATAGGAAAGGGGGTTCTGTGAGGCAGCCGATAGGCAGTAAGGTAATACAGTCGACTTCATTGATAAAAAATCAGTTTCAACGGCTATTTTCAAGGACAAGACTGCAACGACTAGTTTAAAGGGAACCCAGTCGACTGCATTGGGAATACAGTCGACTGTAATAGCAGTTTTGCTCATATAATGCTTCTAACGGCTATATTCCATATCTTCTCTAAATAAATGATTTGGGGCTTCATCATACACCATGGAAACTACATTCTAAGCCTTCATTCATTAGAGTAGCATCAAGGCTCATAGATTAAACTTTTCTCTCTTCATCTTCATGATTTTACATTATTAAAGAGAGCATCTTTGTGGGCAATTCTTTGATTGAGAGTGAGCATAATTCAAGTCATCAATTTTCTCATCTCTCTATTGTACTAGAGCTTCATTTGTACTCATTTCCTTTCAAGAGAAATTTTTTGTACACAATTGATCTTTGTAAAAGGATTATGATCAAGGCTTGGGTTTGTCAAGTCTTGGATGAGCTTTGTGGATTCAAGGCTTGTGCTTAGTGTGGGGATATCACCAAGTGTTGTTAGGGTTTTGATCTTGACCCGGAAGAAGATTGTTGCTAGTGGATTCTAGTGCTCTTGTAAGGGACTTCCTTGAAGAGGTGGATGTAGGCTTGAGGGTAGTTCAAGCCGAACCATTTAGATCTCCTTGTCAAGTATCTCTAACTCAATCTCTTTACTTATTTACTTATTACTCTTTAATTGTTTGAGATTGTTTAGTTAACATCTTCATTGAAGTATTACTTGGTTTGATTGAGATTTATGATTGTGCTTAGTTTAAATTCCCCATTAATTTTCAAAACCTTATTCACCCCCTTTAGGGTTGTTTTATTGGTATCAAAATGGTTTCTTTTGGTGGTATTTTTACTCGTTAATTAACAATGTTCTTTATTTCTAGGTAATTCAATTATGACTTTAATGTCCTTAGATTTCACAGTCTTACTATTAATTTTTTTCATTTAAAACGTAATCGACTACGAGAAAATTGCTTTCCAACCTGTGCATTTGCACCTGTCCATTAGCTAATCTCATCGTATGCACAAGTTGGTCGCATAATATGTTGGTGGGACCATGATAAAATGAACAAAAATGTGTGTTAAGGAAACATGGAATATTTACTTTATACGAGCATTAACACCTCTTTTTAAGTGTTGAGCATCTCCAAAAGGGACCGCGGAATCATGCACTTGGCACTTCTATGCTACACAAGCAATGTGTGATTTACACACCCTTTATAAAATGTGGGAGAAATCTCATTTCACTATGCACAAGAAAAATGCTACCTTCTTTAATGATGAGTGAGTACATTCAGATGCATCACAATATATATATATATATATATATATATATATATATATAGGGGACCGATCCACACCGACCGGTGGAGAAATAACAAATTTCTCCACCGAACCGCTGGTCTTACCAGCGGTTGGCCACGTGGGACGAAAAGGCAAAAAAGGTGTACGGTCACTGCATTAATGGCAAAAAAGGCACGAGAAATGGCACGAGAAATGGTGAGAAAATGGCGAGAGAGAGAAAAAGGACACCAACCGCATGCACAACCAGCGGTTGGCATTAATATGCCTGCCACGTGCCGTCCCCCACCCCTGCCACGTGGCCCAACCCCATGGCCCCTGCCACGTGGCGTCCCCCTCCCCTGCCACGTGGCCCACCAGCATGGCCAACCGGCGGTATTAGCGATGGCCCTGCCACGTGGCATCCCCTCCCCCTGCCACGTGGCAGAGGGAGGGCTCCAACCGCGGGTGGTACCAGCGGTTGGGCCACGTGGCAGGGGGAGGGGACGCCACGTGGCAGGGGCGGGGACCAACCGCTGGTGGTACCAGCGGTTGGTCCCGCCCCTGCCACGTGGCGTCCCCTCCCCCTGCCACGTGGCCCAACCGCTGGTACCACCCGCGGTTGGAGCCCTCCCTCTGCCACGTGGCAGGGGGAGGGGATGCCACGTGGCCCAACCGCCGGTACCACCCGCGGTTGGTCCCCTCCCTCTGCCACGTGGCGTCCCCTCCCCCTGCCACGTGGCCCAACCGCTCCTACGACCCGCGGTTGGTCCCCTCCCTCTGCCACGTGGCGTCCCCTCCCCCTGCCACGTGGCCCAACCGCTCCTACGACCCGCGGTTGGTCCCCTCCCTCTGCCACGTGGCGTCCCCTCCCCTCATCCGCAGGGCCCAACCGCTCCTACAACCCGCGGTTGGTCCCTGCCCCCTCCCCTGCCACGTGGCGCCCCCCCCCCGCGTGATGCCCCACCTGGTGTCCTTCCCCACGATGCCACGTGTCGTCCTTCCCTCCCCCGTGATGCCCCAACGTGGTGTCCTTCTGCCGAATTTTTTTTTTTGCAGCAGCCTTTGACCGCATAAACACCCACCCTTCCTCACTTTTTTCTGTCTTTTTTCTTCTCTCTTCCTCGCTTCTCTCTTTATAATCCCCTCCCCCGAACCCTTCTTCTGCACTCTGTCATCTTTTACCAACTTCCTTCGTACTTCATATCTCACCTACATAATCTCCACAACAATACAAATCAAAAAATTTTACGCTAGAAGATCGTGGATAACCGCTAGAAGATCGGTAGTTTTTTCTTTAAATACATCAAGTCACAACAAGTAAGTATTTTGAATTTCCTTATAATTCAATGTTAGGTTTATACAAATCAGCGTATTACATTTATAGATTCCAAAACAGAGATTTTTTAGGGTGCCAAATATAGACAGTTTTTCACGAATTTATAAAAAATAGCTAGAGCTAGATTTTGCCAAAATACAAAAAAGAGACCCTAGTTATTCTTAAAGGATCTGTCTCAGGTAAAAATTTCAGATTTTTCCAAAGACTGGAAAGGGGTTAACTGATACGGGGAACCTTGTAACTCTGCAGTGTATTTTAAAATATCAAGCTAGCGCGATTTCGCGCGAAACTTTTATGAGAATCCTAGGATGTTGGGAAGTTCCATTCCCCAGGAATTCGGGCCATTCCGAAGCCGTTACCTATTTTTTTGGCCGAACGGCCCTTTAAGCGCTTGATCCGGACACCGGTTCGCGATTTTTGGGCGAAACCTCCGTAAAATACTTTTTATGTCAAGAATGAATTCAGGAAGCCTCAAGTAGCATTTCGAAGCACTTTTGATATTTTTTTATGCCAGGGGCATTTCGGTAATTCGCCGCCCCGAGAGGGGTATTTCGGTAATTTTACAGTGCTAAGTTTTTTGACGGACTTTTTAGTCCAGAAATATAATTACAAAACCTGAAATGTTGTTTTGAAGCTGACGTGGCGCGCGTAGGGGTGTTTTGGTAATTTTCCCGCGCCAAGGGGTGTTTTGGTAATTTTCCCGTGCCAAGTTTTTCAAACGACTTTTTAGTCCAGAAATGTAAGTAAACCACCTGAAATGTTGTTTTGAAGCTGGTTCGGGGGCGTTGGGGTGATAGTGAACGCTCAGGGGCATTTCGGTAATTTGCCGATGTTCGGGGGCTATTTTGCTAGGAAGGATCCAGCTTAAAATTCATACCTTAAAATAACTTTTAGTTCAGGAAAGGGTGTGAGACACCCGAAAACTTATTTTGTTCCAGATGTTCTGAACCTTGTGACGCACCGGCGATGACTGCCAGGGGATATTTTGCATAAGTAGCGGGTGTTTTGGTAACTTGCCCCCTTTAAAATTTTTCCTGATATATTTGGTATATAATTGACGTAATACATTTAAAAACTTGACTTTAAAGCGGTTTTGAGGTGTTGGAGGTGTAGGGGCCATCGGGCTATATATTGCTATATAACCACGTTGGCGCTAAATTCAGTGGGAACTAGCGTAATTAAGCGTTCGGAGTGGTGGGAATTGAGGATTTGTTTTAATACATTGAAATAATGACTATTGCTAATGTGTTGGTAAGCTAGGTTAAAGATCCAGTTATAGTTTTGGAATGTAAATATTATGGATATTATGGACGCTAAGTTGGTTTATAATTATATTTTGTTCTTAAAGGTATGAATTTCAGCTCTGGACCTCATGATACATCAATCCTATACGATGACGATGACCACGTCGCGAGGCACGTATTTGACGGTGTCGATAGGGGTGTTTTGGAAACAATTCAAAGCACAAGGCACCTTGAAGAGTGGGTACTAAACGAGGAACAAATACAGCTATTACACCGTCAAAATTTAACCCTGTTCACCGATCCCGGGAAATGGTCTCGACACGACGATTGCCTTATATCCGCTCTAGTTGAACGATGGAGGAGCGAGACGAACTCATTTCACTTCCGGTTTGGTGAAATGACTGTTACGTTAGAGGACGTCGGATTTATACTTGGAATCCCATGTCACGGCAGACCCGTTACTTTGAACGTGCCGTCTGCATCCATAGCGAATATGGCTATGCAGTATTTTCCGGGAATTCCAAGGGCAGCGCTTACAACAAACGGCGTCAAGCTTAAATGGCTGAGAGAGCAGTACGGCGTGCTACCGGATGAATACACTCCTCAAGATTTCGTGACGTATACGAAGGCATTCCTTCTGTATATTATTGGAGCTATATTACTTCCGACGCATTCGAAAAACACGGTGCATCCGAAGTATATGGTGTTCTTGGAGGATCTTGAGGAGGTATACTCCTATTCGTGGGGTTCAGCTGTCCTTGCGCACCTATATCGAGCACTGCATAAGGCTACGAGAAACGGTGCCAAGTCCATTGCCGCCTGCCTGACTCTATTACAGGTATGAGCATTTATTTTCTTGGTAGGATCCTTAGTCAATATATTCGGGATTAATTACTAATTCCATATAATGTTTGCATTCACAGGTTTGGTCTTACGAGAGGCTACCCATGGGTCGTCCACAACCGTTGGTAGATTCCGATGAGACGTGGCCTAGGGTGTGGGCCTGGGGGCCTACGACCAACCGGAGGTGGAGACGGGTAGACCCTCACCACCATCTAAAGTTCTATCGGGGGGAACTAGAGATACTAGATGCATCCCAGGTGACGTGGCAGCCATATGGCAAGGTGATGCATCTGTTGGATGAGTGGTGTTGGCAACTTCCGGTGTCGTACGTGCTGGCAGGTTTGGTTCGGGTGCCGCTCATTCACTTCGAAGAATGTGAGTTTCAGATGCCCGATCGAGCTATGAAGCAAGCTGGCTGTCCACAAGGGATACCAAAACCCGCTGTAGACATGCGGCCATACAGGGGTGGTCGAGGGCCGAACTTCGAGGTGGCTGATGCCTTGATTTTGTTGGGTGACGAGGTGCACCAGTGGAATACCTGGCAGGAAACGTATGATAGCCTTGTATCGCTGAAGCACGACGGCATTAGTACTGAGGAATACTTACAGTGGTTTCTCAGGGTGACGCGCACGAGGGTGAATCGCCCTTCCCAGGTGAAGAAGACATCGTACGCGCCACGTGAGGTCTATGACCAGTTCTGGGCATTGGCCATTGTAAGTCATGCTAGTGTTGTTTGATAATTTATTTGCGCACCTTATCGACCATTTGTCAAATATGATTAGCCATATTTTCTATGCATGTTTTTTAGGTTGACCAGGGCATTGAGGTGTTCAAGCAGCTGGAGTCGTTTGACTGGTTTGTCGCGCAGGCTCCTGACAATCTCAAGAGGTCCATTGAGAAGTACAAGACTGAAGTTCAAAACTTTAGTCTTGCGTACCGGGGTTACGAAGGGGAGCCGTCTAGTCGCCCTCGTCCTGAAGCGTACGACTATCAGCCCCAGAGTCAGGTGTGGGAGTCGTCTGGTCGCCCTCTTCCTGACGCGTACAACTATCAGCCCCAGAGTCAGGTGTGGGAGCCGTCTGGTCGCCCTCCTCCTGACGCGTACGACTATCAGCCCCAGAGTCAGGTGTGGGAGCCGTATAGTCGCTTGCCTCCTGACGCATACGACTCTCAGTGCCAGAGTCAGGTTCCCCAAGTAGGAATCCAGGCCTCGCGCCCAAGCTTTCGGTCGGACAAAGGACAAGCGACGAAGCCATTGAGGTCGGACAAGATGGCTTGGATCGACCGGCACTACTTCGGGCATGAGCCTGTCAATTCAGCAGACTTTCCCCTTGCGACATTCCTAGGTCATGAGGATATCAGAACGTTGGCGCCGGAGACAGATCTTTCAAATTTTGTCATGAACGCTTACATAGAACTGCTCCGGATTAGAGAGCAACGTTTTAACCGTTCTGAATATTTGAAGCTTAACATGTATCCCACTCATTTTGTGGAATTAACGGTGAGAGAATTCACAGAATGGAGGCGAGGGGGCGGCAGGAGTAAGTGGAAACCAGGTCGAAACGTGTTAGGCATGATGAACGCAGACTATCAATGTCCCGCTGCTGATGCGAACCTTATCATGATACCCTGTCATCATGCAAACCACTGGTTCCTATTAGTTCTCCATCCAGCGTTCAGAACGGTTCACATATACGATAGCCTAAGGGAGGACGAGCCTGGACAGCTGCTGGCACAGATGTACAACGAGTACATCACTTTAGTGGTTAGTATTTATTTTTTGACCTTGGCCCATAGTATATTGTTCTTGTCTCATAGGCTTGATTCTCGTTTTTATTGTTGGATGCAGACTACTGTCCTCTCGCTAGCATGCGGACGGCCACAGGGTGACCCTTGGACGGTCGTGATGATAAAGGACCGACCAAAGCAATATAACGGTCACGATTGCGGGATTTACGTCCTCAAGTACATGGACTACGTTGCTCGCTCGGAAGTGCTCAAACACTCCTCGTGGACTAGGAAGGATGCCTTGACGTTTAGGTATAGGATAGCCTGGGAGCTGAAAAAGAATGAAGCTAGACGCATTCATTACCATTATCCTGACGTGCGTGGCTAGCTGCTGTGATGTTACAAAAAATTGTACCAAAAAGAAATGTACATAATTTTTCGCATGCTATGAATTTGGCGCTAAAATGTGCGCGAATATACCTTTCATATGACGGCATTCGAAAAAATTACGCGTCTCGCTTTTCGCCGAAATTCATAGAAATGGGCTAACTAGCGTGCATGAGGTGCAATGAGCAAAAAAAAAGTGACAAAAAATTTCAACTTTTTTCGGAAGCTATCAAATGCGGCCTATAGTGTGCCCGAATAGGCCCTTCCTAGGAAAACTCAAAAATTAATGTGTCTCGTTTTTCGCCGAAAGTCTTACAAATGGGCTAACTAGCGTGCCTGAAGTGCAATGAGCGGAAAAAAGTGACAAAAAAATTACAACTTTTTTCGGAAGCTATCAAATGGGGCCTAAAGTGTGCCCGAATAGGCCCTTCCTAGGAAAACTCAAAAATTAATGTGTCTCGTTTTTCGCCGAAAGTCTTACAAATGGGCTAACTAGCGTGCCTGAAGTGCAATGAGCGGAAAAAAAGTGACAAAAAAAATTACAACTTTTTTCGGAAGCTATCAAATGGGGCCTAAAGTGTGCCCGAATAGGCCCTTCCTAGGAAAACTCAAAAATTAATGTGTCTCGTTTTTCGTCGAAAGTCTTACAAATGGGCTAACTAGCGTGCCTGAAGTGCAATGAGCGGAAAAAAAGTGACAAAAAAAATTATAACTTTTTTCGGAAGCTATCAATTGGGGCCTAAAGTGTGCCCGAATAGGCCCTTCCTAGGAAAACTCAAAAATTAATGTGTCTCGTTTTTCGCCGAAAGTCTTACAAATGGGCTAACTAGCGTGCCTGAAGTGCAATGAGCGGAAAAAAAGTGACAAAAAAAATTACAACTTTTTTCGGAAGCTATCAATTGGGGCCTAAAGTGTGCCCGAAAACGGAGTTACCAAAAATATCAATAATCCACAAATCAAATCACAAATTAAAGATTGCACAAACCAAATCACAAATTTAAACATTATAAAAGTTCAATTTATACAACTGAAACATTAACCCTAACACTCTTCCTCATCATCGTCCTCCTCGACCATACTGCCAGGTTCGATACCTAACACTTTATAATGGTTTCTCTTGTCATGATCAGTCATCTTATTACACAACGCACACTTTCGTAATTTTTTTTGACCCGTTGCTTCTTCAATCGGATTCTTCATGCGTATTGCTCGTTTTCGCCCTTTTGTTTGAGAAATAATTGGATCAAAAATGTCGTCCTCCTCACGTTGTAGGTCAGTGCCGTCAATGACTGGCTGTTTGGCTCGATTGAATCTACCGCCTGGAGTTGGTCGAGTAGTCGGAGTGTCCACAGTTTCTGGTAATGCCATCCTAAACTGTGCATGCATAGCCTTATCCCGTGCGGCTGCTTCAACTTGATACCTGTACCCATCAAATGTCGACGCTGCATCCATTGATAAACCGTGCATGATGTTACAAAGGTGATTATATCGCAGCGACTCAGATTGCTCGAAATCAACTGAAACATTGGGCACGTAAGGAATGTGACCGTGGACTCTGTTGGCTTCCTTCGTCCACCGTTCCAAGATATACGGTGGAGGGATTTCACTAGCATTCTTGGCGCTCAAAACCCTCAACGCGTGTCGACAAAGTATACCTTTATGCTCAAACAGTTGACAGTTGCAATTAACCAACCCAGTGTCCTTACAAATTGCTACGGTAAAATGTCGTCTGGTCCTCGGAGCCGACGAAGAGCACGGATTGGCGAAGTTCGTCACATTTGTCAAAGCATAAACCTTGATGTCTCTGGTGGAATACTCGTGCAACTTTGTCATGCCATATTGATTCGACTTTAGTAGTTCCTCTTGAAACTGTCGAAACATTTCCTTGGTATAGACTTGAGCCGCATGAGCCTCTAAAGGTGAATAAAGTAGTATAGCTCTTTCTTTGCAAACTGTAGCCGCGTCGGCTTCTCTCTCACGGTACAATTGCCTGTCAACGGCTTTCTGCATCTCTAGTACGAACTCCGCTATACTTGAAGACTGGCCTACGTACCCATCAAAGAATGAATTCATAGCTTCGCTTCTCGAGGTCGTAGTCATTCCGGCTGCAAAAAAATTCTTGGTGTAGGCACCGACCCACTGTGTCTTGATCTCATACAACGATTGTAACCATTCGTGATTGTGCAAATAGTAAGTATCCATTAACGTGGCCCACCTCTCCTCGAACACGTCTACCGTCAACGATTTCTTCACACATGTATTAAAGTCAGTCTTGAATGACGGATGGTTTGCATATACATGGTGAAGCCGTTCGGGATATTTGTTGCTTATGTGCCATGTGCACAGGCCATGGTGAGTATCTGGAAGGACCTTAGCGATTGCATTTTTCATTGCCAGATCTTGGTCGGTGATGATGGTCTTTGGAGGAATATGATACATTGCTTGAAGCCACGTTTCAAATAACCACGTAAATGACTCCTCCGTCTCATCCCTAAGCAGGGCAAAGCCAAACGAGATTGACTGATAGTGGTGGTTCACCCCGGTGAACGGAGCAAAAGGCATAGAGTACTTATTGGTGCGGTATGTGGTGTCAAACGTCACAACATCCCCAAAATTTTGGTAAGCAGCTCTAGAACGGGGGTCCGCCCAAAATATAGTACTAATGCGGTTCTCATCATCCAGTTGGAGACTGTAAAAAAATCCAGAATTCTCACTCTGAAGGGACCTGAAGAGATCAAGTGTAGTTTGAGAATCACTCTTACCGAAAGACTCTCTCCTCTGAGCACGAAGTTCATTTCGAAGGTCTACTTCGTTGAAACTCAACTTGTCAATCCCCCCAGCCTGGCTTGAGAAAACCCCCATCATCTTAGAAGGTGGAATTTTAGCCTCGGCCATTGTAAAAATTAGTTGTCTGTGTGCCGCGCTTATTTCTCGGTGTTGATGAATTTGACCAATCTTACTGGGGGTCATCAACTGATGATTATGGCTCAACTCCACTCCTGTGACAACCCAATGGTTTTCATTTTTTCGGTGTACTGCATACACATGGGCCTTGCAGCCGGTACCCGGAAATGTGTCCCGTTTTCTTTGTCTTGTTGTCCCTTCGTCACTGATCCGAACGACCGGAGTTACATGCGGTGCTCCTCTATGACACTCAAATAGTCTTGCACAAATTTGATCTGTATTCGCCCGTTTTCTAGTCGTCTTAGTTCTAATACCGAAACCTATCGTTTTCGAATATGCTCTATAGTATGCTTCAACTTCGTCCAGTGCTTGAAAAACTTGACCAACGTAAGGTGGATCAGAACCTTCACAAAAATTATTTCCTCCAGTTGCATCCATATTTATACTGGAATCTAAAAAATAAAAATTATATCATTCTCAACAAGTCATAGATTTAAATAAAAGAAGAATAAAATTTATTTAAACCACCGTCTTTCGAGAAATTTGGTATAATGTAAAATTAGCAAAATAGCCCCCGATGAGCGACAAATTACCGAAATGCCTCCGGGGGTTCATTATCACCCTAACGCCCCAAATCAGCTTCAAAACAACCTTTCAGGTGCTTTGCTTACATTTCTGGACTAAGAAATCCTTTGAAAAACTTAACGCTGCAAATTTACGAAAATACCCCTATCGGGGATGCGAATTACCAAAATGCCCCCTGACAACAAGCTTCCTGAATTCACTCTTTAAAATAACTTTTCAGGTGTCTCACACCCTTTCCTGAACTAAAAGTTATTTTAAGCACAGATTTGTGTAACGTAAAATTAGCAAAATAGCCCCCGGGGGTTCATTGTCACCCTAACGCCCATCAAACCAGCTTCAAAACAACCTTTCAGGTGTTTTACTTACATTTCTGGACTGAAAAACTTTTTTTCGGGAAAATTACAAAAACACCCCTCGCGGGGGGGCAAATTACCAAAATGCCCCCTGGCTTCAGAAAATATCAAAATTGCTTTAAAACGCTATTTTAAGCTTCCTGAGTTCATTCTTGATTTAAAAAGTATTTTACGGATTTTTCGCCTAAAAATCCCGAACCGGTGTCCGGATCGAGCGCTTAAAAGCCCGTTCGGCCAAAAAATTAGCTAACGACTTCGGAATGGTCCGAATTCCTGGGGAATGGAACTTCCCAACACCCTAGGGTTCTCATAAAAGTTTCGCACGAAATTGTGCTGTCTTGATATTTTAAATTACACTGTAAAGTTACAAGGTTGCGCGTATCAGTTAACCCCTTTCTAGTCTTTGAAAAACTCTGAAATTTTAACCTGATACAGATCTTTTGAAAATAACTAGGGTCTCTGTTTTGTATTTTGGCAAAATCTAGCTCTAGCTATTTTTTATAAATTCGTGAAAAAACTGTCTAATTAAGTTTTCACCTTTAGCGACAATTACGCCCCGCAATCAGCTGCAAAATAACATTTCAGGCGTTTTACTTACATTTCTGGACTTAAAAGTCCGTTGGAAAATTTTTTCGGGAAAATTACCAAAATACCCCTCTCGGGGTGGCAAATTACCAAAATACCCCCTGGCTTCAGAAAATATCAAAAGTGCTTTAAAATGCTATTTTAAGCTTCCTGAGTTCATTCTTGATCTAAAAAGTATTTTACGGATTTTTCGCCTAAAAATCCCGAACCGGTGTCCGGATCGAGCGCTTAAAAGCCCGTTCGGCCAAAAAATTAGCTAACGGCTTCGGAATGGCCCGAATTCCTGGGGAATGGAACTTCCCAACACCCTAGGGTTCTCATAAAAGTTTTGCGCGAAATCGCGCTGGCTTGATATTTTAAATTACACTGCAAAGTTACAAGGTTGCGTGTATCAGTTAACCCCTTTCCAGTCTTTGGAAAAATCTGAAATTTTTACCTGATATAGATCTTTTGAAAATAACTAGGGTCTCTGTTTCGTACTTTGGCAAAATCTAGCTCTAGCTATTTTTTATAAATTCGTGAAAAATTCTATTTCTGACGCCCTAAAAAATCGCTATTTTGGAATTTTTCGAATGTAATACCCCGATTTGTCAAAACGTAATTTTGACGCCCTTTGACGCCCTAAACACGAATTTTAGACTATTGTAAGAACAACTTAAGCGTAACACAATTTAAACAATCAATTGGTAAGAACAAATTGAAAAATACTTACTTGTTTTAACTTGATATATTTCAAGAAAAATCCACCGATCTTCTAGCGGTTATCCACCGATCTTCTAGCGTAAATTTTTTTTGTTTGTATGTAGGTGAGATAGGGAGAATGAGGAGGGTGGAAGAAATGATTCGGGGAGGAGGGATTTTATAGAGAGAAAAGTGAGAGAGGAAGAGAAGAACCGTGAGTGAACAGCAGGGAGGGGGAGGGGGGAATGACACGTGGGGGTGGGGGGTAGGGTGGTAATGACACGTGGGGGAAGAGGGGGTTCACGGGTGGGGGAAGGGGGGTTCACGGGTGGGGGAAAAGGACATAGGGTGGGGGCCACGGGGTGGGGGGCAAGGGGGTGGGGGGCAAGGGGGGTGACGGGTGGGGGGTGGGGTCACGGAAGGCAATAATGCCAACCGCATGTAGGAGTTGCGGTTGGGCATTATTGCCACCATTTTCTCACGAGTTTTTCATTTTCTCGTGATATTTTCATGAATTTATCATAGTATTTTCGTCCTTTTTTGTCCCTTTTCGTCCTTTTTTGGCCCACGTGGCCAACCGCTGGTAAGACCAGCGGTTCGGTGGAGAAATTTGTTATTTCTCCACCGGTGGGTGTGGATCGGCCCCCATATATATATATATATATTATATATTATTCTTCTTCTAGTTTTGTTATTCGGCTGACACAAGTAACACAGCCAGATTAAACAAAATCGAATTGACTGGGATATGGTTTCCACTATTTTTAGAGTTAGCGTGGCATACACTATGTGTGTACAAAAAGAAATTAGTTCTATGATATTATTATAATATCAAGCTTGACCTTTAAAATATATTTTAAGTAATGAGTTTTAAATTATGAAAAGCAAACATGTTCTTATAGGTAATTATTTACTATTTAACTTTTTATTTTTCATCACCTCTCAAAAATTTTCTTAGAATGCCGAATGTCATGAGATAGGTAGATAGACAAAAAGAGGGGTTACTAAAAAAAGGGTGATCTCTTTAGACGTAGTATAGATTTTTGGCCAAGTATTGAAACAAAATTCCCAAAAATAAAACAACACTTTTTGCCTAACAAAGTTTTTTTTTCTTCGTTTCCTATAAATCGAATTGAAAAAAGAAAACAAAAAACAATAACTTTATTGTTTCCTATGTTCTATTTTTCTAGCATCTTATCTTATTCGGTTAGATTGAGTCAGCAATTATCTTATTTTTTTTAAAACATAAAAGTTTTGTATATATTTGGAAGTTCGTCTCGCCTTAAAAAGCTTTTTATGAGCTTTTCCAAAGTTCTGTATCCTTCCTATCGCTCTGAGACATCTTTCTAGTAATCAAAATAGTGAAAGATTTGTAAAACAACCAACCTCACACGTATAATGTTGTACCCCTAGATGACACAACACTGTCACGCCGACGATGAGTTAATTTTTTTTTATATATATTTAGATCATGAATGCTGAAGTTTCTCTTTAATCATTTGGACAACACTTTTATTGATAAAATAAAATTACTATAACTATACTTCTAAATATTTCAAAGATAAAACGTGAAAGGCTAGGTGAAGCTCAAATATCAACAATTTTCCAAATGCATATCTAAAGATTTGTGTAATTATGACCTCTGCTTTCAACCAGGGGAAGAGTTTTTGCAGCCAATTCAAGAGAGTGCTTCGCGCCTTTTCAGGTAGAAGTCGTCCAGAGACAACACACAGTCCACACTACAAATTCCGATGTGTGACTGACTAGTATCTCACCCCCCCCCCCCCCCCCCCCCCCCCGCCCTCTCTCTCTACAAACTGCACACAGAACTCGTGTTCTTCTCGGTATTTCACATACTAGACACAATCTTCACCTCTCTCTCTCTCTCTCTCTAGGCGGAGCTACATATGTAACCGGTAATGTACCCACAATCTTTGCTTAATTCTTCATCTTCTCCATGTACAAGCACACAAACGATCGCAGTTACTGGAAATGACAAATATCGTTGCATCATAAACCCTAATAGTTTAATTCGTGATCGCAAGGGAATTGAAAGCCCATTATGGAATTGTAACAGGAAATGAACTAACAAACTCCGATTACCGGCAATGATTTCCTAATTCTTCATTTTCTTGATGTGCATGCAGAAGCTCACTTGTTGAAGATGATGACAAATTTTACTGTACGATGAATTTTTTTAGTCTGAATTGTTAATTACAGGTGAATTGAAAGCGCATTATGGATTCAGCACCACCGGTAGAAGAGGTGTGCCCCACTGAGGACGTGCTCGAAGCACTGCTAAACCACTTGGTCGTGCCCGTCTTGCGCTTGAAGCCCAATTCGCGCGAATCTCCTTCGTTTTATGACCATCAAGTGGTCGCCAAACAGGTACTTCCCTGGCCTTCTTTTTCGTTGAATCCGTTTGATTGAGCCCACCATGTTACCAAGAATGTTTCTCGGTTTTACTTCCTACAGCATTTTGAGATGAGAATTCTCTTCATCTGTTTTTGATGAATCTTTGATAACCATATGTTTTTTATTAATCCGCCCCATGTCTTGATATCATTCTCATATTAAACGCTTAGTTGACTATGGTAATGATGATAATAGGGTGATTGTGTATTTTAAGGTCCTTGAGATTTTAACATATTAGATTCTCAAGATTAGAAAAGGTTGTGAAGTTTTGCTAATATCCTAACCTCAATCTCGAGAGTTGGGTTTCTCTTAATCACAAAATGTCAAAGTGCATGGCTTTCCCAGATTATGTGTTAAGCTCCATTGAAAAGACTTAAGACTGTTATATGGCCAGCTTGGCAAAAGCGCTGGGCAGCAATACGTGTAGGTGGGCTGTTCATATATCTTCTGTGTTCCGCACTTATCTAAACGCCGTCAATGGTTGTACAAATTTACCTGTATTTATTGAGGGCCAATGTTTCAACCTGCTGTCTTATTTTTACCACTGATCTGCTTCAGATGCATGCTGTTGTGTTAATGTACAACTACTACCAGAGGAAACACCATCCTGCAGTAGAAATCTTAGGTTTCGAGTCATTTTGCAAGTTGGCTGTTATTTTGAAGCCAAGTTTGATGGCATACATGAAGATTATGCATCAATCTAATTATACCGAGTTGGATGACCTGGAAAATCACCTTTCAATAACAGAGAAGGCAATTATGAATGCTTGTGATATATGTTCAGCTCTGTTTTCGTCTAAAGAAGTTCCAGATGCAAAAGGATGGCCAGTATCTAAAGTTGCAGTTCTGTTAGTTGACTCCAGAAGAGAGAACTGCCTGCTGCTATTTAGTTCTGTCACCCATGGGGTTTGGTCAGTCATTGAGAAAGATCTTAATGTCTCCAGTGAAGATTCAGGAGTTACGATAAAGAATAAGCACATCAGCAAAAGGAAAAGGAACCCTAAAAGCTTTCTGACAGATGTATCGAACACTGACGAAACAGGCCTCCGGCAACTTGCACTTTCAGCTGTTAAGGAAGCAGCAGGTATATTATGCTCAAATTGCATGTATAGTGGTTTGGGGTAAGCTCTATTCTAGACAGTTGCACTATGAAGGCTTTATTTTCCCTGTATGTCATCTATGACTGTTGTTTTGGGCCTGTTGGGGGAAAGGGGAGAGGCAAAAGTTGTTTAACATACTCGCTGCTGTATCAGCTTGCAGAGAATAGTGTGGAAGGCCATTTCAAACTATGAGTTGTGGTATTGTCATTGAACTATCGGCTGAATTTCAATTTGGTCACCGGAATATGATTTGTGTCATTTTGGTCATTGGACTCTCTGATTTGGCCAATCGGCCATTAGCAGTTAAGAATATTCCCATCAAGTTTCGGGGGCAAAATTGTGAAACAAGCCCCCTCCCCCCCCCCCCCCCCCAAAAAAAAAAAAGTGAAAGAAAAAAATTCTTTCCTAAACTTCGTTAGTCCTGTTTTACGTTTTACTGAGGCTTTTTATCCATTCAGTGACAGAAGTTTAGCAAGGAAGGTGTCAACCTTTTCTGATGCTTTTCTTTTTGTCATTTTCTCTCTTTCACCACCACTCAAGCCCTGTCACCGCCATTCACATCATCATTATCTCATCACCACCGGCCCACCCCCCACCACAAACCCGCCTCAACCCAACCTTTGAAACTAACAACACTACCATCTCGACAACCCAATACTACCTAAAAGACCAGCGTCACAGCTACCCAAAACCACAACTATCATCCGCTTAATGTACCTGAGCTGCCCCGTTTTAATTTACCAAAGAAACAACCCAACACCACCAAAAACAACCACAGGAGTTATAAGCTTGCAATTATCACCCAAATCAACCCTACACGTAGGATATATCAGCACTTGCGGTAACCACCATCAGCACCATAGCCGCCGTTGTCGTTGCTTCACCAATTGCTTCATATTTCAAATCTTTTCTAGGCACTTCTTTTTATTATTGAGTTGCAATTGCATAATGAAAAACATTATAATTGAAAACCATGTCAAAATCAAAATTACAATCATACTAAAACACCACAAAAATCACACACCAAATTTTCCACCGCTAAGAAAAATCTCTTTTATCAATTAAAACCAGATCTTAACATAGTATTTTGAAATTAAATCCCATCACCACGCCCCAGGGCCAGCACATACGGAGGAGGATCAAGAAACACCCAAACGAGTCTTAATGATCTTCTTTTATTTTTCTGGGTAGATAGGAATTGAAGTAAAATATCAAAGAGAAAGAGGATTGGGTGGGAGGGTGGCCCTAAGCTGGCGCCTGGCGGTGGTGGTGGATTTGGTTGGTGGGTGGTAGTGATGGGCTGGTGGCAGTGATGGTTGGCGAGGGCTTGCGTGGGAGGAATGGGCTGTGAACTGATGGCTGTGGTGGACTTGATTAGTTGTGGAGTTTGTTGGGTGTGGGAATGGGATGTGGTGGCGGACTGGTGAAGTTGGTGGTGGCAGTGGCGGTCACAAGCGACGTGAAATAAAAGGAGGAAGAAACAAAAAAAAAGGAAGATGATGTGTGTGACACCCTTAGCCTAGCCCCATGTGAGATGCACATGAGCACTTAACGGTGCTCATTTTGACAGATGCGAATAGAATGACTTTATTGGTCAAATTATATGAAAAAATTGAAATCCAGCCAAGATGAAATTCTGGCCAAAGTGCAATGAATATTGATGTAGTTCTCATTTTATACAAGTATGTATATTTGTCATATTGCTAACTCTTGGAGACAACATCAGTTTGATACCATATTTTGTCCTACATTTTTACCAAAACAATCCACATAAAAAGGAAATGTCATACTTGGTTTATTCCATATGTACCTTTGGAAGACTAAGTTATGACCTTTCTTGAATCAATAATATTGTGATGATCTCAATTATCATGTTGTCACCTAAGGCGATATGATCTTTCTTTTCGGCCCTGTGCACTGCATTTCTTTGGATTGAGGGTTACTCTTATACAAGTTTTTCGCTGAAGAGAGCTTGTTTAAACTTGCTATGAATGTTTACATGTTGACAGGCATTACGCAGACCGATCTTATGGTTTTGGAGAGCCAGGTAGTGTATTCATTAAGTAAAGAAAAGACAGCTGCTCGCTTTTATATAGTGCAATGCAACCAACTGATCAACCAGGATCTTCAGGTTCCGCTTAATGATGTCCTTGAGAGGTTCGTAACTTCCATTTCTTAATAATCTAATTGCACTAGCTGGAAGAAAAAACAGACTACTTAACATTTACCGAGAAAAACAGAACAAAGAGAAAAAGTGAAGTGTAGACTACATCTCAGGAAAATTGCAATTGGCCTTAGAGCATCTGCTTAGAACCTCTGCTCTCTTTAGGATGGTTAGCTTTTTTATTCTATGTGGCATGCTGGAAAACTTCGGCTATAGAGACAGGTAAATGAACATTCGATTCAGTATTGCAATACATTTTTGGGGCAGACTGGCACGCAGGTCTGTCACACTGTTAAAATCTCCAAACTGTTATCTTGGAGAGGATATTTAGAGGGTTCTGATATCTAACATCAATAATCAAAGAATTGTACGCTCATGATCTTGCTTCTAATGCTTAATTTAATGCCCTGAAACCGCTATAGTTCACATTTCTGTACTAAGCAAAGTTGAAGCCGGATATAATCAGCTATATGCATAGCCATGGTAAAGGGAGCATCTAAAACCATAAACCATAGGATATACGAGGCCAATTTCTATTGATGCCAAGTAAGTGGGTTCGCATTACATGTGGTGGTGCCACAAGGAGCATAGTCCGAGTCAAATGCCTAGGATAGGAGCAAGTGCAAATACCAATTAAACCTAGACAGAGTCAGAGAACTGGTATTGCTGTGGAGGCGTAGGCGTAGGCGCACAGCGAGTAGAGGGATGACTGTCACAAGCCCACGTCCAATGGTAGGTCTAGTGCTTAGGTCCAAGGTCACAGTATACAACTAGACGGCTTTCTCTCTCTAAGTTTCTCTATTTCCGAGATTTTGGAGTCGGAAAGTAAAATGTCAAATGAGGCGAGTTTTTTTCTAGGTCTCAAGTCCACTACTTATAGGCAGCTAAAAATGCTTTGTCATGAAGTGTTACGTGGAGCACCCCAAAGTTGCCACTTGCCAAGGGCGCAACACAGGCTAGCATTTATTGTACCATGGAACCGCCATACTCACCTGGCCTACCCCGCCTAGCTTTGTTCTGTCTGTTTAGGAAGATCGATGCATATAGCACTGGTGTGGCCCAAGAATGCCCTCGATCCAGCCCCTAGTTCAATACCCTTACTTAGTCTTCCAAGGCGTCGGGAGAATGTGGCAGTGGTGGAGAAGGCCTGACACATTATTACCAAGCCGACTGGGCAAAATACCCTCCAAAAACCTGCTCTCTTCTCGGAGTGACCCCAAGGCTTTAGTCTGTATAGTGTATAGGTGCAAATGAAGAGGCCAAATGGCAAAGTCGAAGAATAATCACGCAATTACCATGATGGAGATAGTGTCCCTAGAGGAGTCAACTATCTCGCTGTGAATCCTTGTGCCAAAGCATTTGGAGGCGCCGAGGTAGTGTCCCCGAGGAGTGGCCTACTCCAGGGGACGAGGTAGCGTCTCAGAGGAGTCGCCTATGTGGCGGTATAGATGTCCTCATGCCGAAGCACTTGGGGCTCCTTGTCTAGCGGTATAGAAGTTCTTGTGCCTAGGCACTTGGAGCTCCTTGATGTAGTGCACTGGAGGAGTTGCCTGCCCGAAAGGGCTGTTGAGCACTCTAGAGAGCGGATTGAAACATGGTCCACTATTAAGGCCAAGGTTGCATGGTGTGGTGACAATAAGACGGACGGCAGAGGCGCATCTATGAATGTGCTGCCAAGGAATGTTGTATGGAGACTATGCGATGCAAGGGCACGACAAAGGCATGTGGTGGCAGGGGCACGTAACATAGGCCCAACACAAGAGCACGACAGAGGTCTATAGTGCTAGGGTGCAGCGCATGGACTCAGCGGGAGTCTATGGTGCCGGGGTGCAATCAACATAAGCGCAATGCAAAAGCATTATGTATGGGTGTTGTGCCGGGGGCACGTAATACACGGATGGTGTATGGGTGCATCCCCTGAACATCACGGTATTGGGTGCGATACCGGCCACAGTGGCATGTCATGGGACACAGGTTGCCCAAGCAGCGAAAGTCGTCCAAGTGTTCAAACTGCCCATATGTCCAAGGGTGGAGCATGTGTATTGTCCAACATGGCTGTATGAGGTATATGGTCTTGTGAAAGACTTGTGGTACGTAGGTGTGAGCCATCCAATAGAGGTGCTCCACTTGTACGTAAATCGTTTGGCCACTAGCCATGGAGCGTGAGCCACCCCCTAGGACATACCCATATGGCGGCTAAGGGAGTCTAAGAGAGGGTGTATGGGTGAGAGAGATGGAGTTGGGGTGAACATGAGTAAGTGGCTTAGGAGGACAAACGGCTAGGGGGCATGCATGTCTGCACCTGACGGTTCCCAAAAAGAGAGCGTAACCACCTCTCCCACCCTCTGGGTCGGCGGCTTGCTGATAGATGGGTGTAGTGAGCAAGATCTTAAAGAGGGAGGTTGGACCACCCCCATGCCTACCACCTGATGACTACCAAATGGGGCGTGTCTCGGTTGGGGGGGGGGGGGTCATGATAATAAAAGCGATGCGACAGGGGAAGGTAGAAAGGGGGAAAAGTATGTTGGATGCGTAACCAAGGCATGCGGCCTAAAGGCGACTACCCACCCACTAGCTCCCTAAGGGTGTACACCAGTAGGCGGCTTCTTGAGGGGGCACGCCAAAACACCCCCCCCCCCCCGCCCCCCGAGCTTATTTCGTATGTCTGCTCAAGGTTCAAAAAAAAAAAAAAACTACAGATATTTAGAAATTAGCGGCACTTAGGACGCTCCAGTTTGGCCAGGTGGGTAGCTTTTACGTTTGACCGTTGAATAATTTCTGTTGAGTCTCGAAAGTTGGTTCTCGAATGTGGTCAAATGTGCGTGGCCAACACGGGCTAGCAACACTTACACTATAACCGACTAAATGCTCAGCGCTAAGTACTAAGGGTCTTGTAATTTTGTGAAGCTCACAACAAAAGGTACACACCATAAGTTCAAGCATATATACCTGAAACGAAAGGAGGGTGTGGTCAAACAGCTTAGCACAGAAGCGTGCCTAGCATGCAAATGGCCAGGATCAGGCAGCCATGTATCTGAACTAAGGTTTGTACTATATATAAAAAATGCAGGCTTGTCATCTAGATACAGTTTGTGTTCAAATTGAATTTAAAAGAAGAATGAGAGATTGGTGATGAGTGATGGCATAAGAATGAACCAAAAAATATCCATGACGACAACTAGGACAACAAATTTATTGAAAGAATTTCAAAACACCCTACCTCTATTATCTAATTGGACTAGAAGATAAAACAATATCAAAAGACTAGCCTGAATGATCAAATCACACTGTACCATCTCTTAGCATAGCTGTATAGATATCCAATGGAAGAGCAGAACAAGGGATCTTTCTGACAACCCTTAAAGCTATGGGAGTGATTCTATTAAAATTATCTTGGCTTGTTTAAGGTTATGCAAATCTCAAACAAATTTAAGCCGCCTGAAATGAAGGTATCAGTATCTCTTCTGCTTCTCCTCCAAACACCGGGAATAAAAGTAACTAAAAGCACCTCAGTAACACACACACACGCACATCTATGTTGGTGCATACATGTATATATATACGTAAAGATGTATGCATATAAGGGGAATGTGAGCATGAGAAGCCTCTTCAGATAGCTTGTCTAAAAAAGCCTCAGAACTACTTAGTTACAAGTGGAAAACTTAGTTTCCCATCACTTATGTTTTTCCCTAATATGATTGAGACTTGGTCATCCCGTCTACATCCTGAAGCATTAAACATCTCTCCTGCTTTGCGGAATTCAAGTGCCGGGGGATGGCATCGCTGATTGGCATGCGGCAATTCATTGACAGTTTCTGACAACGATCGTAATCTCGTACTGTGATGGTTGTGCAATATTCTGTCCAATGCTTCTATTATCTAAGCCATAACAACAAGATGGTCTTTGTCCAAGACAAGAGTCGGTGATCCATGAGTAGTAAGTCCGATAGAGAGAATTGTTAGTGAACTAGATTGCATGCTGGTTTTAGAACAAAGATAGATTGTATGGATATCGTGCTTGAATGGGTTTTGTGTCCCCAGTATAGCAAGTTGCATATGTTATTATGCTTTTCAAAGTTGCTTCTTGTGGAATGTATAATGTTCTCTGATTAGTTACAGGTTGTCTTTTGATCTTCTTCCCTGCCACAACATTGATTTTAGACCTTCATCATTACTCCCTCTTAGAAAGATTATGGATGGAAGAGGTGGTCTCTTATCCTTTCAACATCAGACGTAACTGACACTCTCTTATCTGGGTAGATTTTTGTTTTTCTTTCAATTGAGCTACTTCACAATGTAGATATATAATTGTGGGGGTAATTCTTCTATCCTCTGTGAAAGTTGTGTGTCTGTTTATTATATTATTATTACTTGTTTGAAGTATGGATGTGTGACACCAACAATTGGAAGATGAACTGGGCGTTATGACTTTTTAACATGAAGAAGTACAGTCTCGAATAACTTTACTGGAATGTGTTCTCCAGGACGAGATTCATCTGATTTCAAAGTGGTTGTATGATTTACTGATGATCATGACTGTTGAGTACACAGTTATCATCTTGAAATATGGTAACTGCTACTTCTGACCAAGCATAATGGTGCTCTATGATTAGCATGCAGAACCCTTTGGTTAAGAGGAGTTCTTCTGGGTGGACGCTGACTCCTGTTGTTGACTACTTTCACGTTCTTCCCTATGCTGGGATTTTGTCGGACTGGCTTTCTAGGTATGAGCATTGCTTTTACATTTTTTCTCTCTTCAAGGCTTTTACCATCAACTTCATACTTCATTTGCTAGATCCTGGTATGCGTTCCTGTATAATGAAGTCCAGGGCACACGGTGGCTGTGACCCGCTCGATTTTGCATAATCTTGCAAGGATATAGCATCCTTTTTTGTTTTTGATACAAGCATCATTACACTTTGCACTTTCGATCCCCTTCCTCCGACCCAATTTTTTTCTTTTTCGTGTAATCCCCTTACTATCTGTGTTGCACCCATGCTTTGGCCCTTCTAAGGAAAAGCTTCTGGATCCACCCGTTTAAAATAGGTATGTGGGATATCCATCAGTTGAACACCCTCCCTTACGAGTTTATGTTGTAAGTAAGATTTTTCACCTTTTGCATGTTCCATGTTAATACCCAAAATATCTGCTGTATCATACAAATTATAATGGAGACCATTTTCGTTTTTCTTACAAATTAGTAGTCTGTTGGCAAGTGCCTTGACTAATCTCAAAGCAGTTTTTAGGGTGAAAACTTTAGGTTAAAAATGAAGTAGCATCGAGTAATAGCTTGCCAATCAAGGTTTGACCAAAATACAATCATTGCTAACTCAGTAGTGATTGTAAATCATCAATTACCAATGCACTATTGACAAATACACCAGGACATCGCTTTGAGCACTAACTTGGTTTCCGTCCCATTTCCACTTGGGGTAAAAGTGTATCAAAGAAACCATTATATCTACCAAAAACTGTACTGTTTGAAGCGACCATGTCTCTGCTGGATACCTGTCCTCCAATTTTTTCTTTGGTTTCACCATACTTGAAAGCTTCCCCTTTTAGGCAGAAATGGAGAGGCTGTTGCATCAATTTTTCCTAATCTCTCAGCTCCTGTAAAAGTCACGGGAAATGGGGAATGAGGAAGCACACTGCTATGACCATATGAAGGAATGGTGATAGTAAATCACTCCAGGTTGAACCCACTTCAAGTATAGACTCCAGCCCATTAGCTTAGCTTGTTTGGTGCTGCACATTGCTTACCTGAACAACTTAAACTATTTCACGAGGTAGTCACATTCAACCAGACCAGCCAGAATCACCCCCTCTCACCTTTCCAGAAATTAAGAAAAAGAAAAAAATCAGAATATTGTGTCTATGTAACCTTGATGTAGATGCATTACTTGTGGGCCGCACATGTAATCTTCTCCACTACACTTCCGCTTCTCCTCATCACACTAATATGCTCCCTACTCCATCCAATATTGCCTCTTAAGAGGTTTTCTAATGTCCTATTAAATCATCGAGCTTATATGCACTACCTACTTGTGATATCTCTAGTACATTGTCTCTTTAATTTACGTAGCACTTAATATGTTATTTTATTGGTGTACTTTACTTACCGTTGTCTCTCCGGTATAAAAATTTGTTAGCCCTTCAGTTAGATAACCTACACTTACATTTTGTTTTAATGATAACAACACGTTGCTGGTGTGTTTAATGTGTGCTTTGAGAGGATGCTTCATAAATTCATACATACAAATTCATGAAGACATGTTCCAGAATTTGATTATGTGAAGTAGAACAAAGGGAGCTTATTAGTATACGGTAGACATGCTAAGAAAAGTTCATCAAGTCCAATGTCAAAAGAGTAACAAAGAATGCATAGGCCAAGTTACTTTCAAGTGTAATTTCTTTGCCTTATTGTAACTAGTCTTGGTTTGATGCTTAAATTGATAATATGGCCCGGAATAACACTGGGACACCTTGTGCATTACATGTGAGTTCAAATCTTCTCAAACAATTGCTTTTCTCTCGAATGAGTGAAGTTTGGAGCTAACCGAGATTCTTTCAAAGATGTTTGTGGGACTAAGCTTCTTACAATTGAATAGCTCTTTTCATTAGCTTTCCAACACAAAAAACTGAGCCTCAATGGGGTTTTTCAATAGAGAGTTATGCCCAAAATAAGTAAGGTGATTTTCTTGAGAAAAGCCTTATAGTCGGCTGCAATGGTGAACATAGCCGGTAGCATTCGGGCAGCATCTTTGAAACTGGGATTATGCCTGAATACAGTCGACTATAAGCTCATGGTTTTGACAATTATTCCTAGTTTTGTAAAAGTTTTGTTTAATCTCTTGATAGCAACTATAGTTCAAATTTAACCCGTAAATGATTTGGAGCTTCATCATACACTATGGAAACCACATTCTATGCCTATATGCATTATAGCAAACATCAAAGCTTAAAGAACTAAGCTTCTCTCTCTTCATATTCTTGGTTTTACATCATCAAAGGGATAATAATTGCGAGTAATTCTTTGGTTAAGAGTGAGCAATCTTCAAGTCATCATTTCTCTCATCTCTACTTTGATTAGACTTCAATCGTTCACATGTTCTTGCTATAGAGGCTTCACTTGTACAAGAAAACAATCATCTATTATCTTGTAACAAAGCTAGGGGCTATCAAGCTTTGGAGTTGCCAAAGCTTCATTCTTGGTGTGGGCATAGCACCAACGGGTTATATGGTGGTCAGGTCCAATAGTTATTGAAGGCGCAAGCGCACAAAATGGTCCTTGGAGCCTAGGCGCAAGGTTTATGAGTCTTTTCGAAGTGAGGCGCAAAATAAAAATAAATAGACATTAGTGCAGTAAACTAATAAAATCACGTAAAAAAGTTCATAACATTGCAATTTAACTAATTTTTAACACTAGAAAAAATTTCAAATCCAATGAGAAGTAGTTAATCCTAAGTGAACATGACCATGTCATCCTTATCATCAGTGAGGGCTTAGGCAACAATGCTTTCTTCAAGAGGGAATTATAGTCTCCAAGTCTGGTAAAGATTCCTCCTCAATTTCATCTTCTTTGTTTACAAGGCTGCTATATCGGGGGGTTACTCCACGTATTGCTTGACATAAAACAGAAAGAAAAATTTCCTTTGACCCTTTCTGTGTCAAATCAATGCCTTGATCGTGCTTTCCTGAATTTACCATATGATCTGTACTGAACCGTATTTATACGAATAAAGAACTGGGTCAAATGAGAAAGAAAAATAAGCAGATTCCTCCTATGCTTTGCTTTGTGTTACATGAAATGAGGCCCCTATCACAACAAGGCAGCCTCCCTTTTCATAGTGGAACTTCTAAGAGCTCGCAAGGCCCTTCATTTGATGATTTGTTCAATACTTGGTTTTCAGGATCCAAAATTGTGAAAGCCTAGAAATATACATGCCCAGTTGAGATGTGCACCAATTCAATTAATAAACTAAAGAGAAGTTACAGTGAAGTGAAGGAGTAGATCTACTTGAAAGAGAGCAACAATGGGCGACAGGGCGCTAGTACAATGAACAACAACAAGAGAATTGGTTGATTGGGCATTTGGGGTTTTAGGTTCTTTTTTGTGGTTTAGCATTGATTTATCATGTTATGAAACAAAGAATCAAATACATTGAAAGGTTGAGATGATGCCACGATTCAAAAATTAAAGACTAGGATTTTCAGGCTTTTTTTTTTGCGCCTCCACCACCGCCTTGCGCCTGGGTGCCTAGGCGCACAAGCGCGAGCCTTTTCGGAGTGGTTGCGCCTAGCCCTAGGCAAGGCGCGCCTCCTGCGCCTAGGCGCGCCTTTGATAACACATGTTAGGTCTTGACCCAAAGGTAGACCATACTAGCTGATTCTAGGGCTCTTGAAGGAACTTCTTTGAAGATGTGGTTGTAGGCTTGAGTGTAATTAAGCCGAACTATTTAAGTCTCCTTGTCAAGTATCTCTAAACCCTATCTCATCGTTATTCCCTTACTTGCTTTGCGAGATTATTAGGCCTGATTAATAGTGATGTCCATTGTTTGTTAAATTGCTAAAATTATCTTGTGATTAATTGATAGTTTGCCATCTTAGCTCAAAAACCATATTCACCCTCCCCTAGAGTTCTTTTATTGGTTTAAGGTTCTAACTTAAATTTCTATGTATCTTATATTAGTATTGGCTCAAGGTTGTTTACAACTGTGGGAATTCTTTCATTGATCATCTAGTTCATATATTGAGATATGCAGCTTAGTAATTCCACATTATGGCAGGGAAGTTCTCTCGGATAGTTTGCAAGATGTAAGGGTTGAAGTAGAATTTGTCAGAGAGAAGAGTTCACCTTGGATGGAAAATTCTTGCAATGATGAAATTCTTGAAGGCAAAAGCGTATCTCATCAAAATCACGTCGTACCAGATCAAACTAATAACCGGGCCACCGATGGTGATAGTAGATCTCGCAAGCAGAAAGATTATTTCAGATGCCCGATGACTTGTTTGCCCCCTTCTGTCAATGAGCCAGAAGATGTGGATGCTGATAATTCTTCCTTAGTTTGCTCCCAGAACAAAGAGTCGACGAGTGAGGATTTTCATAAATATGCCTCGAGATGTGGAGCCAATGCTAAGGCAAGATGTCTTTTCATACTCGAAGTTGTGACATATTTTTGCCTATAGTTGTTTTCTTATTTGGGCTTCTTGTACCATCCTTAGCTCCTGTTCCGCAACAGTCGAACCTTAAGGGCTTGTTTTGAATGAATGTGGCTTGTATCTTATCACATTTTATTCCAACAAATTTGCTAGTTATGCTTTTAAGGTTCATTACAAGGACTTTAACTTGACTGATGCTTTGCTGTTGCAATTCAACTGTATCCAACTGCCGCGGCCCTTCTATTGGGGTTGCTATGGGTATCTAAACAACGACTTCACTATATGGTTTGCATGTGGTAAGCCCTAGATATTGAATGATGTTATCTAGCTATTTAGTGTGTCGTATGTGTCGAAAGAAGACAAATGAAATACCATTTCGACCATGTTGATCCCCAATGAGGAAGGATCCTCTTGGAGCTGCATCTAACATGACATATGTTGATGCAGTCAGGAATCCCGAGATAAGTCAATTTGGGGGAGGTGGATCAAGTGGACGTCTCTGAAACTTGATACAGTCTGTCCAAGCCAACATGTTTAATTGGCAGGGACCTTGGGGCCAAACTACACATACAATACATACTCACAGAAATGAGCAAAGCATTTACAACTTTCACTTTCTAAAATTTTCTGACTAGTGGCACGTGAGGCATAGTAGGTAGAACATCTGAGAGCTCTCCTTTCCCTTCTTCATTCCTCCTCCTCCCTTTTTGGCTGCTCTTCTTCATGTAAAACCACATCTCAATGATCATTCTGCCAATTTCAGCCGGTCAGTTTGTCATCGGCGGGGATTCAGACGGTGGACCAGCCAGAACGTGAGAGTGGTCTTGTCCGGTGGTCAAGACTACTTTCATTCCTCCTCTGGTTAGATCTGGTTATAGTTTCATCCTGTAAAATGTTGATGAAGCCGGTGACATCTCTGTCGCCAGGTTCTACCCGGAGTCCATTGTCGAGGTAATTTCCAGCAATGGTTTTCTTCTGGAACCTTCAGCGATGGTTTTGTTGTTGGTGGATCTGTGGTCCATTGTCCATTACACGGTGTTTTTTCCTGTTTCAGTTTTTACCGATTACAGCGGGCTGAATAAAATTCCTTTGCTTCAGCGTCAGAGTCGTGTTGTCTTTGGGTGATGAGGGTTGTATGGTGGTGGCTAGGAGTCGTTGACTGGTGCTGGTTGTGTTTATGGTTGTGGGTTCATTTTCGGTTGGTGATGTATGGTGGTGCTCCACCTTTCTCCACCTCACCCCCCCCTCCCCCTCCATCTCCTCTTTCCTCTGACTTATGTCTTGTTTTGTTTAGGTTATGGTTTGTGGGGGCTATATTCTTGCTATTTTCCTCGGAAGTGTTCTCACCCCTATTGATAGGGTTTTCCACTGTGTTCATCCCCGTCCCCATCCCCTCTCCCCTGCTAAGTGGTTTTCCCCCTCCGTTGTTTAGAGGAGTTGTACCTTGTTTTGCTCTTATTGATGTGATAGATTTTTTATTGGCAGGCTGAGATGGTTGACTCCAAGATGATGCCATGGAAACAAGATGATACAGAAAACATCAGCAACACCATAATATCTGATCATGATGGTAGGCAGGGTGGAAATCTTGCAGCTCTCCATTCTCAAGTGAACTCGAAATATCTACGAAATCTAGAAGCTACTCTTGATTCGGATGAAAAGGCACTTTCACAGACTGCCCTGGGAGTTCTTCTCCGAGTAAGAGAGAAACTGGTACGAACTTTTTTCCTATAATTTCTCTTTCCTTTTTCCTTTTTCTTGGAGGGAACTACGTTGCTGTGGAGCAGTGGAGGTTTAGTAGCTTTATTGATTGATCATCTTTCTGCAAGCACGTATGTCCTTATATAGATTTTAACAATTCCACTGTTAGAAATTATTTCAGATATACTGTTAGTGTAGGGTATTACGCCAATGTTTGTTTTGACTCAGGTACTATATCAACCCATTAGGGTTTCTTTCAATGCAATTTTTTACTGCACTTTTCTAAAATTAACATCGTATCAGAGCCCTAGGGTTCTGATCCTAGGGCTAGGGTTAGGTTTCTCAGAGTCTGCTGACCCTTTCGCTGAGAGCTGGCCAACAGCGAAAACCTTGCGCCATAAGCCAGAGAGTCTATACAGTATTCTTGCTTTTCAATTCAAAGTACGAAGTATCTATCTGTTTTTGCCATCATTTTGGTTGGTTTTACATTTCTTGGTTGTGTGATCGGTGTCATTTATCTCAGCGATCTGAGTGGACATTGTTGGCCTAATCGATCTGCACTGCAGTGGTGGCCTGCATCGAGATGGTTGTTAGTGGTGATGGCTTCTAGTGAATGCGTAGTTTGATTAGATCTCGAACAAGATCCATGTTTGAAATGGTTGGGTGCAGATTTAAGGATGGCTGTGACTCGTAGTGGTCCATAGTGTGGTCGTCTTTGTCGGTTGCGTCAAGAGTGGGAGTCGGTAGCGTGGCCTTCCCTTTTGTTAGTTATGTACCAGGGAAGTTACGATTTTGCTTCTGTGTTTTTCTGGGATCTGTGTCTTGGATCAATTCTAATCATGTCTAATGATCTGAGATGATCTGCTTTGGTTTGTTTGTGGTCCCCATAAATGTGGATCTTGCTCGATTATCGGTGGTAGTTTGGGGCTTCAGGTTGGCTGATTCGAGGCTTCAGGTTGTACACTGGTCGTTGGTTTTAATGATGGTTTTCTCTCTCATTTTATCTTCAATCGTCTCTCATATATTTCTGTTCTTTTCTTCGTGGCCTTTAGTAATACAACCCTTAACACACAGCTTATTATTGTTATTGTTTATGTTTATTACTATTATTGCTTTTAATTGGGAGAAACTATTTCTATCATTTTATATACTATTTTCCATCTTCTTTTGTTGCTAAAAGGCTAATGACTATTACTTGAGTTCATTTTTAACGCAAAAAATTGGTAGGAGAACTCATATAAAAATGTGAAAATAACTTTTTTATTATTCTTTTCTCACTACCAATTTTGTTGTTGCTATTAGGCATACAAAGATGAGATCTCTCAATCACTTTGACATTTGTTGCTCCCGTGTGCAGCACACGGGATCAAAGCTAGTAAGAAAAGCAAAGGCTAGTTAGAAAAGCAAAGGAATTGAAACCTGTGACAAAATTACTCAATTAGCTTGGGGTTAAAAACTACCATAGTTACGTACCTCACAAAAGTCAGTTTCTACTAGTTGTTTTTTTATCAACTTTGATGGAGAAGATGGAGTATCTATAGTTTACTCTTGATAGAGATTTGATATTTTTGGTAGGGAGTTTTTAAGATGAGTAAATAATTCCCTTAATTTTAACAAACTCTAAATTCAAAAGGGATGTTTAAGGGAAAGAGGCTTAATACTCTATCAAAAGCCAAAAGCACCCCTTAATCTAACAGAACACGACTAAAGAAGGGCAATTTAAAGGAAGAGGCTTAATATTGTACTCAAAGTCAAGAACACTCTTAATTTAAGAAAAACTCTTACATCAAAAAGGGGAATTTCAACGGAATATAATTAGCCATTTAAGTCCTGCGTGCTTTTATAAATAGCATAGGTCACCATGAGTTTGAGGGCAGGTGTTAGAAAATATTCAACATGTATAAATATGAGGTCATTATGGTAATGTTGATCTAGGCTTGGGCAATAGATAAACCCATTAGGGTTTCTTTATCACGTAGTATCTTTAGCGTTTTTTTCTCTGAACAAGTGCCAAGTGTTAATGACATTCATTTTGACCAAGAAAATAAAAATGACATTGATTACTCCTTAAACTATCTTTTTCTTAGGCTGTTTCTCCCAGCATGCAAATGATTGTGCATGTGAAGGTTGGACTGAGCAAGGGAACAGGGAAGGGGTTGTCTTTTTTATAGTAGCATGAAAACAGCTGCGAGTGACATAGCAATTAATGCATGTTGCATACCCCAGTGAATTTGGCTGGAGAATGTAGTTGGACTGTGGTTCTGTTCAAGTGAACATGTGAAGTTTTTGGCTTCACAGAGGGAAGAATGCTTTGCCAGTAATAAGTGGCTGCGCTTGTCCCTTTCTCTTCCTCTATGCGATCCTAGCCACTTGACCCCTGAAAATGGTTTAATCATTGGATCTTTGCCTGCTACCGAACAACAAATGGGGGATTCAAAAACTAATCATCTAAAACATAAACAAATAAAAAGTTGAAGGAATAAAAACGAGAATCTGATGTGGTGAATCTGATTGTTCCACTTGGGAAGGCTCCGTGTATGAAACAAAGTCCAAGAACACATCAGCATGGCTTTGACCAGTGATTTCTTGCATAACGCCAACCTGTCTCAATCAAATGTAAAGACCCTTGCACATGCACACACCCCGAAAAGATACACTTTAGGTATGATGTTTTGACTGTTACATGACATAGATAGTGATGATGGCTTAAAGAAATGTAAAATGCTGGTTTTGGAAGGTCAACACAGGATAGATAACCAGTGTATATGCAACATGGAGACGCACTGCTTGTGCTGCCATGGATCTATGAACTAATTGTTCAATAGATAAGTCTTCCTCCTTCGCATGTCATGCTTGTAAGTGACGTCAGGGGAAGAACCGGCTCTACCTTTTTGTGCATTCCATGTAGGTCTCTATTGCTTTAGATAATATGTAGTTATTTTTTTTGCTCATGTTTGCAGTCTCATCAGCTACGGGATTTACAAGATGAAATTGCTCTGTGTGATAAAGATATCCAGAAAATCGAAGAGGGTATGATCATATTGGCCAGCTTGTACTCTTGGTTCAAGTTCTTTTGTATCTATAAAACGTTAAGGCATTTGCCTTCAAATTTTGCATTAAGTTGGAAAGTGATAATTAGGTTGTTACTTTGCTTGACAGAGGCAAGTGATAGGCTTTTATCATGCATACTTTTTCCCCTTCTACTTCCTATCAGGTGGTGATAGTCATTTGGTGCTAAAGGTAGTTGAAACTCAAGACACGACTGATAAAACATATGAAGACCAAGGATCACCTCTGAGTATGAAGAAGAGATTGTCCGAGGCCACCCTCACTTCGCAAAATCCATGTCAGGCATGTTTTAATATTAGACTTTTTATTATGTCATTCTTATCGAGTTTGCATCATAATCCACCTAGTTTTCTAAATCCTTATGCTATCACCAGCAGACAGATCGTTGAGATGGCATGTAGTCAGCCAGCACCTTAAAGGGCAGAATGCTGTATTTATGAAAGAACTGCCCAGGTGGTTTAGCTTCTAGAAAGATCAGAGGATTTCCCAAGGAAAATGCTTAGCTTCACGATATGTGAAACAAGATGTGCTCTTTTTGGGCTAGCTTGTGCCTTTTACTTTCACCTTGTCTGTCACTAAAAGTCATCCATGCTTTCCGTTGCTTAGGACAAAGTGATTTGAACTGAACCAACTTGTTCCCATATTCAACTCATCATGTTTTAGATAATCATGATGCAGTTTCTTTTACTTTCAAAACTCCCAGAGTATCATGTATGGTGAAGTATGCTGTTTCCTAGTGTCACATCATGCTCGGAGTTCTTAATGGTGCTCGAGTATCACCACTTCTTAGCAAATAAAAAAGTACCTGCCTAGATCATCTACTTTTTGCTCGTATATCTATCTTTGGGCACTTGATGTGACTCCAACTACAGCATGTTCTTAAAATTGTATTTGGATTCCCGGGTTGTTCTTTGTTTCTATAGTAACTTATTCAAAGCCTAATATCTTTTGCAGGATTTGGATGATATATGTTGCAAAAACAAGTGGACATTACCAACATATGGTGTCCTTTCAATAGATGGTAAGATATATATGTTGGATGCTGAATATGTAGTGGGAACTTACACGTTTTTGTGCCTTAAATGTGCGCTACCCTTAAGGAATTTCTCTTTTTTTTTTCTTTGGATGGATTAGCTACAAAAAGCAACCTGGTCGAACAGGTTGTTTTGCTACCTATTTTCCTTGTCACCACCCAAAATTGAAGCTGCCTTGCCATTACTTCTCACTGGTTGCCTTTTATAAGTTCAATTTCTGGAGTTAACTTTTTGGAAAGGTACCAGAACATTGTAGTTCAGGATTAGTTATTAATTGCAAGAAATTAGAAATTGTTCCAAATGCACTGTGAGCTCCAAATATTCTGTTCAGTATTAAGCGTTTCCTGTCGCTTATACTTGCAGATTGAAACAAATATACAACTTAGCCTTAGAAAGAAACTGCTCCACCATGTCTATTTGGTAGAGTATGTTCTTTTGAATTCTTCATGCTTCAAGCTAGAAGTTGACATTGTGGCTGAACTTCATTGGGATAATGAACAATACGTTTTTTCTTAATTGATTCTAATTAACAGATTCTGATCAAGATGTCTTCCATGGACCAAAATCATCCTACATTTTGCAGAAGTAAACTAACTTTAGCTGGTGGTTAACAATTTTTTTAGGTGGATTCCAGGCGAAAGTAACTGTGAAGGGGATTGATTTCGAATATTCCGACGGGAGTGACTTGCATCACTGTCCTCGAATGGCAAGAAAGGCGGTTGCTGCGAAGATGATTTCGAAATTACGAAGTTTGGAAGGGCAGCGTTAGCAGATCTAGGCTTTGTCTACGCAGAGATTGGCAGAACCCCAAAGAACATGGTCATGTTTGCACTGTGATATATGTACAATCATAAATACAAGTTTGCTTTAGTCATCAGTTGATTGCAGGTGCGTATTATCTTGAACGGTCTAAAACACAGATATTCTACATTTGGTCAGTGGAGCAAGGAGAGAAATGGAAGCAAACCCTGCACAATAATAATGATAATAATAATAATAAAAGTATAAGAAAAAATATAGGTCTAATATGTTTCCTTTTTAGCATATCGACAACGGGTGTTAGATTGGCCAAACAACCCCCAAAAGTATGCCAAGGAAATGGCTTCTAAAAAGAACCGAAAAATGAATATGCCCCATAGGATCTAAGCGGTTTTATCCTTTACCAGAATAGCTTGGCTTTTGAGGTGTGCTCACACACACAGTTATGATGTTTAAGGAAAGCCAGAAAGACCAGAGCAGCCAGCAAACTTCCCATCTGCCCCTTTGGGACGAGGATTTGACCCTGACGATTCATTGAGCCCAACTGCAAATTTTGTGCTATTGATAAAACGACTACCATCTCCTCTTAATTCGAAGACTCCTGGGTTGGAGGATGTGAAACTCGTTGAGAAAGTTTTAGCGAAGGAGAACATGGAGAGAGCTATGAAGAATGGAAACAAGGCTTAGCAAAATATTTCAACACTTCTCAAAAACCCCATATATATGCTCGACTCGAGTATACCATTTCTCTTAGATGTGTGACATTGATAGGGGACGTGAATCCAGTCAGAAGGGTATGCTGCAGCTTTAGGCACCCCAAATATGAGGGTTATGTCCATCTTAGAAAAGCCCTGCTTTCCAACTGAAACCAAATTGCTGATACAGTTTTATTTTTTTTGGGGGGGTTCTAATTGTATCTTCACTGTAAATTCGGTAGAATCTGTGGGAACCATCAATTAGCCATTCCCTTGAACTCTAGCAAACCTGTTGAGTGCAGTCTATTCTTCATTGGACTTGTGGTTGGTTCCTTTCATATGTCTGTTGTCATTGATCTTAAGATACGTGCTTTTTAGACAAAAGCATGATTTTGCCCAAGGGGCCACTTGGGCAGATCAAGTCACAGTTGTGCTTTCTCGCTACATAATTCCCTGAGCATTTCACCTATATATATATATATATATATATATATATATATATATATATAAACGCCGCATGTGTATACAAAGCAAAGCGTAAATAGTAAAAAAGATCCAGAATATTTTTTTGAAAACCTTCTATGTACGTCTGTGTGTTGGTTCCAGAAAAAGATTAGGATAACTGGCGCTCCTAACCGGTTATTAAATTGTGACTTTTAAAGTGAATGAGGTTGTATTTCATAAATTTGAGAACCGACTGAATAATGTCCATATGTAAGTTTGGTACGAAAAATAGAGCGACTATATACATAGACATAAAAGTAGAGATTGAATTAAAATCTAATGGAAATGAAGATTGTTGGTGTTAAAACTAGAAACTTGTTACTAAAAGTATCACCAAACCCTACAAGTACACAAGCGCATGACATGAATTTTAATTCGGATATATGCTGGGCATGTGAGTGCACTTAAGATACTCATGGACTTGGTTCTTGTATTACTATATTGAGGTAAACTTTGAATCTATTTTTCAGGGTGAGCATAGTTTGGTTGTTTCGGTTTGAAGAATGGATATATAACTGAATTGATCAACATCGATTTGGAACAAACCAAAAATCTACTCCGAGTTGAACGGTTTGGTTTTGGCGGTATGGTTTCAGCAGCGCGGGCGGATTGGAAGGATCAGCTTGGATATGGATTGACCAGTTTGAGATTATAGTCAAATTTAGACTTGTTTAGTCTTATCAATTGATTATTGGACGTTTATAATACTTAATGGCCAGTAGTTATTTGAACCACAAACTTAGCACCAAGTATTAAAGAGAACTAATTCCCATCACAAAGAAAAATATACAAGTTAATGTAAAATGAGAACTAGTACTAGATGATAACTATGGTTGGGTTCATGCAGAAACATTTTATGCTAGTGTTAGTATTTTGTTCGGTTCGCTTCGGTTGGTTCCAAAATAGTCGAACCCAACCGAGCGAAATGGATAATTTTCCAAATTTAAACCAAATCAATTGTTATGTTTAATTTTCCAAATTTAAACCAAACCACGAGCATGTGGACACGATTTTGTGTTCTTTAGGTTCAAATCTTGGACCTCAAAAACAACAAGTTTCTCAAGCATAATATGAAGAAAAACTCAGGAAAATGAAATGAAGCAGCCTACGCTTTTGAGTTTCTTGAGCATAATAGCTACTTCATCCGACCGACCACTGCCAAAGGTTGTGTCAGCCCTTTTACATTCGTACTGTGGCTCAATTGCTCACAGTCGGTCAATCGGCATCATGATTTCCCGGTGACAGATGCAAAAACTCTTCGACGCCAAGTTGAGGACATTTGTGTATAGTTTTTTAGAGACAAAAATTTGAATCGTCAATGTACTTATAGATATCAAGCTACGTAACTTGTTTGACTTTTAGTGGCAGAATTGGAGAAAACAAGCTCCAAACAAGAGTACTTTATATTTGCATGTCTCCGTTACGATAGTCATGCCCGACGTAGTTTTTGAGAAAAGAAAAAATTTTGGCTACTACCCGTGTTATATAAAGGTACCTATAACCTTTCATATAGCAATAATTTATTATCGCTAAATATTTTTAATGACTTTATCCAATGATGCTAAAAAGTATGGTTAAGAATTTTTTGCTGAAAATGTTTGTAGAAAAGCTACTAAGAAAATTTAGCGATAATTAATTATTGCTATACAAGAAATTATATGTGAGCAAGAAAAAAAAATTGTTAGAGAAAATAATCCAGTCATGTAATGGTCCATGTTGCCCCTTCTAGAGTCATTACCCTACAAATTGGTGGGGGGGGGGGGGGGGGGGGGGGGCGCACCACTACCTCACACCAAGACCCACCAAAAAGAAAAGGGAAGATCTCTGCAAGGAGTAGTAAGAAAAGAAAAGTCAAGAACCCAAACTATGCTTACCAGTAAGGACGTCTTCCGGGTTTTTTTTTTCTACAAAAATTTCCTATTAAACATCCATAAAGCTTTCCCCATAAAATGAAGCTTCTGAACAAAAACATGCAAAATGTAAAAAACTTTGGTCCGTGATTGCAACCAAATATGGTCATAGCCCAAGAAAGTAGTGGGCTAATGGCGTAAAGGATTTCGATAGCATCAGAACTGTAAATTTATGTTTATGATGATAAGCTCTTGCAGGTGTAACAAATTGCAGCATAGAAGGATCACAAACAAGAGCCGTTTTTACCATTTTACACCGGCGAACCTATTCAGATTACTCGATCATTTTGTTTTCAATTAAATGTACATTGTTCGGACAGTATCATCTCCATTAACCTAACAAATAATACGTCAAAGAAATCTCAAAACTCAATCTCACTTGCCGGGGACGGAGTTTGTTGCATAAGCCCACGCGTTGTTGCTAACAGGGTCGGCAAGGTGGTCTGCAAGGTTTTCTAGTGGCCCTTTTCCGGTTACTATCGCCTGAACGAAGAATCCGAACATCGAAAACATGGCTAACCTACCATTTTTGAGTTCCTTCACCTTGAGCTCTGCAAAAGCCTCGGGGTCATCAGCCAGACCGAGCGGATCAAAGCTTCCACCAGGGTAAAGTGGGTCGACCACCTCTCCGAGAGGCCCGCCGGCAACTCTATAACCTTCCACGGCACCCATCAAGATAACTTGAGTAGCCCAGATGGCCAAAATGCTCTGTGCATGAACCAAGCTCGGGTTGCCCAAGTAGTCCAGGCCACCCTCGCTGAAGATCTGTGCGCCGGCCTTGAACCAGACAGCCTCATCGAATTTGACCCCATTACGAGCTCGAAGCTCGGGAAAGACGCATCCAAGGGCTCCGAGCATTGCCCATCTGCTGTGAATCACCTCGAGCTCCCGGTTCTTGGCAAATGTTTCGGGATCAGCCGATAGTCCAGCAGTATCGCAGCGGTAGTCACCTGGGAACTCCCTGTTAGATAGGAAGGTGACTCCCCAGAAAAAGGTCCCAAGTACTTGACTCTGTCTGGACCATACCACGGACTCCCAGCAGAGACAGATTTTGCCTTGGCTGCGGTTTTCCGCACGGTAATTCTTCCTTCACCAACAAGCTCGGAGGCTGTCGGGCCAACCTTCACAGCCTTTCCCGCAAGAGAAGGAGACCAGAGAGCCATTGTTGAAGCTGCCATGGATGTGTATGATGCACTGGGAATGACTGCAAGCAAATAGGGCAAGTTTGAAGTTGTAGTGGTGCTATATTCTACCATATTGATTCGGTTTTATAGTTAACATTTTTGGTAAATAGGACAAAGGGTCCTTATCGTGTGACATCTTTATCGCCCTTCCCATTGGTGAAAACTTAGGTCCAAGATTTTCTATCCCATATGGTAGTGCCTATTCCACAAATTTATTCAAAATCTGAGACAAAAAGAGTGGCCAGATTTTGATTTGAGATACCTCGTAAAGCCAACAAATATTGTCCAATGAATTGCTCTGAGATCATTTTTCGGATGAGACAGCGTAGAATTGTAGACAAGTCATCAGGGGATCTCATTTGGGAGATCATGCAGCTCCAAACCATATATTCATCATTAGCGTCTAGGCGTAGGATTGCTAATGTGCTGCCACGAATATTTAAAATAAAACTTAGACAAAATCCACGCAAGCGTTGTTCCGAGAAGGGTTGCTAATAATTTATTGGCAACAAAAATATAAATATTAGCAATATCAACAAAATTATTTTAGTAATAGTTAAAGGTCCTGAAGAGCATGACGTTGTGAAAGCACGCTATCATTTCCCATGTGGGTCCGTTTGTGCTTCCTCGCTACATAATTCCGGAGCATCCGGATGGATGACCCACAATTTGGACAGAGGCTGAAAATTATATGGAGTGCAGGCCTAATTTATTACTTACCAAAGTGAGCATATACGAACAATAAGTTCCCCCTGTTACACTTTCTCTAAAGTATCACCAAGTTCTAAAATTTGGTTCGTAGACAATGATTCTAGTAGCCGTTTTCGTACCTGCGAAAAAGATCAAGCGTGTTGCAAGTTCGTAACAAAATGATTTTTCGTCGGAATCTTCGGTTATTTCGTACGATATGTTTTCGAACCCACTACGTATTACGTGATAGTGCATTTAATTGTTTCAACAGCCGGATTCATCACTAAGTAACTGTGCCAATAGCTAATGAGTGAACGTACTCCTAGCTCATCCATGTTAGACCGATAAGCGTCTAGAGATGAATATAGGTGTGAGTTAGTAACTTAATCATATAACTCTACTTCTAGAATATCATTCCAAGATATTGTATTACATTAGAAGAAACTTCAGGGATTGGGTAAGTATATTCCAGGGATTGGGGAAGACTATAGGGAATGGAAAAACAACAAAAAGTTTGAACGAAGCTTAGATCAATGAGGGAAACTCTAGGATTTTAAGACTAAAGCAAGAAGCCCAACAGTGGAACTAGGACCAAAGAGTAGGGGAACTCATAGACAAGGGTACAAAGCAATGGAACACACAAGTCTTCAGGGACTTGTTTAACCCAGCAGACTGCCTAGCTAGCAATCTTAAAGACACCTATATAACATATTGAGCATAATGATCTTTGTCATTAAGGTGCCTTACAAAATCAAGAATATACGATGTAAAATCTGGTTACGTCTTAGCAGCAAAGAAAACCAGACAAGGGGAAAGCAAGCAGGAAAAAACATGCATGGTAGCCAATGAAGGAGAGCATATAAACAATCAAGCACAGTAGACTGATCGAGGAGTGACAGGATCAAGAACAAGGAAATGAAGGAATCAGTTTGAACAGTGAAGGACAGCAGTCAGAAGCATCCTCAAACAATCTGTAAAGTTTCAAAAATGAAGCCTTGGCAAAAGTATGGGCCCGAAAATACGAAGAAAAATAAAATTATTCTTGCGGAAGAGAACCACTAATGCTAGCAACAGTAGCGAACCTGTTTAAGATAAAACTAGACATAGACCGAATATGTAAACTGTGTGGCCAAGAAGAGGAGGATGCTCCTCATATGTTACTTTAAATGTGATTTCTCGGTTGACATTTGGTTTGCCAGTGGACTAGCCATCAACCGCAAAGACTCAAATTGGAGTCAGTGGGAAAGTGGCTAAACTTTTGGCTAAACCAAAAACACCTTTGTTGGGAACAAAAGAGCGGTCTTGACTATATCAACAGTCACGTGTTGGTCAATCTGGAAGGCCAGGAGAGAAACCTGACCCAAAAAAAGTGGTGGAAAGAATTCAATGAGAAGTAAAAGAGTGGCAAAAGATAGGTTGACGCCCTGATCAAGCTCCACACACCAGCAAGTTTAGTGAAAGGAAAAAATAAATCCAGATGACTTTTCTTATGCAGTCCAACTATGAACAAGAGCACAACGAAGGCGCCAGACAAAAGTATTTTGGAAATACAAGTTGATGCAGCATGGAAGAAGACAGCAACAAAAGCAGGCATTGGAGTCTATCTCAAGCTAGGACGAGGAAATGGAGGTAAAGCTACGGAAGTTTGCAGCCAGTTCAGACCCTTGGATAATTGATGAAAGGGCCTTTTATTTCGCTCAATTGTTCTTCAAGTACAACAATTCTCCTCTATTTATAGTAGATGATGAATTCTCTAAACCTACTTTCTAGATACAGGTATTTTCTTACAACGATCTAGAATCTAGATATTTTGGATAGATATTTGCTTACAACATTCTACAGATAGAGAGATATTTATCTTCAGATTTTCTAAATTACTCTTCTAACATCCCCCCGGCCTTCATCTTGAAAAATCATGAACTCCAAAGCTGGTCACTAAATTGCATGAACTTCTCTGTCCGAATTGGCTTGGTGAAGATGTTAGCGAGTTGATTGCCGGTCTTGCAAGATTGTAGTTCGATTTTGTCTTTCTCCACAAGTTCTCGAATGAAATGATGACATAACTTGATGTGCTTTGTGCGGCTAAGAAATATTGGATTCTTAGCCAAGGATATAGCTAACATGTTAACACAATAAATTATAGTAGGGAATTCTGGTTCGTGCTTTAAGTCTTCTAGTATTCTCCTAAGCCACACCGCTTCACAAGTTGCATTGGTGGCTGATATGTATTCAGCTTCAGCATATGATAGTGACATTGTTTTCTGTTTTTTTGAAGACCATGAAATAACTTTAGATCTCATGCAGAAAATGTACCCACTTGTGCTCTTCCTGTCATCTAGGCTTCTTGCCCAATCACTGTCTGCAAATCCAATAAGATGTTGTGCTTCTCTATTTCATATAAGATGCCAAAATTCTGAGTAACTTTGATATACCTTAATATCCTTTTAGCTGCAGCAAAATGTGACTTGCTTGGCTCGCTCATGAATATGAAAACAATGCCGACTGAGAGCACAATATCTGGCCTTGTGTTTGTAAGATCAACGATCTAACAAGTCTTCGATAGATAGACTCATGCACTTTTTCTTTTCCATCATTCTTTGAGAGTTGATCACTCGGTGCCATTGGAGTAGCTAGAGGCTTACAAGATGACGTATTAAATTTCCTTAACAACTCACCGGCGTATTTTCCTTGAGAAAGAAATATTTGGCCAGGTTTTTGCTTTACTTGTATGTCGAGAAAGTATCGCAGAAGGCCAAGATCAGTCATTTCGTATTCTTGTATCATAATCTTCTTAAAACTCTCAATAATCTTCAAATTGGTGCCGGTAATTATTAAGTCATCAACGTAAATACCAAAAATGAGGAAGTTTTGATTACCTTGTATTTTCACATAGAGTGACGGTTCACTTGAGCTCTTGACTAATCCTTGTTGAAGCAAGTACTTATCAATCTTGCTATTCCAAGAATGTGGCGCCTGCTTTAATCCATATGAGGCTTTACGTAGCTGATAGACCTTGTCTTCCTGTCCCTTAACGATATAACCTTGTGGTTGCTTGACATAGACCTCTTTTTCAATTTCACCATTTAGAAACGCCGATTTGACATCTAATTGATAAACCAACAGTTTTAGTTGAGCTGCAAGGGCAAGGACCGTCCTTATTTTCTCCATACGAACCACAGGCACAAAGGTTTCTCCAAAGTCTATTCTCGGCTGTTGAGAGTATCCTTTGGCCACTAAACGAGCCTTGTATTTTTGCACCGATCTATCTTCATTATGCTTGACTTTGTAGACCCATTTGAGTCCAATAATTTCCTTATCCTTAGGGTTATTAACCAATTCTCAGGTTTGATTTTTCTCGATCATTTTCATCTCCTCGTTCAGAGCCTCAATCTACACTTTCTCCTTTGCAGCTTCTTCAAATTTTTGGGGTTCACATGCAAAGAGTGAAACATCACAGGTTTCGTAGATTTCTTGCATCGATCGCATCTTTCTAGGATGAGATAAGACTAAAGAGGGAGAAAATGATGTGTCTGGGCTGGAAGTTGTTCTTGGGCTTGCATGTTGGTGGTGGTGAGCTTGGGCACGCTTCACTTCCTATTGACATAATTTCTTTATCTTATAGTTGTTGCCCTTGAGGCGCACTATCGCTCCATTTTCATGCTTTCGTTTCATCAAAAATCACATCTCTTGAGATAACTAACTACTTAGAGTCGGGCTTGTATAAACGATAGCCCTTTGATTCATCACTGTATCCAATTAAGATACATTTCTCTCCATTTTCGTCTAACTTTTCTCTGTTCTCTTTTGGGATGTGGGCATAAGGAATACTCCCAAAGATTATGAAATGCTCGACTTTTGGTTTTCTCTTAAACCAAGCTTCATAAGGAGTATTGTGCATATCTTTAGTGGGGGGATCTATTGAGGATATAAACGGCGGTATTAACAGTCTCGGCCCAAAAACATTTTAGCCAATTTTTGCCTTGGAGTATGCTACGGGATATTTCAACAGTAGTTCTATTTTTTCTTACCGCGACACCATTTGGTTGTGGTGTACGTCGAATAGTCAATTTTTTCTTTATCTCATTCTTCTTTCAAAACTCAATGAACTTATGATCATTAAATTCTCTCCCCTGATCGGTTCGCCCTACTTTAAGAGAATGACCACATTGATTTTCAGCTAGGACCTTGAATTGTATAAGGAATGAAAATGTTTCCAATTTTCTTTCAAGAAAATATACCCACATCATCCGACTAAAACCATCAACAAATAATAGGAAGTAGCTTTTTCCCGCAAGAGAAAGTGTTCTAGAAGGTCCGCAAATATCGGCGTACACATGTTCAAGCGGACTTCTAGCCCTCCAAGATGTTTTAGGAAAAGGTAGCCTATGCATATTTCCATAAATGCAGGCTTCACATATATTCTTTTTGGCAATTATATTTAGCAACCCAAGCACCATATACTTTTGCCTCAACAACTTAAGGTATTAAATTTTAGATGACCATACCTCAAATGCCACAATTTAGACTCGTCCGAAATTTCGGATTTAAACCCAATTCCTTTTTCAGGTGGCATTAAAAGTGAAAAGACTTTATTATGGGACATCTTTACAGTCGTAATAAGCTGCCTCTTTTGCTTATAAAAAATAAGGCAGTTATTTTCATCAAATTCAAGCTTATAACCCCTTTGATTTAACTGGCCAACACTTAATAGATTACAGGCCAAGCCTGAAACGTAAAGAACATCATGAATATACTTCAATTTACCAGTTTTGGTGAATACAGCAATTGGCGCCTTTTCCTTCAACTTTTTGCTTTTTACCATCACTAAGCGTAACTTCAGATTTAATATCTTCATCTAATGTGACAAAGCAACCTTTGTTGCTAATAATGTGGTTTGAGCAACCACTATCGAGATACCAAATATTATGTGATTCTTGTTGAGTGTTTAAGTAAGAGTAGAATAATTGATCACTAAAATTACATTTCTTCAAAAAAAAATTTACTTCTTTTTGCCGGTAAAAATAGTTCTTTTCAAAATGATTAGGCCATCGTGCATTTGTACTGGCAATTTCTGATGTCATGATTACTTTCTTGCACATATGGCAATAAGGACTATATTTAAAGTTTACTTTATTAGTCCCCTGATTTTTATATTTTCCTCTCCCCTGTCCACGATTATTAAAGGCTCCCCTTTTATGTTAAAATTTTTACACATGGCTTTCGTTTCTTCAATTTTCTCCATCATCTTTTGGTATATTTAGCTTTCATTGGAAGGCTTGCTCTATAGGCTGCTCAAATCTATGCATCCTCTGCTCATGAGTTTGGCGAGAGTTCATTAACTCTACTAACGTGAGTTCATTAAGATTTTTAGATTTTTCCATAGCAGCCACAACATGATCAAATTTCATCGAAAGGCTTCTTAAGATTTTCTGAATGATTTTCTTATCTTCGATTGTGTCTCAATAACTTCTAATATAATTAATTATGCTAGAGACACGAGGAAAAAATGCTCGAACTGATTCTCCTTCCTTCATCAATAGAATATCAAAATCCTTCCATAAAGACTGAAGTTTGATGAAGATTACCTTGTCGGGACCTTTAAACTCATTTTGCAAAATATCCTAAGCTTCCTTTGCCACCGTCACCCCCATGATTCTCAGAAAAATAGTCTTGCCAACACCTTGTTGAATGTAGAGCAAGGCCTCGGCATCCTTCATATGATTTTCATAATATTGTTGCTTCTTGTTCTCGCTCCATGTCACAAACGTAGTAGAGTCGGTGGGTTGTTTGTACCCATTTTGTACAAAACTCCGTAGCCCTTGTGAGATGAACAATATCTTCATTTGAATGCTCTAAAAATTATATGACTCTCCCTCAAAGATCAACATTGCAGCTTAAGTGTAATTAAATTGGGTTAAATTTGATGACGATTGACTAGTGGATGCCATGGCTGAATACTTTCTATTGCCGATTAGATGATCTCGATAGTTGGTATTCAGGGAGATTTTGACGTATTTGGTGGTTTGGAGGAGTGTAGATGAAGAGCTGTTGGCTAGTGGGGGATGAAGGACGGATGGCTGGGTAAACAAGAAAGAACAAATGGGTTTTGCTATTGAAGGGACTAGGTGGAGGGAATGACAAGAAGAAAAATTGCAGAAGATGACGAATTTCACTCAGCAAAATGTGGCAATTTGTTTGTTCTATAGAAGGAAAGGGAAAGATCATAAGGATTTTAATAAAAAAAAAGGACTAAATAGAGAGGTATGGCTCTGATACCATTCTTCGATAATTAATGCAAGGGCTTTTTATCTCACTCAATTGTTCTTCAATTACAACAATTCTCCTCTATTTATAGTAGAGGATGAATTCTCTAGAACCTACTTTCTAGATGCAAATATTTTCTTACAACAGTCTAGAATCTAGATATTTTATATGGATATTTGCTTACATCATTCTAGAGATAGAGATAAATATTTATCTTTAGATTTTTCTAGATTACTCTTTAGACCAGGCAGAAACTATACCAATAAGGGAAGCGCTGGCAAGAGCATGGACAAGAGATTATGAGCCAAATTGAACTCCATACAGACTGTCAAAATTCTAGGAAAAATTTGACCTTAATTAAAGGACGTAGGAGCAGTTTATATCAAATTCTATGAGACAAAGAAAATCTTTGGTAGCAAAATTTTTCTTTATAACATAAAATAGGTACTTAGGCAGTAAGTAGGTAGCTCATACATTTGGCAAGTCTGCCATTAAAACTGGGAGTAATTTTGTAGGTTAAATGAAGTGCATCCTTTTGTTTCAAAATAAAAAAATGAAAAAAGACACGAAGTTGCTTCTATAGCCTCAAATCATGGACTTTAGCAAGAAGTTTCTCAAGCATCATACGAACACAAACTGGAGGATGGTGAAATGCAGCATGCTACACATTTGAGTTTCCCAAGCATAATAGCTACTTCATTGACCAACAAATAACAAAGGTTGTGTGAACACCTTTCAACTCATATCGTAGCTCAATTGCCTAGTTTCCAATGCCAAAACCTCTAATTTCTTGCACATTTTGAGGTGCTAGGTCCTCACCCCAAGAAATCATAGCCGACTCAATTCTCTCTTTCTTGCACGGACCTAAACTATAACAAATATCAAGGACCACAATGAGGATCTCTCTCTCTAGTTCTCTTTTTGTTTCTTTTTCCAACCAACATAGGCTTGATTGAGCCCGACGCCAGACGTAGTTGGGGTACTTACTGTTAGAGTAGAAGTGTTGAATGGAAGAAGAGTGTTGCTGCTAAAAAGTTGATCGGGAACCGCAACCAGAGAATAGACATGCAAAATATAACACAAGGTGATGGAAGAACTCTCTGATGCTTAAGTCAGACCGCAATTAACTGGGTAGAACTCTAAGAAAGCAATACAACACAGTGTATATATGTGTGTAGTTGTTCACATGGGCCTTGGGGCAGACCAATCAGGATCGTGCTTGGGGATCACGTCACGACCATCCTGACTAAACTAGAATCCAATCAAGATTAGGACTCCTCTAGTATGGTAACCTCCAAATCTGGGATGAACCAAGCTGATTGTGAGTCAGCTGCCACATGTCAACACTAGACTGGGTGGATAGTTTTAGTTATATCATAAGCCCCCTACTTTTGTTGGCAGTTACGAAGCAGGCAAAAGCACAACCTTTCATTGGAATAGCTAAAATAGCGACCTCAGTGAGCCATAAATTTTCTCCTGAAGATATTTGAATCTTTGGCTCGAATTAGCATGTCCAAATAGAAGGAAGATAATCCTGCTCAAGCAGAGTGCTCGGACAACATTCTACTCGGGCAAATGCTTTTGTCCGAACAGAATAAAGTTATTCCTGACATTCTGCTTGGGAAAAGTGCTCGGACAACATTCTGCTAGGGCAGATGCTTTAGTCCCCCTTGTGCTTCATCCGAGCACAAAGGGGATGAAGTTTGACACTTCATTCGGGCAGAGTGCTCGGACAGCATTCTGCTCGGATAGCATTATGCTCCGGTAGATGTTTTAGTCCACCTTGTGATTCATCTGAGCATAAAGGAGATGAAGTCTGAGATTCTGCTTGGGCAGAATGCTTAGAGAGCATTCTACTCAGGCAGATATTTTAGTCCACCTTGTGCCTCGTTCAAGCATAAGGGGAATGAAGTTTGAGACTCGGCTCCGGCAATGCTTGGACAGTACTCTGCTTGGGCAGATGCTTTAGTCCACCTTGCGCTTTGTCTGAGCACAAGGGGGATAAAGTTTGAGACTTTACTCGTGCAAAGTGCTCGAATAGAATTATGCTCAGGCAGATGCTTTAGTCCATCTTGAGGGCTCCCATAGTCTGCTTACGTCTCGTGTAATAAATGTCTTAGGTGGGAAATTTGAATTTCCTTGCTTTGATATTGCGATTCATAAGAGGGAAAATGTATCGTCGCACTTTCCAAGGGTGGATTACTAAAGAATCCTCTATAAAAGGGCAAGTCCACTCTCTTTTTAACCCTCCTCAAAGGTTGAAAGTATTTTTCTCCACATCAATTAAGTTCTCCTTCTACCTTTCCTTTAGTTCAGCATTTCTATTTTAGTAGTTTCAAGTCTTGTGGGTAGAAAGTATGTCGGCAAACGCAGCGAAGTCAGTGGGTTGTTTGTACCCATTTTGTACAAAACTCCATAGCCCTTATGAGATGAACAATATCTTCATTTGAATGCTCCAAAAATCATATGACTCTCCTTCAAAGATCAACACTGCAGCTTAAGTGTAATTAAATTGGGTTAAATTTGATGACGATTGACTAGTGGATGCCATGGCTGAATACTTTCTGTTGCCGATTAGATGATCTCGATAGTTGGTATTCAGGAAGATTTTGACATATTTGGTGGTTTGGAGGAATGTAGATGAAGAGCTATTGGCTAGTGGGGGATGAAGGACGGATGGCTGGGGAAACAAGAAAGAACAAATAGGTTTTGTTAATGAAGGGACTAGGTGGAGGGAATGACAAGAAGAAAAATTATAGAAGATGACAAATTTCACTCAGCAAAATGTGGCAATTTGTTTGTTCTATAGAAGGAAAGGGAAGGATCATAAGGATTTTAATAGAGGAGATGTATAGAGGAGATGAAGTTTGTTCCCTGCTCGGGCAGAGAGCTTGGTCGGCCCTTTACTCAGACAGAGGCTTTACTCTCCCTGTGCTTCATCCATGCACAGAGGAGATGAAGTTTGGTTCCTACTCGGGCAGAGAGATCGGCCGGCCTTCTGCTCAGGTAGAGGCCTTGCTCTCCTTGCGCTTCATCCGTGTACAAAGGAGATGAAGTTTGCTTCTTACTCAGGCAGATAGCGCATTTCTCTTGTGACAATACAACCATGCTCAGGAAAATAACTTCATTATTTGGGTAAAAAATGAAAAGTACATAGTGGATTGATGCCAACCCATTATTCTTCAAACCATCTGAAGACTACTCTAGAAAGCTTAAAAAAATCCTAAGCCTTACTGGAGTTTGACAAAGCCTGAGCCTCCTGTCCCCCTAAAAAGAAGTGTCTTGTCGTGGGGATCAGACCTGTTCTAAAAAAGTCAAGGTTGCAAGATGCTACTGATAATAACGACACAGGTTTTTGGCATCCCAAGTGTGAGGGATTGGATCTTCAAAGAGTGTTTCCAATGCATAAGCACATGGCCTAAGTACCCTCAAGCACGATAAGGCCCTTCCCAATTTTAGGACAATTTTTAGTAGATAACTTTGGGTCAGATACCTCCATCTTGTGAAGAACTAAGTCCCCGACTTGAAAAATCTTTAAGCAGACTCTTTGATTGTAGTAACGTGTGATTCACTATTTTATAACTAGGGGGCGTTCATGAGCTTAAGCCCGAACTTCCTATACAAGGTCAAGATTCCCACAGAGACCAGCTTTGTTATCCTCTATGCTGAAGAGCAGAGCCCGAATTGTTAAGAGCCCTACTTTAACTGGTAACATTGCCTCTGTCCCAAAGCAAAGGAGGAAAGGTAGGAGTTTATCTACCCATGCCCTTGGCATCATCTAGCTTCTTCTTGAGGCCTTGTAGAATGCCTCAAGTCATGTCTTCTATTTGGCCATTTGATTGTGGAAGAGTGATAGAAGTGAAGCAAAGATCAATTGAGAAATTCTTGCAAAAGGTTCAAAAGTTCGTGTTGTCAAATTGTTTCTCATTGTCAACAATGAGAGCCTTCGGTACCCCAAAGTGGCAAATGACATTCTTCCAAAAAAAATCTTCACACTTGGCCGATATGATAGTTGCTAGCGCTTCCACCTCAGTCTATTTTGTGAAGTGATCAATGGCGACTATCACGAATCATTGTTGCCCGGATGCCAATGGAATGGTCCCAGTATATCCATTCCCCACATAGCAAAGGGAATTGTGGAGACCACCGAGTTGAGAGGGGCGACTGGAGTGTGTGAAGCTGGGGTGAACTTTTGACACTTGTCACACTTTGTGTGAATACGATCGTATCTTTCTCTGCATCGACGGCCAATAATATCCTTGCCTTAGTATTTTTTTTAGCCAAATTCCTTCCTCCAAGGTGTTGCCCACATATTCCCTCATGCACTTCTTACAACGAGTATATGGATTCTATCGGGCGTAGACAAGAGTTAAGGAAGGCTGAAGAATTTCTTGTAAAGGAACCCTTCTACTAAGCTATATTTGGCATGGATATTGCATGCCTCATTTCTTTCACTGAGTAACTCCCTGTGGAGAGATACTTAATGGGGACCATCCAACACAGTTCTTGACTTACCATTTCAACACCAACATTGGGGCTAATGCTTCGCTCCTTGAGGAGCTCAATATAAACTATGCGGAGGAATTCTGAGACTTCTGTGGATGCAAGCCTTAATAGTGCATCTACCTATGCGTTCTGATCTCAGGGGGATTTGGCAAATGGTGAAGTTCTTAAACTTTGATGCCAAAGTCTTAACTAGCTGTAGATACTGAACCATCCTTTCACCTTTGGCTTCGTACTCTCCCAAGACGTGGTTGACCACCAATTAGGAGTCACTATATACTGACAATGAGTTCACCTTCAAGGAATGTGCTAACCTTATCCCTGCAAGAAGAGCCTCATTTTTTGCTTTATTGTTTGTGGCTTGAAAATTAAAACGGAGTGCATACTCGATAATGAAGTTCTTTGGGCTTACGAGGATGATTCTAGCACCGATGCTACCAAGTGCTAAAGAGCCATCTACATAAAGGATCTAAGGATCTTGAGCTTCAGATATCACCAATTACGGGGGATTTTTAGGTAGCGCATTCAGCAATAAAGTCTGCCAAGGCTCGAGCCTTGATTACAGTGCATGGCCTGTAATGGATATCAAATTCTTCTAGCTCCATCGACTAGTTTACCAATCTTTCTAACACTTTGAGGCTCTATAAGACCTTTCTAAGAGGTTGATCTGTTAAAACCGCAATGGTATGAGACTAGAAATATGGCCGAAGGCGTCTTGCCGATGTGATAAGGGCTAGTGCCACTTTGTCAATCTTCGGGTATCTCATCTTTACTTTTTGTTGTAGGACCTTGCTTACATAGTATATTGGCTTCTGAATGTTGTTCTCCTCTCTAACTAAAATGGTGCTGACGGCAATTTCACTGACAGAGATGCAAAGGAACATATCTTCTCCAGGAAGTGGCTTGGAGAGAAGAGGGGAGAGACTAAGTATGTTTTGATCTCATCGAAGGATTTTTGGCGATCTTCCATCCAAGAAAAGTCTTTTGCTTTCCTGATGGCTTTAAAGAATGGTAAACACCGTTTGGTTGATCCAGCCATGAATCTTCCTAGAGCTGCGACTCGGCCCGTCAACTCTTGTACTTGTTATTGTCTTTGGGGGCATCATGGCTTTAATGGACTTTATCTTCTCTGGGTTCACATCAATACCACACTGAGAGACCATAAAGCCCAAGAACTTCCCCGATGTAACCCCAAACATGCACTTGAGCGGGTTCAGCTTCATGTTGTATTTTTTAAGGACGTCGAAGGTTTCCTTAAAATCCTTAACATGGAGCTCTGCTTTAACACTTTTCATGATCATGTCGTATACATATACCTCCATGTTCTTTCCAATCAAATTGCGAAAGATCATGTTCACCAAGCTTTGATAGGTTGCTCCGGTGTTCTTAAGCCCTAAGGGCATCAACTTGTAACAATTTAGCCCATGTTTTGTGATGAAAGAAGTCTTGGGGAGGTCATCTTCATGCATCATGATCTGATTATACCCAGAGTAAGCATCCATAAAACTGAGCAGCTCGTGGTTGAAGTGGCTTTAGTAAGGATATTAATCCTTGGGAATGGATAACTGTCCTTTGGGCAGGCTTTATTGAGATTTAAAATCAATGCATACACGCCATCTGTCACCTGATTTTGGAACCATGACGACATGGCGATCCAATCCGGATAATGGATCTCTTTAATGAACCCCTCAACTAGTAGCTTATCTATTTCTTCTTTGCTTGACAGGCTTCTTGGATGGATTGATGTTGAGCGATGTGTGATCACTCCAAGATCTATCCAAGGCATGTCTGCCTCCGTCCATATGAAGATGCCTGCATAAGTTCGTAGAAAGTCAATAAGCTTAAGCCTAAGTTCTTCCTTGAGGGTTGAACCTATTCAGACGGTCTTTTCTTTGACTCTAAGATACACACCTTGATATCTAAGAGGTCCTCAGCTGGTTCACCTCTCTGCCTCTTGGTGTCATCCCGGAGATCTTCACTGATGAGAGCTGCCTTTTATTCGTAGACAGGATGTTACTTAGCACTATTGAGCCACCGTTTGGTCACCCTTTACTTTTCCGATTCCATGTTTTGTGGGGAACTTTATCTTGAGGTTATAGGTGGATATTATCACTTTTAACTGGTTTAGCGCAAGTCGCCCAAGTATGGCATTATAGGCTGAAGGGACCCGTACCACTAAGAAATCAAGCATCAAGTTGTCTTGGGTAGGAGGTGTGCCTACTGCGACAAGAAGCTAGATAACACCTTTAGCTGTGACCGAATGGTTGGAGAATCTGTGGAGCGGCATATCCATCTTTCAAAGATGACCCATCAGGATGTTCATCTTTTTGAAAACATCATAGAATAGGACTTTAGCTAAACTCTCATTATCGATAAGGGTACGCTTTACATCAAAATTTCCTACTTTGAGGGTGACGACTAATGGGTCATCATAGGGAGTCTTCACGTCCCCTGCATCATCATCCAAAAAGGAGATTGTGGGTGTGGGCATTGTCTTCTGCTTCTTGCTCAGGATCTGGCTAGTTATGCTCACTTCCCTGGCGTATGCTTTTCGAGCCTGTCCAGACGAGCCTCCTGCTGCAATACCCCAAAATATGGTATTGATTGTGCCCACATTCTCTTCTTGTTCTTCTCTCTCCTCAGCAACTGGAGTTATTTCTCTTCGACCTTCCTTACGTGCTACATATTTCTTTAACTGTCCACACTTAATAAGGGCTTTAATTGCTTGCTTCAGTAATCCGCAGTCGTCAGTCGTATGGCGGTGGTCATTGTAAAAATGGCACCATAAGTTCTTGTCCCTTTTACTTGCTCGGGGTCTCATCTTTTCTGGTAGTGGGCCTCGTTGTCTTTGATCTCTTGCAAAATCTATGATCGCTCGGTGTTGAGGGGCATCAAGTTCTTCAGAATGAACAGTCCTTGAGGCATTGTTCGTCACGGTTTGAGCATTTGGCCTTCTTCCCACTTCCTGACTCCTTCGAGAGGCCACTTCTCTTGCTCTCCGTGCCTTCACTATGTCGCCTTCTGTGAGTCTCCAGGTACTCTTCTTTATTAGCCTTTTCTAGAAAAGCTCTCATATTTCTGGGGGGAAGGGGGAGCTCTTGTTGACAGAGAATGCAAACTTGGACGTGGGTCTGAAGCCTCGAAGGAAAGCAGTGAAGTTGACCTACTCATCTAGATTGTCTACTTTTAAGGTGGCCCCATTGAATCGTCTAAGATAATGAGCTAAAGACTCATTCTTCTCTTGTGCTACATTGATCAAGCTTGCTGAGTTCTCCCTTCTCAAGCGACTGCTCACGAAGTGCTTCTAGAAGAGATCTGAGGGTTAGGTGAAGGAATGGATGGATCTCCACTGTAACGACTTGACCCATGCATGTGCGGCCTTTCGTAGGGTGGTGGGAAAAGTTATGCACATGACAGCATCCAATACCTGAAGAAGTAACATGTTCATCTCGAACTGATAAACGTGTTCTCCAAGATCACCACTTCTATTGTAAAGATCACATTGAGGCATTTAGAAATTGGGTGAAATATCACAAGTACCGCCCTGTCCCGGGCCATCGCATGGAAAACTTTAACTGAAATCCTTTTTATCTGACATTAACTCATCCACCTTGATTCTAATAAAAGGAATATACCAACACCAATATATTATAAACCTTGAGATGGAAGTTCCTCGACATTTTCCGTCATCTGACTACTTGCTCTATTTTAAAATCACTAAGAAAAAAGAGACAAAAAAACCTCCTCATTATATTCCTAAAAATAGAAATTCTCTCAAAAAATCAGATTCTTTTTTTCCAAACAAGAGGCGGGAAACTAAAATATGAACAAATCCCAATGCCCAACCAAAGGGCCATCGCGGTACCAATCAAAAAGACGGTTGTCGCTATTGGACGACAAAATGGATTTTGAAATTTATTAACATTCTCCAAAAAAGGTACTGTTAATAATCCCGTGGGTACTGAAACCATTAAAAGAACACCCAATAATTTATTGGAACTGCATGAAGTATTTGAAATACGGGAAAGAAATACCATTCGGGTAATATTTCCAAAGGGGTTGCAAATGGATCTCCTGGTTCACCAATCATTGATGGTTCTAGAACTGCTAAATATACGTTACACGCAATAGTAGCTAGAATTACTAATGGAATATATATATATATATATATATATATATATATATATATATATATATATATATATATCATTCAGCCATGCGGGCTCTCCGTAATAATTATGACCCGTGCCTTTAGCCAATTTAGCTTCGGATAACGGATATCCAGACTCTTTGCTTGAGGGAGATTGTTCCTGAGGACGAGGCTTGGAGATAACCTTCCAAGAGTCTTGCACTTGGGAACGACACTCGAGCGTCGTTTGTTGATGAGGTAGCCTTTGGGGGTGTTCAGGCTTGATAACCTTCTCAAGGGAGGAATCTGTGGTATCCTTATCTGACGGATCGCGACAGTAGCACGATCCACTCATTGTATTATATGCTCCACTCCTCTCTTTATGTTGGGATGTCGAGTCAACTTCTGACCTATACTTGTGACTATAGCTCGACCTAAATGTGAGTCAGAGATGAAGGTCGCTTGGATCAAGGTGGGAATGATTGGTGGAAGCAGGGACCACTGATATATCAAGGGTTTGTTGCAGTGTTCACGACATCCTTCAGTTCGTGAATTTCTCTCATGAGGTTGGCATGAGGTGTCCTGTACAACCTGCAGTTAATACGATATTGAAGGTCACCATCCTTTAAAGTCATTGTTGGGAATTGATTCTTTCAAGATCTGTTGTCCGACTCAGGTGTAATAGATGTTACATTGATGTGAACATCTTCAACAGAACCGGTACAATGGTGCAAATGGATTGAACATTAATCACGAGAGCAGTTGAGTCGACGAGAGCTGTTTGACCGTTCCTGACAATCTTGAGAATGACTGATTGGAGAGTCATTGGAGGGTGAGTGACTGGCCATGTTCCCTATCGAGGTCCTACAAATGGCGCCAATTTGTTACTGCAAAACAAAACATGGAGTGACCACCGGGTGGGGTTTCAGCGGAGGAACTCTCCGATGCTTAAGTCAGAGCACAACTAACTAGGTAGAATTCTGAGAAAGCAATATAGCACAGTGTATATGTGTGTGTAGTTGTCCACATACCTGGGGGTAGTCTCCTTTATATAATCATAGGTGGTAGACTCCCAATAGGTTTTATAAGTCTTATCGGCTGGGCCTTAGGCTAGACCAATCAGTATCGCGTTACGATCCTTGGGAATCACGTCACGACCATCCTAACTAGACTAGAATCCAGTCAAGATTAGGACTCCGCTAATTTGGTAACCTCCAAATCCGGGATGAACGGTCAGCTCCGCCACGTGTCACCACTATGCTGGGTGGATAGTTTTAGCTATATCAAAGAGAAAAACGAAAATTATGGCTTGAGGGGCATCTAAAGGAACTGTCTTTAAGGTGATATTTGCCTCCACTTGTTCCAAGTTTACTATCGGGTTAATGGAAAATCACTTCCAAGATTACTTAAACCAGTAATATGCAAATAGCAAAATTCTGAAGATTCGTTTTAGAATTGCTCTTCAAAATTGTGTATGTTACTAAAAAAGAGAAAATGAGATTCTGAAGTTAGTAATGCAAAAAATAAAATTAATTCCGAATTTTCATAATCTTACTTATAGATTAACAACCACTTTTTCAGGAACAGACACAACCATTAAAGCACCACTTCTGAAATAACTAGAGGATCAGCCAAGTTATTACTTGACCTAACATACACTATGGTGATCACACCATTTAGTATCAATTCTCGGACGTACTCATATTGTAAGCTTATATGTACAAACTTACCATTATAAATGGTACTATTTGTTCTAACCATAGTCGCCTCACTATCATAGTCCAAAGAAATTGATGGTACCAATTGTTGCCATAACTTTATCTCAAACAACAAATTTCTCAGTCATTCTGCTTCTTTGCCTGTTGTCACCAATGCCAAAAATTAGATTCCATCATTGAGTGTGTTATACAAGTCTGTTTCTTTGAAACCCAAGAAACAATCCATCTTGCGAGGGTAAACACTCAATTTGACGTCGACTTGTTGTCGCTTGCACTAGTTATCCAATTAGTGCCAGTGTACCCTTCAAGTACTGCAAGAAAGCGATTGTAAAACAATCCTAATACGATGGTTAGTTTAAGATACCCAGAGACTCAACAAATAGCTTTCCAATGATCAACATCAAGTTTCCAGTGTATCTAGAAAGTTTGCAAACTGAAAATGCCATATTTGGTCTAGTACAGTTCATTGCATAATCAGACTACCAATGACACTCGCATATTCTAGTTAAGCAACTGCTTTACCAGAATTTTCAATTAATTTGGAAGAAGAATCATATGGGGTACTCACTTCTTTAATTCCTAAATGCTGGAATTTAAGAAGCATTTTCTCATATAGTGTTATTGAGATAAATCATAACTCCCACTATGTTTCTTAACTTTTATTCCTAAAATAGTATCAACTTCATTAAGATCTTTCATCTTAAACCTGGAATTAAGATACTTCTTGGTTTTCAGAAATTCCTTCCAAATTCGTACTAAATATAAGCAAGTCATCCATGTAAAGACATATAATAACGCCATATGCATCTCTAAACTTTGAGTAAATGCATTTATTAGCATTATTATGTCTAAATCCATGTGATAAAATAACGGAGTCAAAATTTTCAAGCCATTATTTTGGTGCTTGCTTAAAGCCATATAAAGACTTAACCAATTTGCAGACCTTCCTTTCATTTTCCGGCATAAAAAATCCTTCAGGTTGTTCCACGTATACCTCTTCATCAAGGTCACCATTTAAAAATGCAATCTTCACATCCATTTGGTGGATATGCAAAAAAAAACACTCTAATGGACGTTATTTGTGCCACATGTGCATAGCTATTGAAATAGTCTATGCCCACCTTTTGTCTAAAACCTTTTGCTACCAATCTGGCCGTGAAGGTTGGCAAAGACTCATTTATATTATATTTCCTTCTGAACACCCATTTACATCCAGTTGGTTTATATCCTTGTAAACTAATATCCAAGTATTATAACATAATATTGTTTTCATCTCATCATTGATTGTCTCTTTTCAAAAAACAACATTGTTAGAAGCCATTGCTTTAGAATATATCTTTGCATCATCTTCCACATTTATCAACATGGGAATTTCCTTGAGAATATTATCTCTATTACCTGCCACCAAGAAAGCGATTGCTTGAGAGTCTTTAAAATTAGGATCCAATATTTTCTCTTTTCTAGCTCTTTGACTTCTCCTAGGTTCTGTTGTGTTCTTAGGCACAACACTCTCATTTTCGCAAGATGAGCCTACTTTTGAATTAGTTTCAAGTGAAATTGTAGGTGGTAAAGAATCAGAATTAAAGTTGAATTTATCTTCAATAAGCTCAACATCTCTAAATTCTACAATGACATTAGACTTTAAGTCTAATAGGAGCAACCCTTGGAATTTTCAGCATATCCCATAAAGACACTTTTGAGATCTCTTAGGATTAGGAATACTATAAAAGGCAAGACAACCGCAAACACTTTTGAGGTCTCAACTATGTTCTCTTAGGATTAGGAATACTATAAAAGGCAAGACAACCGCAAACTCTAAGATAACTTAGGTTAGGTTTTCTTCATTTCCATAGTTCATATGGTGAAACCTTGGTTTTCATCAAAATTATCATGTTATGCACGTGACAGCCGAAAGTAATGCTAATTAAAAGGTAATTTAGCATTCAAGATCATAGCATTTGTCATCTCCGTATGTGTCCTTTCGTTCAGCTAAATCATTCTGTTGTGAGGTGTAGGGTGCACTTTTCTGATATATAATGCCATGCTCTTCACAATAAGAATCAAATTCAGTAGTTTATATGGTGAAACCTTGGTTTTCATCGAAAGTATCCTGCTATGCGCGTGACAGCCGAAAGTAATGCTTCACCCCATAAATTAAAAAGTAATTTAGCATTCAAGATCATAGCATTTGTCATCTCCGTATGTGTCCTCTCGTTCAGCTAAACCATTCTGTTGTGAGGTGTAGGGTGCACTTTTCTGATGTGTAATTCCATGCTCTTCACAATAAGAATCAAATTCAGTAGGAAATTTTTTTTCACCTTTATCACTACAGAAAATTTTAATCTTTTTCTCCTTTTGATTCTCAACACTTAGATTTATAGCGCTTGAACACGTCAAAAGCTTCACCTTTCTGTTTCATTAACTAAACATAAGTATATCTCGAGAAATCATCTACAAAAGTGATAAAATATCTATTGACATCTCTACTTAAGACTCCATTCATTTCAGAAATATTAGAATGCACACGTTCTAATAGTTGTTTAGTTCTTTCAGCCTTAGGAAAAAGTTGTTTAGACAAGTCTACTTGAATGCAGATTGGGCATTTAGCATTATCCATATGATTATATGAAATCAAATCATGCTTAGACATAAATTTTAATGATCTAAAATTTAAATGAACTAAACAACCAGGCCACAAAGAGAAGGAGTCAACAGAGTAAGCCAAATCAGAAGTATTTTTATTAATAGATAATTCAAACATACCCTATTCCAAAAAACACTCTACGCTTAGACAGGACGAACTTATCGGACTCGATAAGGCTTTAACGCCTTTCTTACAGAGAAGACTAATAGATACTCCCTCCGTCCCTAAAAGAGAGATCCATTTGACTTTGCACGTATATTAAAGATTTGAGTTATATATTGTGTCTTTCCTATTTTACCCTTTAGAGAGAGGGGAAAAGAGTAGGCCATGAGAGAGAAAATTGGTTGGTAAAGTGTTAAATGCGGAAAGAGAAATAGAACAAAAGAGTGTAAAGTGGTGGGCTAGGAGAGAGAAAATGAGTTGGTAGAGAATTAAATGTGACGAGAGAAATAGAATAAAAAATATAAAAAGAGTAAATATGTAAAAATACCTACAGAATCTTTCCTAATTTGGAAATGATCAATTTTTGTGGGACGGCCCAAAAAGAAAATATGATCAGTATTTTAGGGACGGAGGGAATATAAGATATTTTCTAATTTTTGGGACATGGAGCACATTGAGTAGAACTAGTTTCTTCTCTAAGGTAAACTACAGTTCAACATTTCCTTTGCTCAAAACCTTAGCAGAATTATGATTCCCCATCAGCATCACTTGTCCATCCATTGCCTCTTCGTAATCCTTTAAAAAAGGACTTCGCATTGAAAACATGAACTGTAGCCCCACATACCACTAGTTAGAATTTTTGCTTGAAGTTGCCATATGCAGTTCAGTAATCATGCCAACTCTAATTCAGAATTCATGGCAACCACATCATTGATGTCATCTTCCAACACATTTGTATTTGGAAACTTCCCGCATTTTTTATCTTCTGCTTTTTCCTGCTTCTGCATTCCTTCTTAAAGTGTCCCTTTTCCTCCACAACTATAAATAGTTTTCTTCTTGTTGTTATTCTTGTTAGAGTTGCCATTGTTGTTTGTCTAAAAATTTTCCTCTTATTTCTACCAGAATTCTTAGTCTAAATTTTTTTTCTGATCCACAAAGTTTACCTTTGAGTTAAAGTTCACCAAAAAACTTTTAAAACAAACTCGAGTTTCCTCTTTAATTTGCAAGTGTTTCTAAATTTTCTCAACAGTAAAATCTTCTGTGGTATGCAAAAGTTTCTTTATGTAACCTTCCAACTAGGAAGCAGGTTAGAAATTATAGCCCTCACTTACAATGGTTCAGAAACCTCGACCTTTAAGTCTTTCAGTTTGGAAACAAGAATTTGCAACTGATGAACTTGATTTATAAACATTCACTATCATTCATAGAAAATTCAAAATACTTAAGAGTGATGAACTTATTTGTGCCTTGCTTGTCAGTATTGTACTTGTTTTCCAAAGCATTCCAGATTTCTCTAGGACACTTGGACGATGTGAACAGTCATGGGGGCGATTCAAAAGTGCGTTCAGAATATGTTCTCTACAAATCAGTTCGTCCCCTTCATGTTTCTTTAACGCTGCTCCGGTCTCATAAGAGTCACTGTCAGTAAATTCTGGAAGTGGTGGTAGAATAGGATGCAAAACATACTAAACCTTTAGTGCAGTGAGTAAGAACATCATCTTGTCCTGCCAATGGATGAAATTCGTTCCATCAAACATATTTAGTTTCATGAAATCCTGATTCGTTAGTTGAAAAGCCGTCATCGCTGATTCTCCTTCCTTTGATTTATCGCCTTAAAATTGTTGGAGTAAAAGTGATAAATGGAAGAAGAAAAAACAAAATTTATGGCTTGAGGTACGTCTAAGACACTGTCTTTAAGATGATATTTCTCCCACTCGTTCCAAGTTTGCTACCAGGTTTATGACAAATCAACTCCAGGATTACTCAAACCAACGATCTGCAGATAGCAATTCTGAAGATTTATTTATGAATTACTCTTCAAAATTATGTATGTAACTGAGAAAGAGAAGAGGAGATTCTAAAGTTGGGAATGCAAAAAAGTTAAATTAATTCTGTATTTTCAAAATCTTATTTGTAGACTAACATCCACCCTTTCATGAAGTGATACAACCATTAAAGATACTAATTCAAAAACAAATGTTGTTTCTGGTGCCTTTCTAGGAATATTTCAAAGTCATTAAATTGTCACTAAAAATAAATGACTAAAAAAATAATTCTTAAAATTAGCTATAAATATGGGCCTTTAAATTATAAATCAACGTGTCATACGCGCCCGCGGCAAGCGTGCAAAGTGGGCCCTCTAAAGCGCACACAATGCACCACATGCGCACCGCACAATAGCATTCTCAATTTTCCCTCCGAAACATCTCAAAAAAAAAAAATCAAATGAAAATAATATGTGCTTGCTTATAAGGTGAGAGAAAGTTTATTTTCTCTCCAATGTAGGGCAAAACACAAGATCTTTTGGGCCTTGAACTTCACTTACAAATACATGATCATAACAATCTATCACCTGTACCTACCGATGAGGTAAGTATTACTGAAAAGGGTTTGCTCCAACCATGATTTGAGAAACTTTATTCCAGTGGAGGGCATTCGTATAGTTATAGCGACAAAAGTTCAAGTGTGAATAATTATAGATGTCAAGCTACGTTACTCGTTTGACTTTTAGTGGCAGAATTGGAGAAAATAAGCTCCAAACAAGGCTATTTTACATTTGCGTGCCTCGGTTACGATAGTCATGCCCTCTGTAGTTTTTGACAAAATACTAGTCATCTAATTAATGGTCCTTGTTGCCCCTTATAGACTCATATCCCTTACCCGGGGGCCTTCCAGCCCGCCCGCCCCACACCACCACCTCCACCGCCATGACGCACAAACACACACACACGAAAAAAGAAAAACAAAAACCCCAGCAACTAGTCAGAAAAGCAAAGAACCCAAACTATGCAAACCAGTAAGGACATCTTCAAGGTTTTACGTTATTCTAAATTATTTTTCTGTTGAAAATCCCTAAAGTTTTTAACCCTTAAAATGAAACTTCTGAACATCAGAAACATGCAAAATGTAAAAAACTGTGATTAGTGATTGCTATCAAATATGGTGATCGCCACAGAAAGCAGTGGCGTAAAGCACTCCAATATCATCAGAACAGTACATGTGTGTTTATGATAAGCTCTTGTAATTAAGTGTAACAGAGAAGGGTTGACAACAAGAGCCGGATTGAGGCAATTTTACCATTTTACATACGCGAATCTAATTCGGATTATATTACCAATCCCAATTAACATTGTTCAGACAATATCACCTCCATTAACAAATACTTCGTCAAAGAAATCTCAAAACTTGTCGGAGACGAAGTTTGTTGCATAAGCCCAAGCGTTGTTGCTTCGCAAGGTGGTCTGCAAGGTTTTCTAGTGGCCCTTTTCCGGTTACTATCGCCTGAAGGAAGAATCCGAACATCCAAAACATGGCTAGCCTACCATTTTTGAGTTCCTTAACCTTGAGCTCTGCAAAAGCCTCGGGATCATCAGCTAGACCGAGGGGATCAAAGCTTCCACCAGGGTAAAGTGGGTCGACCACCTCACCGAGAGGCCCGCCGGCAACTCTATAACCTTCCACGGCACCCATCAAGATAACTTGCGTAGCCCAGATGGCCAAAATGCTCTGTGCATGAACCAAGTTCGGGTTGCCCAAGTAGTCCAGACCACCCTCGCTGAAGATTTGTGCGCCGGCCTTGAACCACACAGCCTCACCGAATTTGACGCCATTGGGAGCTAGGAGCTCGGGAAAGACGCATCCAAGAGCTCCGAGCATTGCCCATCTGCTGTGAATCACCTCGAGCTGCCGGTTCTTGGCAAATGTTTCGGGATCAGCCGATAGTCCAGCAGTATCCCAGACGTAGTCACCTGGGAACTCGCCGGTTAGATAGGAAGGTGACTCCCCAGAAAGTGGCAGAAGTACTTGACTCTGTCTGGACCATACCATGGACTCCTAGAGGAGATCGGTTTTGCTTTGGCTGCGGTTTTCCGCATGGTAATTCTTCCTTCACCAACAAGCTCCGAAGCCGAGGAGCCAACCACAGCCTTTCCGGCTAGAGAAGCAGACGAGAGAGCCATTGTTGAAGCTGCCATGGATGTATACACTATTAATTGTGAAGGAAGATGACCTTAGTTCTATGCAACTCAGTTAACTAAAAGTAATTGCGGTGGAAGGTACTGTTACATTGATCCGAGATTTATAGGTGTGCTTGAGATAAAGTAAAACAGGAGGTCCTTATCGTGTGATATCTATATCTTCTTCCTCATTGATCAAAATTGAGCTTCAAGATCTTGCTGAAATTTCATCCATGTGAAAGATTATCTTCACCGCACAAATTTCGTGTCTGAGCTGCGAGACAAGAAATAATTACACAAAAATTCAATTTATCAAATTTAAATTATAGGTTACACCACTCTAAATTTTACACAATAAAATGTAAATCTTCTGATTCAATCTCCGGTTTGGTCACGATCAAAGGGCTGAAATAGCTTGACCTTAAAACGTGAATTTTGGCTTCTTCAATCTTCACGGTTGAAAGATCGTCGAAGTTGTGCTTGCTCGAGAGCTTCGAAGCTTTATTCCGAACAAGTATTTCGATCCTTGACTTGTGGAATCACTAATGTTGAAGGCAAATTCTTCTTCGATTTGAGGCAAAAGAGAAACCAATATTCGTGACTTGGAAGTGCTCGATTGAAGAACTGCACTACGTTAGTGCATATTGTTCTTTAAATGAAGCATAACCTGGGAGACGACAGCGTTTCGGTGGAGCTTAAGCTTCAATCGTGGAGACCTTATGTCCCATTTCTTCTCTATCCCATGCCCTCTATTTATAGGCAAGATGGTAGGCTTAAGTTTGAAAAATTCATAATTTGAGTTTTGACTTTGCAATTAAGGAGATTTTTGTCTCTTTAATCATCTGATCTTATCAATTAAATGGATATCTGTCTCCATTTAATTTTGAAAATGATTTTAGTCAAATTTGACTTTTCTAGTAACGAGATCATGGGCAGAATTGCATAATTTTATCTGGACTGGTTCTTCAAATTTAACTTTAATTCGAGCTCGTTCTTTTGCTTGGCTCCAAGTCAGCATCTTGACCCGTATTTTTCACTACGTTGTATAATTGACTAGACACTAAATCATTTACTGTTGATCAGAAAAATAATTTTTGGTGTCTACAAATTGCCCCCACTTCAAGACTTGGGTGGTGTCTTTTTTTTGTCAAGTACCGACGCAAGGCTTGAATTATCCGTCCCATTTTCTCTTCCTTTTTTTCTTCGTGAAAATTTGTTGGCTTGGGCCTAACCATGTAACCCCCATGAAATTGGCAACAACCCAAGGCCAACCGCCATAACTGATGTGAGGTGGTAGAGCTTTAGGGTTTAGTGCCTTTACATAGCAAGCTCCAATAGACAAGCTGCCGTCTCGAAGGCTATAAAATTCTAACCAGAACCCTGGTGATCAACGAGCCCGTTGATCACGTTAATGTTTTCATCATCGGTAGTTGTATGCTCGTAAAATCAGTTCTGCATTTTTTTTTTTTTGGTCTGTACAAGACCTATGGTGGCAGAACGGTAATTGTCAAGGGTTGACTCTTTAGGGTGTAGGCCTTTATAAGGGAAAGTCTAAAGTACTGTCTTGGCCGCTAGAAATTAATCCTGAAGACCCATGGTTATCAAAAAGTCACGAATTTCAATGCACCAAACAGCTTTGATGGTAGCGCATGTACATGTGTCTGCACATGTTTGAACAGATTGAGCAATCAGTCATGCTCGAAGCCAGACCAACATCGTCGCAAGCAGGCTGTTCATAGCATCGCGGGCATCCATTGATGCCACCGCAAAATGAATCTGCCGCTGCCCGAACTAATTTTCCGTCACCGCCGCCAGCTTTGTTGACGCCAACGCTATTTTTTCGGCAGGATCTGGTCACTCTCCACGCCACCGGATTCGTCGAGGCCACCACTGGCATGGGGTTGGCTCTTGTTACCGATGGGAATGTCGTCGGGTCTTTGATGGATCATTTTTCGGCATCAGCCGCGTTTTGGCTTAAATTTTCGCCACCAAGACCTGATAGTTTCGACCGCTGCCGGTATCTGCTGCGATCGCCGCTGGGTCATTCGTTTCCATCCTACCGCTGCCAAAGAATGCTGGGGCTATCGAGCTTTACTCCCATGTCGCCAGCGTCCACTGTGGCTGAAGCAATTGGTCGCTCTCTCTGTCGCCAGTGTTTAATGATTTGAATTAAGTAATGGACTATATAGAAATTTTCTTGTAGTCCTTTTAATACGAAATTAATATTTAATGGTATTAAATATTATTTAAATAAAGAAGAAGAAGAAAAAGAGATTTTGACTTGGATTAAGATTTTAAGTCATATTGTGATTAAGTTAGTTGATTAGATTAAGTATTATTTCAAAGAAGACGAGATTTGGACTTGTATTAGGATTTTAAGTCATATTTTGATTAAATTAGTAATGAAGACTTTAAGATGTGTTATAATTACACTAGCAATAAGGACTTTTAACTGTATTATAATTGCACCATCAATTAGGATTTCAAGTTATATTAGAATTAGATTAAAAAACTATTTAAGGAGGAAGAAGACATAAGAGTCTTCATATTTTTTTTAAGATAAATGAGAGGAAAGAGAAAAGAGTCAAGTGTATTCTTTTGGGTATTCAAGTAAAAATGTGGTGATTGATCTAAGATAAAGAATCAAGTACATTATTTTGGGTATTTTCAAGCAAAAAGGTTGTGATTGATCCAAGAAAAGAGGAGATTTTTGACGTGATATTCGTTACTTTGAGGTAAGGGTTTTTACGCCGTCTTATTGTTTCATATATGAGAATCTTTGCGTCTTCATTTGATTTCAAAATTAAATTTGCTTCCGAACCTATTATTGATCATTTCGCTTTTTGTAACGTTATCAATGATCTTATTTCACTGTCTTATAACTTGTGTTAAAGACGAATCCTTATAATCCATATTACTAATTTCTTGTACCACTCAGTATTTAGTTTATCAATTCCATTCTCTGTTCATGGCCAATGAGCCTGTCTTTTTAGAGTTCCAAACCTTTAAGGCCACTTGTTACCTTTTTATTGGTCGTTACACATTATTTATACTATTGTATTTTTGTTTTCCAATCATTGCATTCCATCAAATTGGTCTAGACATGTGAATTCCAAGTCTCCTTTGCCACTTGTCAACTTTCTGCTGGGTCTTTTGGTTATTTACAATTTACTTCCGCTTTTTCGATTTTCGCACATTTCTTTTCACCCAAAACTTCTTTTGACTATATCTCATTCATTCGATCTCCGATTGAGCTAATTTTTGTTTCGTTGGATTCGTATTTTATTTCTCTTTGATTTGAGTCTATAATAACTATTTTTGTACTTCAAATAAATATTCGCTATATTTATCAAACTACTTTGTGGGTGATATTTGTGTTTGAAAGTCACTTTTAATTATCGTGACTTATTTGTGACGCGCCGGCTGTGATATTCGACATGGTATAACCATGATTTGTGATGATTAATAATAAGCAATTTGTGTATGTGACACCCACAAGTTTTAGTAAATATATTTTGATATTCGACTTATTGGTTCTGTAAACTCTTTTTTGGGTCGATTTGTTATTCGTTTTTGAGTCGATATTCGATTTATTGGTTATGTAACCCTTTTTTTTGGTTGATTTGTTATTCATTTGTGAATCGTTATTCGACTTATTGGTTATTTAACCCATTTTTCGATCGCTTCTATTATTTGCTTGTGAAATTCGACTGAGTTATCTGAATTCTTATTTATTGGTTCTATTCGATAACTCATATTTGTTATTAATTTTTGGTAACCTTCTTTTGGTCACTTTCGTATTCGTTTGTAAAATTTGACTGAGTTATCTAAATTTCTATTTATTGGCTCTATCTGATAACTCTAGTTTTGTATTCGTTTTTTGCCCTCTGTGTGTAAAAGCTTTTACTGGGCAATTCGTGCTCACCCCTTTGTTTTTCGTTTCCTTTCCCTTTCAGGCCAAAAGTAGCACGAAGGGCGAGATATAAGTACAGGTGTTGTAATTGCTCTGGTTTTTTATATTGAGAATAGAGCTTATAATTTCTTTAGACGAAAAATCGGTTAGTTGATTTATTTTCCTTTAGGTTCAGATATTTAGTCTGAGAGATTTGTAATAAAGTTTTGGATTATTTTTGGGAGTTAAGTTTTGAGATACAAATCATTTTGTTTGTGGTATTTTAGATGCTCTGCTCTACCATTAAGGTTGTTATGTTCTGATACCATTCTGTAACGCCCCGAACCCGAGGGTCCGAACACGTCCTTAAACCATAACTCAATCTTGTCCAAAACATAACAACCTTAATGGTAGAGCAGAGCATCCAAAACTTGTGGGTGTCACATACACAAATTGCTTATTATTAAGCATCACAAATCATGGTTATAACATATCGAATATCGCAGCCGGCGCGTCACAAATAAGTCACGATAATTAAAAGTGACTTTCAAACACAAATATCACCCACAAAGTAGTTTGATAAATATAGCGAATATTTATTTGAAGTACAAAAATAGTCATTATAAACTCAAATCGAAGAGAAATAAAATACAAATCCAACGAAACAAAAATCAGCTCAATCAGAGATCGGATGAATGAGATATAGTCAAAAGAAGTTTTGGGTGAAAAGAAATACGCGAAAATCGAGAAAGCGGAAGCAAATTGTAAATAACCAAAAAGACCCAGCAGAAAGTTGACAAGTGAAAAAGGAAACTTGGAATTCACATGTCAAGACCAATTTGATGGAATGCAATGATTGGAAAACAAAAATACAATAGTATAAACAATGTGTAACGACCAATAAAAAGGTGACAAGTGGCCTTGAAGGTTTGGAACTCTAAAAAGACCGGCTCATTGGCCATGAATAGAGAATGGAATTGATAAACTAAATACTGAGTGGTACAAGAAATTAGTAATATGGATTATAAGGATCCGTCTTTAACGCAAGTTATAAGACAGTGAAACAAAATCATTGATAGCGTTACAAAAAGCGTAATGATCAATAATAGGCTCGGAAGCAAATTTAATTTTGAAATCAAATGAAGACGCAAAGATTCTCGTGTATGAAACGAAAAGACGGCGTAAAAACTCTTACCTCAAAGTAACGAATATCATGTCAATAATCTACTCTTTATCTTAAATCTTTACTTCAAAGTAACAGTATCATGTCAAAAATCTCCTATTTATCTTGGATCTTTACTTCAAAGTGACGATATCATGTCAAAAATTCTCTCTTTATCTTGGATCAATCACCACCTTTTTGCTTGAAAATACCCAAAAGAATGCACTTGACTCTTTATCTTAGATCAATCACCACCTTTTTGCTTGAATACCCAAAAGAATGCAATTGACTATTTTCTCTTTCCTTTCCTTTATCTCTAAAAAATATGAAGACTCTTATGTCTTCTTCCTCCTTATATAGTTTGTTAATCTAATTCTAATATGACTTGAAGTCCCAATTTCTAGTATAATTATAACCCAACTAAAATTCTTTATTGCTAGTGTAATTACTATACAAGTAAAGTCCTTATTGCTAATATAATTATAACACATCTTAAAGTCTTCGTTACTAATTTAATTACAATATGACTTGAAATCCTAATCCAAGTCGAAATATCTTCTTCTTTTAAATAATACTTAATCTAATCAACTAACTTAATCATAATGTGACTTAAAATCCTAATCCAAGTCGAAATCTCTTCTTATTCTTCTTTGTTTAAATAATATTTAATCTAATCACATTAGCCACTAAGACCATTAAATATTAATTTTGTCATTAAAAGGACTCCAAGAAAATTCTCTATGATCCATTACTTAATTCAAATATGTATAATTTTTAAATTATTACCTACATAAGTAACAGAAAATCCGGGGTATTACAGTTGTTGTTGGCCTTAGAAGTGGATATGTCATCGGGCGACGCTCGCCAAAGCCCGAGTTACGCCCATCGCCGCCGTATTCGACCGCGACTGTCGCCGTCGCGGTTGACATGCTGCCTACCTACATCGCTGCAACTGGGCCTTGTCATCGAAATGGTTCACCCACCTGCCGCAGGTTGCTAGTGCGTTGTTGGCTATCGCCGCCGCTGGCCTTCGCCGATCTTCCCTGATGCTCCTGTCGGCGTTGTCTTGCGCCACAGCTTCCGCTCTTCTGTCTTTTTTTTTCTCTTCCAGCTTTCCTCTTCTGGTTCTCTTCAAACTCTTTTTTCTGTTGTCTTTGGGCTGAACGCTCAGTTTAGTTCACTTTCACTTTTTTTTTCTTTCTTCTTTTTCTTATCGTCTGCTCCATGTTTCTCCTTCTGGGCCTCCCATTTTTTTTCTTTGACTTTTCTTCACCACTTTTTCTTCTCGTCTCCTTTTGTCTATTTCTATCTTTCTTGTTACATCAATGAGATGTAAAACAAACAAAAGTAGTGCTCTTTTTTTTTAAAACACAATGGACTTGAGTGTGCTTATCCATACATACCTGCTTGTACATCGATTTTTTTGGTAGAAATTGTGCTGTTGAGATGACTTGTATTTATAAATTTTTTGACGCCTTTGCATATACCTGGATTTTAATGGCGCCATTAATGTCGAGTTATCTTTGCTGATAACGTTTTTGACAGGGTTTGGATTCTGACCTTGTGCATGTGTAAGTCATCTGTTGATTTGATGGACGTCATCACAACAAGGCTCGCTGACTGACTCAAATAATGCACTCGACATGTCTTGCATGTGGATGTCCCCTCATGTGCGAGTCCTCTATTTACCTGCATTATGGATGCGACCGTAGCATGACTCCACCAGCTTGCTCTAGGAATGCGCTCGACATGTCTCGCACGTGGACTTTCCCTCCTGTGCGAGTCCTCTGTTGACCCGCACTCTGGACTCAACTACAACAGAGCTTCTCTGACCAACTTTAGAAATGTGCTCTACACGTCTCGCATGTGGACTTCCTCTCCTGTGCGAGTCCTTTGTTGACTTGTATTTATGAGTACGACCGCAACAAGATTCATTTGACTGCCTCCAGAAATGTGCTCGACATGTCTCGCACGTGGACTTCCCTACTGTGCGAGTCCTCTGTTAACCGGCACTTGTGACGTGACCAAAATGACTCTTCATTTGATTGGAAGGAATGTGTACTCGACAAGACATGCAGTCAGACTTGCCTTCTTTTGCATGCTCTCGGTTGACCTACATTTTCGCAAGCCGAAGACAGCTTTTGATTCTCGTCTCATTGGAAGTGCACTCGACAAGACATGGGATTAGACTTGTTCTCCTTTACATAGTCTCTTTTTGACCTGCACATCCACAAGTCTGAGCTCAACAGGACTCGCCGTTGGACTTGCCCCCCTTTCTTTGACAGCTGAACTTGACAGGACTTGTGCTTGGCATTAAAGAATAATTAGCCTCAAGACTTTATCATAGATTGTCATTTTCAATTTTTTTAGGGTGGGCCGTTCACAATTTTAGCTCGTGCAGGCCAAGAGCATTGATATTGCAGTTTAAGCTCGTGCTGAGGAGCATTGTTCGTGCATTTTAGGCTCGTGCTGAGGAGCGTTGTTCGTGCAGTTTAAGCTCGTGCTAAGGAGCGTTGATCCTGCAGTTTAGGCTCGTGCTGAGGAGTGCTGATTTTATAGTTTTAACTCATGTTGATGAGCTTAGGTGGTGCAGTTTAGACTCTTGCTGAGGAGAATTGATTATGCAGTCTAAGTTTGTGTTGAGGAGCGTTGTTGGTGCAGTTTAAGCTCGTGTTGAGGAGCATTGATCCTACAGTTTAGGCTCGTGCTGAGGAGCATAGAGTTGATCTTGCAGTTTAAGATCATGCTAAGGAGCGTTGTTGGTGCAGTTTAAGCTCGTGTTGAGGAGCATTGATCCTACAGTTTAGGCTCGTGCTGAGGAGCATAGAGTTGATCTTGCAGTTTAAGATCATGCTAAGGAGCGTTGTTGGTGCAGTTTAAGCTCGTACTGAGGAGCATTGTTCGTGCAGTTTAAGCTCGTGCTGAGTAGCGTTGTTCGTGCAGTTTAGGCTCGTGCTGAGGAGCGTTGATCGTGCAAGTTAAGCTTGTGCTGAGGAGCGTTGATCGTGAAATTTAAGCTCATGCTGAGGAGCATTATTCGTGTATCTTTGATCTTGCAGTTTTAGGCCCGTGGTGAGAAACTTTGTCTTGCAGTTTAGGCTCGTGGTGAGAAGCTTTGATCTTGCAGTTTAGGCTCGTGCTGAAGAGCTCTGTTAATGCAGTTTACGCTCGTGCTGAGGAGCTTTGATCTTTGATTTTGGTCTTCACTTCGAGCATCGGGCTTGATCGATGAAGACGACTTGCAGTTAATTGAAAGGGCTTGAGAGCTTCTTCTCCAACCAGACGATACGACTTTGACCTTTGAACTTACAGCTAGTTGAAGGGCTTAAACGCTTGATCTTCAACCAGACGATGCGATGTTGACCTTCGAATTCGGGCTTGAAACTTGATCGAATGAAGACAACTTACAGCTAGTTGAAGGACTTTAGCGCTTGATCTTCAACCAGACGATGCGACGTTGGCCTTTGAATCTGAGCTTGAAGCTTGATCGAATGAAGACAACTTAACTTCTTCTTTTTTTTCTTTTTTTGTGGAATACCCAAGGGCCGTAGAGCTTGATCTTGGATATGATTTTAGTGCATCCCTTGTGAAGGCTTGACCTCTTTACACTTTGAGGGGGTTTAAAGGGATGCTGAGTCTTTTGGGGGATCTTTTAAACATTGGATGCCCCCAGCATGGAGGTCTTAGACAATCCATTCTCTTGCTGCTGACAAGAAGCTGAAGAAACTAGAGCCCCAAAAAAGACCGAAGTGGTGTTTGATTCTTCAACTTCCTCGTCATCTAGATGAATTTTGCCCTTTTTAGACAAGTCCATAATCATGTCCTTGAACGTGAAGCACTTTTCGGTTGGATGACTGATGTACCGGTGGTACTTGCAATATCTCGGCTCGTTAACTTGCCCGGCTACTTCCACGCTTTTCTCTTAGGGAGATCAATAAGCTTATATTCGAGTAGGAAGTCTAGTATCCCTGGGACTTCTGAGTCTGAAAAGGGATAGACTTTTTGTTCTAACTTTTTGAACTTTGGCCATGGACTTTCTCTCCCTATAGGTTGATCTTTCTTTTTGTCTTTTTTCTCCTTTTTATGTTTATCGAAGATCTTTGACGGAGTTGCCGTGACAACCATGGAATTTTCTACTGTTGCTTTTGAACCCCACCGCCATCTCTCTTTGCTGGTGTCTTCATGGAGGTCACCTATTGGTGTGTTATTTCCACCATGACTTGCTATGGTGATCTCCATGTTGTGGCCTCATGTTGCCATCTCCTCAAAGGTAGAGGGTCTGTTACCTTGAAGGATGTACAACAACCCCCAATGCATGCCTTGCATACACATTTCCACAGCAGAGGCATCAGATAGTCTTTCCTTACAATTCAAGCTCAAGGCTCGCCACCTGTTGTTGTAATCCACTACAGGCTCCTCTTTTCTTTGCTTGGTGTTTGTGAGTTCCATCATACTCACAAAACGACGGGTGCTATAAAAATGATTATGGAACTCACGCTCCATTTCTTCCCAACAGTCTATCGACTCGAGCTCCAAGTCAGTATATCAATCGAAGGCATTCCCTTTGAGAGATCGGACAAACTGCTTCAAATTTAAATTATAAGTTACACCACTCTGTGATTTTTACACAATAAAATATAAATCCTCTAATTCGATCTTCGGTTTGGTCACGATCCAAGGGCTGAAATAGCTTGATCTTGAAACGTGAATTTTGGCTTCTTCAATCTTCACGGTTGAAAGATTGTCGAAGCGGCGCTTGCTCGAGGGCTTTGAAGCTTTATCCCGAACAAGTTTGGCGATCCTTGACTTGTAGAATCACTGATGTTGAAGGCGAACTCTTCTTCGATTCGAAGCGAACGATAAACCAATCTTCGTGACTTAGAAGTGCTCGATTGAAGAACGACACTGCGTTAGTGCGTATTGTTCTTTAAATGAAGTACAACAGGAAGACGACAGCGTTTTGGCAGAGCTTAAGCTTTAATCACGGAGACCCTGTGTCCCCTTTCTTCTCTATCCCAAGCCCTCTATTTATAAGCAAGATAGTAGGCTTAAATTTAGAAAACCCATAATTTGAGTTTTGACTTTGCAATTAAGGAGATTTTTTCCCTCTTAATCATCTGATCTTATCAATTAAATGGATATTTGTCTCCATTTAATTTTGAAAATGATTTTAGTCAAATTTGACTTTTCAGGTAACAAGACCATGGGCTGGACTGCATAATTTTATCTAGACTAGTTCTTCAAATTTAACTTTAGTTCGAGCTCATTCTTTTGCTCGACTCCAAGTCAGCATCTTGATCCGTATTTTTCGCGACGTTGAATAATTGACTAGACACTTAATCATTTACCGTTGATCAGTAAAAATAATTTTTTGGTGTCTACAATTATCATTCATAATGTTGGCATCATAACACGTCTTTCGTATAGTTATGAAAGTGGATATATATCCAATGCAACGCGACGTCATCTTTCTTTTGTTATTATGCGTATATGTTACCAATTATTAATATTGCACACACATAATGTATGCTCACAACCACTAGTATACTTGAAAACAAGAGTCCCTCTGTTATGTTTTTTGATAAATATACGAAATATATTCCCTAGGATCATGAATGAGGACATCTCTAATCTCAAGGATTACGGTTTACTAAAATAGAAAAATGAAAGACAAATAAACAACAAAATCAAAGACCCGGATTCAAAAAAAAAAAAAAACAAAACAAAACAAGCACCAAGATGCAAATTAAAACATTAACAGACAATAACGTAAACCCTCCAAACGGACTACACTACTGCCCTGAAGACACCCTCAAAATTTTGATCATCACCATTCGCCATGAACTAAACGACACAACAGAAAGCATGTAGCCACCATGCACCACCGTCAAACCGTACCACCCACCTACATCACCCCAACACAAGCACTCACTGCAGACAACACCAAAGCATCACCACCCAAAACCAAAATACAGTGGCTGCTTTACCCTACCATGCCACCAAACGAGACGATGGAATTCACTCCAACATCAAACAAACCGAGGCCACCACCACCCAGTCCACAACCACTTAACAAAACTCAAACAACTAGCACGGGCACCAAGCTACGGATAAAGGAGGACGAAAAAACCCTAACCTAAAACTACACCCATTCCAAGCAACCATACCAATCACACCCCACAAACTGAACCAGAAACGGCACCGAGCTAGGGGAATGGGGAAGGACATAACCCTAACCTGAAACTACACCCTCTCTTCACGGCCTCACTAAGAACAAAACTGCCACACACACCCAGAATCACCACTAGCAATAAACACCCCAACCACCACACCCTCCACCAGCCGCTACTGCAACGCCCACCAACCACACCCAAACAGCTCACCACCATGCAAGCCACCCCAAGACACTTGACGTGCAACTTTTGTATCAAACCTCTATGCCTACCACCAATCAAACCTCTATGCCTACCACCAATCCACGATCAAAATTCATAAAGCATCGGCAAGCCCTCGACCAAGGAATCAGCCCAAGGGAAAAAGCAAAAAAGATACCCTAAAAGCTACCACGCCACCATCTGCCCGTGGAAACCAGTGTTGGCGGAGGCGTCACGAGGTTGTCCATGGGGAGAGATAAATTAGGACCGACCCAGACCGTGTTCTGCATGAATATTTTGGAAAAGTAACACCACTCTTGATCAAGTATAGCACCCCCAGTAGTAAGACATGGGATCACCTCGGAAGAAACTTTCAAGTTAGTACAGAGAATGAAGAATTACCTCAATTAAAACAACCAGAGGGAGAGAGCTCATCAGGTTATGTACAGAATAAATCAAATACAAAACGAATAAGAATGATTATTATTCCTAAAAGAGAATGCTGTATTAAAAGTTTGCATCATCCTCGGCAAATTTCAACAAGAAGCTCAAAATTGAAGGCTTAAGATCTTCCCTCCTAAGTTCGCTGTTTTTCGTTTCAAAGACGCCCTTCATAACTCGAGTATAAAGCCTTTCAAGTTGTGGAATGCCATAGCCTCCAGTGCGCTCCACTAAAAGCTGCTTGGTTGACTCGATTTTGCTAGCACTCTCAGCATCCAACATGGCAACGTCTTCGGATCTGAGCAAGCTTGCTTCTTCAGAAGTTTCAAGCTGACTGCACTCGGCAAGCAAGCCCTCTGGCCTCCCCTGACTTGTATCAACACCTTCGGGCTCTTGGGATGTCTTTGGATGCACCACTTCTTGTGGATCAAGTGGCATCGTTTCATCTTCTGCTGTCGCAGCAGACAGACACCAACAAAACCGACTCCAGGTAAAATAATAAACGGGTACAAAACAAAAATTCAAAAGCTACATCGTAATAATAAAGCTTACAGGCAAGTATTTTGTAAAAACACAAGGACAAAATAATTTGGAAGGTATGCAAGAGAAAATATTCAGCTCTACATACCTTTTCCTTGGCTTCATTCTTAACAACTTTCACGATTTATTTAGTCATTTATTGAAGCAGAATATTCTAGAAAAACATATTCTTCAGTTTCTTCGCACAATTTATGAACCATATAGATCGTGACAAATTCATCTACAAAGTAAATATCCATTAAGTTTTTGTCAAAAGTAAATTGACTGACACCACCAGCACAAAGTCAATGTAATGTCATCAAATGAGCAATATCTATGCTAGTATATCATTCCACTCTTACCTTTCAGGAATTACCATTTTAACCTTATGTGTGTTACCGATTGATCTGCAAGTATGACCCACCCACTCTTACAAAGTTGACTATTGATGCCACATTGACAGGTTTAAAAAAAACAGAACGAGAATGAAGGAATCTCTGCCCAAATGCTACATCCTAAAGCTTTCACCTGTCCTACTTGCGTTTTTCATAGCGTTCAAACTATAACAGAACTTAGATAAAAGCTTAAATTGGGTTCAAAACCAACTCAGTATATTTTTTCCTATGCTAGAAATAGTCATTCAATACATCAAGGGCGAAGTAAAATGGTAATTATCTCGGTATGTAGGGAAAATTTTAGTATCCAAAAGGGGGACTAGGATCCTCTACTGTACAGCACTGTAGCTGTAATAGAAGATGTCGTTAAATGCATTTTAGCGACTAAAGATCGTCATTATAAATATTACACCAGAAATGCTGTTGAGGATATTTATTCCCGAAATGGACATGGCACCTTGTAGAAAGTGTTTTAAGCTTTAAATTTTGGGCACACAGTTGAATGCCAAAAACTAAATACAAGTAACCGGAGTCTATTAGGCACACAAGAAGAAGAATTCAAAATCATACCTGCATGTGTGGCATCTGTGTTCTTTTTTGTTCGTTTTAGTGCGTCATAGCTTTGATCCAGATTAACCACTGGCTGGACATTGCGAAGCCGTGCGCTTGCCCTAGTTAGAGTTGCCATCTGAACAACAGGAGCTTGAGAGAAAGGAGAACTTTCCAAATCATCAGGCATAGGTGCTGGACCCCCCTCCGCAGCAATCTTTTCACAGAATGCAACCAACGCTGGGTCTATCTGTGTCAGCATTCCATGCACCTGAAAAAGAAGAGGTAAACTAATCTAGGCAAGAAAGCAATGCACCACGACAAAAGCTCAAGACTCGTAAACAAATGCACATACTACATCTCGAAGCTCATAAGCTCTACTGACGATCCTAGCTCCATTGTAATCATCTCCATTATATCTCTGTATGATAGAGACATAAGAACATCAAAACACTGCATCACAAAAACTAAAAGACAAGCACTCAGCAATTATTGTTGCATTGGTTTGTTTACATAGAATTTGAATGAGTACAGACATGTTATATTGGAGGGTAGGGCATCAAGATGATTTTGTGCAAGTGTCTTCCCACTGAACAACAACAATGATGACACAATCCCGTTTCCAACCAGAGCTAGCATCCTCATCATTGTGTTGCCAAAAAGACATAACAATTTGACTAATCAATCTGGTATATTTAAAAAACAATTGTAGAGTGCACCTTTTTCATACGATACGATTGTATACACACTGGTACTATGAAGCAGAGACTCCAAAAGGGCAAAAAGTTGTGTCTGACACTTCCCCCACGCATATAGAAAGAGCTGTGGTATGGATTTTGGCCCCAAGCGCCAAACACAAACGGATTGATTTGTGTTAGATGGGTAATATAAGAGTTTTTATTTTCCTTTTGAGAGCTGCTTTTCATGGATTTTGCCTGTTAATCGCCTTAAACACTATCATGTTGGTGCTGCATTGACTTAAAAACGCTAAATGTTTGGTGGAACGTGGATTTGTTCGAAACTTGAATATAGATTTATTGAATAAATCGTGTGATGAAATGATAACTGAAGTTCATGAATCTCCATATTGCTAATTTTACTAACTGAAGCAAACATACACTATAATTAAAATGTCGGTGTTAAGACTCTGATGACTTAGATAACGCCAATTTGTGCATCGTGATCCGTGTCTTTAGTATCCATGCTACTTAACTCTAGCATGGCATGTAGAAGAGGAAATTTCACATTTGTCAGCTATCAGTTCTCGGTTCACAACTCTTTTTGTAGTGCATTAAAAGTGGTGCTATTGAAAAGACAATACAGCATTACAACAACCCTCCCCGGTATTCTCGAACAGAAATCAGTTTTTTTATCCAGAAGTTGGCATAATGAAATAGTTTACATCGCTAGAAAGAGTTTAAATCTTGTTACTGTTATCTTCATCTTACTCTTTCATGAGGGAGTAAGAAGAGTAGCTCAAACATGATCCTGTTGCTTTATAAAAGTTTTAACAGCACACACACCTTTGCATTGATCAAGATGAGATCAAAGTCTTCTAAGAATGCTTTACATGTCATATACTTGCCACAGTCAACATGCAGCAGCAGTGTTGCCATGTCCATAGGATTCTGGATTATGGATCTGTAATTTGGTGCATCCTCATCCATTACTGGATAGTGAAAGGCACTGAAGCGTTTATCATACAAAATCCTGCAGCAGAAAAACGAAGAACTTAAAGAGGATCAACAGTTCCTGGTAGTCTTAAGCCTTTATGGTGCCTATAATAAAGGCTCAAATATGCCGTGAAGAAGGTAATAGACCTAATATGGACTGCTTGAACATTGAGCACGCTCAGCAGGACAGCATGGACCAAGGTCTCAAGCTTTTGGCTTAAGGAGGTACTACTCAGTCTAAAGAAAAGATTATAGCACTTCAAGAAGGAGAACCAAACGTATATGGTAGAAAAACCAAATATACAAGGAAAAGACTGAAGCAGCTCAAGTGCTGCATAAGTATAATGCCTATGTTGCTTAATTTTGAGGCTTGAGATAAATTCCTTAGTCTACTCAATCTCCAAAAAAAGATTTCTCCTAATATAATAATGTATTGTGCTCTTAAGATACTAGAAAGATGCTTTACAGTGCTGCATCATTTACGAGATCACCCAGACGCTCAGACACATCAAGCAATGTTGTCTGAGCTTTCGATAATGTTTACATGAGTAACACCAACTGAAGATAACATGGATTATGCTTGATAGTCTCTGAAAAAAAGGCTTGTTGAGATCCGAAAAAGGTGATCTAAGTCCAAATTACATTAATATGATATCCGGAGGGTACCTTTCAGGGCAATGACGTTAAATCCAGCAGTAAAAAATTGTGGAGAGGTACAAGGTTATAAGAAATTTAACATCAGGTGGAAGCATGATGCACTTAGAACTATGATTGGCCTGATCCTGTCGTTAAGGTACATAGGAAACTTAGAGTCATCCTGAAGGCCCAGCGCAAACAGGTTAGGGACCAGCATTGCAGAAATACTGGAGACCAACACGGCACACGGCACAAGTTTCTTGAACTTGAAAGAAAAGCAAAAGATACATAACAAAATTGTGGTAATGAGAAGACACCAATAGATATAGATGCATAAAAACCGATACCAAGAATCAGGATTCCCATTTCAGTCCATTTGAGACTAAAAATGACCCAACCAAGGATCGACCACACGCTGGTATTTTTTGTATTTCTCACATGAGAGAACAACATAAGCTTCTTTGAACTCCAAAGAAGAAACATCAATAATGAATCCAAATATGTATTCAACAATGGGCCACATGTCAATTTAATATGTTTTAGATCAGAGCCACGGGACATCTTCAAATATATTATCAGCGAAATGCTGAAGCAAATCTGGCTACAGAAGGACACCAACCTATGAGCAAACCTAAAAGATGGTCCAATAAACAAACTTGAGCATGAAGAGAGAATATTATTTCATCTACCATCCGACAGTAGACAGTATCCTTGCTAAACTTGTTGATCCTTCTGATGATTCTTGACACAGAGAATATGAAGTTAGCCAAATGTTCGAGCAGAACTCGCTGGAGAAGGTCATTAACCAAGGTGCGAATCTGGAAACATGCCTGAACAAAAGGCCTGAGCAACTCAGCAACTCGCATCAATTTGAACAGAGGTCATCATTGATCTCACATTAGACATAAGCTTTCCCAAGTCATTCATATACCATCCTTTAACATTTTGAGTTTTGACCCAAGTCATTAAAATTCAGAGCCCAATTGCTAAACTTATGAAGCACCATCAGTCAACACCACAAATCCTTGAAAGTCATGAATCGAGGGAAGTAACCAAAAATCCTTGGGTCAACACCACAAAACTTAAGGGCTTCTCATCAAACCCAAGCTTTCCCATGTTATTAAGTGATGAATAGATTCAAAGACCTTTGGACACATTTTCCTTCTACAAGGCCACATCAATTAACTCGTCCTTCCAACATATCCCACCACTGCCTGTACATCAATCCGTTGCACAATTTTTCTTTCATACATACATTCCTCTGAAACCATCTCATATTCATCATTTTCAGACCATATGGCCAAAGCATAAAGTCTGTGCATTTAGTTGTTGGAACCTAATCCAAGGGCGACGAATCTCGCTGAGATTCTTGATGCTGCTCTCTTCACATAGGAGTGTAAAGGGGATCGTAGACGATGAACAGAAGATGTGGACGTAAACCCAGATTTGTTGCTAAACAATACAACACCACTACTACGTACAAACCAAACCCATATTTACCATATTTACATACGAATGAGACTCTTGAGGGCCCAGTGATAGCCTATGCCGAACGGGTTCTTTCAATTTGGCCAAAGTATCAACATTGGGTGCTGATGGGTTTGCACTGGCAAATAAAAGCTTACAAAGCATGGGTGCTTCAATTTGGCCAAAGTATCAGCATTGGATGCTGATTGGTACAGGTTGGGTGCACTGTGTCCGTGTCAGCAATTATAAATGTTCTTAATTACTTTTTTCTGAAATTCAGATCTGGCTGGGAACGCAGGAGGTGTGCGTCAAAAGTTAATTATGACTTTGCAAAAGTTTCCAAACGTAATTTGTACTTCAAACGCAAAAGAAATCATAAAGAGCAACCACGAAGGGCCTCGGGCTTTCTGGACAGAGGAGGAAAGATAAAGAGAGAAGTATAATAGAAAAAAGAAGAAGAAGAAGAAGCAGGAGCCACCTGAGACCGGAGGCAGCAGTGGTGAGTAGCAGGCTACAGACAGCGGCAATTGATGCACATTTGGTAATTCTCTTTAGAGGTAAATGCACTTTGCCCTCTTGTACTATACCTCATGTGCGATCTACCCCCTTCCACTCTAAAAAATTGCACTAAACCTCCCTCCACTCGTCGAAATTGGGCTCCTTAGACAGATCCAAAACAGAATCAACGAAATGACATAATTACCCTTAGCCTATTTTATATTCTCCTTAAAACATGACACATTCTAATAAACTACGATAAAATGCGTAAATACAAGCCTATCATATCCATCATCCATGGAGATCACCAATAGAATTTGAAAATTACTTTTATCACACCATTATGCTTGTACATTTTGCATTTCAGTATCTTGATCATATGCAGAACAAGTACGTAGGGAAAGATGCGTTCTGGGATAGATAAACACTATTCAGAAAAAGGAGGAGGGGGTACTAGAGTTAAACCGAGAGACAAATGTCCTCCTGCGCGGCTGCATCACCACAGGTTTACCGCCCCAGATTTCAGACAAAAACAACGAACAGTGACAAGCATGGCAGATCTGGATCTAGATGCTTCAATGACGCTGGCAATGTGATGGTAACAGTGAGGGTTCTTGTGGGTAAAAGATGATAAGAGTTTGATTAGTTAACCTTAGGTTTGGTTTATTTTGGTTTCAATCTCAATATATTCTTTTTTCTTCGTAATCTGAGAATGGAGAAACCGAAGTCTAAAACATTTGTCCTGTTCTAAAGTTCTTAATCATGGGTATCTACAAATTGAAATGTATATCCAAGCCTTAGTTACAAATGGGTATAGAAGCTTATTGGTGATTGAGTTTCTTTTTTTAACTAAGATCTTATTCACAAAAAACACCAAGACGATGGCAAAACCCGGTACATATCATCTATCTATACACAGAAAGAAGCTGTCCAAGGATAAAGCAAAAGCTTCAGGGGTATCTGTACCCGCCCTCCCTGCCCAACGAAAGAGACAAAAAGGGGGACTTAACACTTAAGGCTTGTCATTCAACACCCTCGAACACCCTTCGGTTGCTTTCCAGCCATAAACCCCAAAACGCAATGGGGACTTAAATCCCATATCTTCTCTTTCCTCCTCCCCTTATGCAGTGACCAACACCTCAAAATATCTCATTGATCGCCACATCACCCAGCAAAGTCGCAAAAAGGCAGTGTTCTTGATGGAATATTTAATGTAGAATTTTTGTGCTTTGCATACTGATTTGACCTTCTAATTCTAGTTGAGTGGGTTACCATATATTGGTTTAATTGAACCAATCACCACTAACATTTTTAGTTTTTTGTGTACATTTGGGTTGGATCTTAACTCTGATCATTGTTTTACCTTGGGTATTTTTTCCTTGGTCTATCCATTTTGAAAGTTCATCATGTTCTTTTTATTTCAATAATCTGTTCCCTAATTCCAAATTCCCGTATTAGTTAGAGTCAGGTAGTTATGGCATTGTTTGGTGTTTCATAGTGGTAGGCGTACCTTTTGTGCAGAAGCAATGTTGGTGGTTGTGGCTAGTGATTGCGGCATTACCCAGCAAAGCCCCAAAAAGGCAGAGTTCGTGATTGAATATTTAAGGTAGAGTTTTTGTGCTTTGCATACGGATTTGGCCTACTGTTCTAGTTGAGTGGATTACCATATATTGGTTTAATTAAACCAATCACCACTAACATTTTTAGTTCTTTGTGTACATTTGGATTGGATCTTAACTCTGATCGTTTGGTTTAGCTAGGGTAATTTTTCCTTGGTCTATACATTTTGAAAGTTCATAATGTTCTTTTTATTTCAATAATAATCAGTTTCCTAATTCCAAATTCCTGTTTTAGTAAGAGTTAGGTAGTGATGGCATTGTTTGGTGTTTCATAGTGATGGGCAGATCTTATGTGCAGAAGTAATGTTGGTGGTTGTGGTTACTGATGTGCTGCAGCCGGAAGTGATGCTGCCCCCCCCCCCCCCCCTCTTTCCTCCCTCCCTCTCACACACACCCACACACAAAATGGTGGCCGTCTGCAATGGCGGTCATATTGGGGTCTGGTGCGTGTTGTGTGTGTGTGTCTCTGGTGGTTGGGTGGGTGGGGGGGGGTTATAAGGTATTTTTGTGTGTGTGGGTCTGGGTGGGGTGGGGTGAGGGGGTGTAACTAATCGTGTTTGAGAAAGAACTAAAAAAAAGAGGAAGAATAAGGGATAAAATGTCTTTAAGAAAAGATAGTAAGCGAGTATCGCTCACGGTTAATTTGGACAGTTTCCGCTTAAGGAGCTCAGCTTCGAAGAGTAGAGGGAACTCTAGTGCAACATTTTAGACTAGGTCGGGTAAATCGCACATGAGGTATTGTATAAGGGGACAAAGTGCATTGCCCTTTCATTCCTTAAGTTCATGGAGCTGTACACATGTTGAATAAGAATAATGTATACTATCAAATGGAGGGAGGTCTGGTCCAACTTTTCAGACTAGATTGCGTAAATCACGCATGAGTATATTATAAGGGGACAAAGTGCATGGTCCTTACATTCATAAATTCATGAAGATGTATACATATTCCATAAGAATAAGGTATACTATCAAACATATCACTGCCACACCCATAGCCGTCTAACTTGGAAATCGCTCCCAACCTCAGACTCTTCTAGATGCTTACTTAAGTTCTCATTTCAAATCTAATTTTCACACTGCGTCGACCAGATGAAAGCTCAGAACAGAGGCGTCCCTCAATGAAGCAGTTTGACGACCTAGAAGGAGAGAAGAGCGAGGGAAGAGAGTGGCATTTGTGATCTGAAAGAGGGCTGAGACCCAAAACTAGTAAACCATTCGCCTAACTCGACTGCTTTGTTTCTTCTTTCAACTTTACTGGTAATAATTGTACACTCACATTTTCTGAAACAGAAAATATATGCAACAGTTATACCACCACCATGAAGGGAATAAATACCAAGTACGAACAACACATTCAATGATAAAAACTAATAATTTGGTTGGAATGCATTCAAGTGGCGGATGTCTTACCGGTTGCATACATCTCGCAAGCACATTCTCAATCGTCGCAGGGCATGTCCCTCAGCCTCAACTTTGGCCTTCACTTCAGAGGCCTTAGGGCCAGTTGCTACTTTTGGTGCCCTTGGAAGTTCAGGAATGGAATGAGGTTTGTTGAATTTAGCTATGCCTTCAGATGATATTGACAAAGCAGCTCCAATCAAACGGTCAAAAAACAAAGACCTGTCCTCATTTGATGGTTCATCCACTTGATATCTAGCAATAAGTAAAACTAACATGTTAAAATTTTCTCTGGCGTCATAAATGAATAGAGATTTTGGCCCTTGCGGCAGAATGATTATGACGTTGGTCATAGAGAAGTTAACAGCTTTATCAATTTCTAAATGTTAAACACTACAGTAAACCAGGTAATTTATAAACTCATTTGTAATTACAAATAGTAGTCATGTAGGTATTTGATAAACATAACATGAAAATAGCAAGAGCTGTCACGAGTCTTTAAAACTAAAGGTAAACAAGATGTGGCAATAATGGAAGGTCTCTCCCCCACAATCTCAAAGTCCCCTATAGGCAGATTCTTGAGAACTCCTTGGGACCAGTACAATGGAAATTCAAGTTTTACCACAGTGCCGGGAAACTGCATAGCCTTTTTTACAATCAAGGACGTGATTCACCTTGTAGAACTTTATAAATCAGTATTTCTTTTCCTGATAAGTACAACAGATCAGTATGTCCTAATGTTAAACTCTTACTTGCAGTTGCAAAGAAACCAAAATGACAAGAGACCTTCAGTTGCGCTGGGTACAAGTACCTGATCTTGCCTTCCACATGGCGGTTGCTAATTGTGCTTTACGGAGTCAATTTTAGGGCGGTTTTTAATTTTTCTTTTCCTTTACCAAAGGTAACTGCCCCTTTTTTTCTCATTTCCTTGTACTTATTTCTGCTTACCTCGTCTTTTACCTAGAGCCCTTGACCAGTCGAATAGAGTAGATCCACCTTCATTTCTACTTTTATTTCATCAATCGCTCTTCCCCTGAATCACATTTGGTAATTTATGAAACTCTCTCTTTCGTTTCTTGTATTTCCAGTGAAAGTCACGTCTTCTTCTTTTTTTGCAAACTGAGAGTCCTCTCTCTTCTTCTCTTTCTCTAGAAAAGTCTGATTGAGAGCTTCATTCTTTTTATTGCTACTCTTTTACTTGATTAAACTATTTTTGAGTCTTAATAAAAAGAACTTATGTCGTTGCACACAAGCTGGTGCTTCTAGGAGTAGAATGCATGGGATCGTACAATAATTTGATGTCACATATGTCAAGACAGATATCATTGTTGACAAGATGCATGACTAGCAAACGTGTACCGGAATTCAATGTAGTATAAATACAGGTCAGTAGATTACCTAACAGAAAATTTTTCCAAATTGCCAACTATAGATCAGCCAAGAATGAGTGTGTTTTTTTAAGAGCTGCAAGACTTTATTTTAAATGCATGGAAACATGAGTAATACTACTGAAAGTTTTCCATCAAGAAGTACACACTCATGAAGTACAAATAGACAACATGCAATAATTCAAACAAAAGGTCATTTCGATACAATATTACATACATATTATGTCGGTGGAATATTGTCAAATTCCCCTCATCTTGCTCATCACGTGGATCTGAGGATGTTCCTAGTAACAATATAGGAGAGTTTGATGGCAACTCTTCCAGCAATGTCACAAGAACAGCCTTAAGTTGCTGATGTGACTGAAACAATATCAATACATCAATATTAGTTATAGCGAGTTTAAGATAGCCCACCAGTACAAAATCAAGTTTGAACACATATATGTAATCCAATTGATAGAGCACAAATCAGAAAACACTACAATTTTAAAAAGGCACTCACGTTCTCCCACCACAGATGATACTGAGGTAAGTAGAGAATCGACGGTGTAGTTCTCCTTGCTTCACCAAATATATGCACCAGCGCTTCCTCTGGTGTCTTAGCACTGGGATCAGAAAGAAGAGAAGATAGTCCAAGACAATGCATAGGAAATTTCTCCAGTTCGTGTAAAATAGCAGGTCCCAGATGATCCTGAAAACTAGACCAGTAAGTAAAATTTGCACTTCTGATGATCATTAGTTGAATTAGTCAGAAGTAACTAATTAATTACCAGACCAACGCCTTGACCACCGCATAGCAGAAGCCTAGGCCTGTACACGAGAGGAATAGCAGAACCATAGGAGAGCATAGACAGCTTTGTTAATTCTGATGAAACTGCAAGAGCAGGGAAGATCTCTGATATCACACTCATGGCTTTCTGAAAATGTCTTTGTAGACATGGTGCAACAACAGCTGACAATGGCCGAGACTGCACAACTGAACCTCGATGAGCAGCAGGAGTGATTGTTGACATGGCTTCCACAAAGTGATACTTCTCCACATTTACTGAATCAACATCAATCAAAAATTTGTCGTCACTAGTATAGACTTGAGGATATTTTTCGCGAAAAGCACGAATGGCAGCTTCTGTACACAGAGCCTTTAAATCGGCACCACAATATCCGACACAACTAGCTGCAAGCTCCAATTTTAAATCCTTTGAAGGAGGCTGCCTCCATTTCCGAGTATGAATATCTAAAATTTCAGCACGCGCTTCACAACCAGGCAAAGGAAAATTGAACTCACGGTCAAATCTGCCAGGGCGTCGCAAGGCTCCATCAATAGCATCAATTCTGTTGGTTGCTCCAATCAAAACGACTTGTCCCCGAGAATCAAGACCATCCATCAAGGCAAGCAAAGTTGACACAATTGAGTTGTGAATTTGCTCTTGTTTGCTCGACCTAACAGGTGCAAGTCCATCTATCTCGTCAAAGAAAATTATGGAAGGCTGATTCCTTTGAGCTTCTTCAAATAGCAGTTTCAGTTGCCTTTCAGCCTCACCTACCCATTTGCTAAGCACATCAGCACCTTTTCGCATATAAAAACTGACCTTCTGCCCAGCCTTTGAAGCAGCACAAGCTAATGCTCGTGCAATCAGTGTTTTTCCAGTGCCCGGTGGACCACATAACAAGACCCCCCTAGGAGGGGTAATATGGTAGCTGGAAAAGAAATCTGGATACAATAACGGAAAGAAAACCATCTCCTTCAAAGCGTCAACATACTCAGAAAGCCCGCCTATGTCATCAAAACTTACACTCTCATCGATCTGTAAGGGTTGAATATCAGCCCCACCCTTGGAGCTTGGCCCAGCAGTTTGGACTCCAGAATTCAAATTAGCAAGCGCATCACCCTGATGACCCCAACCAGATGCAGCAACATTTAAACCCCAAGCTGTTGTCCCGTGCATGTCTAGCCCCCCCAAGAGCCAAGGTGGGCCAGATCTGCTCCCACCTCTCCCCCAAGGAATGGGAGGGCCTTGATCCAGCTCATCCACAAGAAGCGAGTCATCCGAATCTTCAGCTCGCGTTAGACGATTTCGTTTGTGAACTCGGGATCCACCTCTTCTTACATCCCGGCTAAGCTTGGTCCCCATTCCTTGCTGCAGCGCTCTGCGAGGAGATCTTGGTCTTTGCTTACCCTCCTCAAGTGACATCCTGCGAACATCAGCACGGTTACGAAGATCATATCGCCTCCTACCTTCCTGTTCGTCTTCACCTTCATCATCATCATCACCATCTTCGTCTCCTTCATCTTCGCCCTCTTCCTCATCGTCACCATCGCCTTCAATGCCTCCCTCATCCTCAGCCTCATCATCATTATCCTCAAGATCGTCGCCATTTTCTGGTCCTTCTCGGCCAACTTTTTCGTCAGAGGTACCTCGTTCATCATCATCATACTCTAAATTAAGCTGTTCTCTAGCAACTGCTTTCGATCGGCGGGGTCGCAGTCCTGCACGACGAGGTCGCAATCCTTCTCGCCGAGGCAATAAATCATCTTGACTCACACTGACATCAATCCGATTCCTAGAACTTTGATACTTGGGGCTCTGGAAAAAACATCACAAAGAATTAGTGCCCCAGCAATCATCTGTCTTGGTACTGTGACATATTTAAAGCTTTGAAATCCATCAAAGCCAAGCCTAGAACTAACCTCTACTGACATTCATGTTTGGAAAAGTATTAACTTTACCATGAGGTCATTGTCTTCTGTTCCAGTACTATCTGTATACGGTTCTAAATTAACAGAAATCCTCCTTTTTCTGGTAGAACGCCGAAGGTTGGTCGCAACTGACTGCAACAAAACTCGGAACATCAGATAGCTAAAATATGTAATCATGAACTAATAGTAGAAAAAATGGTATTTCTTCTAGTGCCACTATTTTCATTTACAAAGGCACATCTCATAATTTATAATGATGAAAGATTCAAGCCAAACAAACAAACCAAAAGCTAGAAGTAACTAGGAGAAGATTGAAAGCATAGTTTAGTAGTACTAACTTCCTAAAGGGACATCATCCACGGCAACACGCATGAACGGCTTAACAAGATCATAGTAGAATACATGCCACACAAAATGGAGCCATACAAAGAAGTTGAAGAGCCTGTGCAATTCCCTAACAGTCATAAGAAGGAAAACAATAAGGAAACAAATCGGTGAAGAAATTCCAGCAAGAACGTTTTAGGGCGTAATGTGGGCAGATACGACTACGGCTGGACTGTAAGTGCGCTGATGAATCGTGAGGGTTTAATAGCCGGAGTTGTACAAATTGGCAGTGAGCAGAGGCTACTAGCCTCTATGGACAATGGCCTGGTTTAAAATTCTGGCCAGGAGAGACTGTGTATATAGGCACTTGGATGTACTTGCTTTTGACAGACTATAATCTTGTGTAGTTGTGTTAAGAATGACAAGGATGGGATTCTTTCTGTCTGCTCCTCTTTAGCTTTGAGGGGGAGAGAGAAGAGACGTCAATGTGGGCATGCCCTGCCTAAGGAGGCTTTTTAAGTGAAGGGCAGCAGCAACAAACCCCCCCCCCCCCCCCTCTTCCTTCAACCCCCCAGTTTATTGCCTGAGGCGGAAATTGTCATTAGCTGGTGTTTTTTGCCCAAGAAGGAACGATAATGTGCTCATGACTTGCTTCTTCCACTTCTCATATGAGCCTAATGGTACCAGTTAGGAAGCACGGACTCCAACGCGGGTGCGGATATAATGCGGGTGCATATACAAGGATACGTCATTTTAGAAAAAGAAAAAAAAGAGGATGCGGGTGCGGCAGGGATATGGTAAATATGTCTATATATGTATGTGTGTGTGTGTGTGTGTCTGCATGTATATATACGTTTTGCCGTATCCCTGCCATATATACCTATATATACATACATATATATACATATTTCCGTATCCATGCCGCACCTGTATCCTCTTTTTTCCTAAAATGACCTATATATACACTTAAATTTCTATATATAAATACATATATCGATATGTGTTCTTTATATCTGTAACAACTAGAGTTGTCAAACGGGCCGGGCGGCCCGCTGCCCGGCCCGACCCAGCCGGAAAAAAGCCCGGGCCGGGTCGGCCCGTTCATGAACAGGGCTGGCCCGGAGGAATTGGGCTTAGGGCCTGGGCTTGGACCAGGCCGAAAAAATCTGGGGAAAAGCCCGGGCCAGGCCCGGCCCGGCCCTGGCCCTGTTCCGGCCTGGTTCTGGGCCCGGTTCCGGCCCCACCTGTTTGAATTTTTTGTTTTTCCCCCCTTTTCTCTC